>CP092865.1:34249037-34382471 GCA_030710605.1 Cordylochernes scorpioides | reverse complement strand
GATGACTTAGAACAAAATGTTATTTTATTTGAAAAGAAGAAACATGCACACAAAAGGTTTCTATAGTCTAAAAGCAAAAAGCGCAATACAAAAATTCTTTAAAAGTTTGTTTTTGAATCAATCTTTTGGTTTTCTTTATTTTTTCTAAATTTTTTTTCACATTTTTCCGATTGTATTCATTTATTTTGATCAATATAGTAAATATTAGTTTTCCTTTCTTTTTAAACAGGCATTAATGCAATTTTCTCTTTTACTAAAACTTCTTTATGAAGATATTCTGAAAAAAAAAAGTTCCAATGATATATCTCTCTCAATTCATATTAATTAAAATATATTACAATAGTATATAACTCTGTCCTTGCCGGTCCCCAAGCCCGGATGAAAAAGGAGGAGGGGGAGCAGTAACAAGCTCACTAAAAAACCTGGGCTCAGCTGGCCCGGCTGATAGTACCCTGTAGGGGCTCCTGTTCCCGGGATACAGGATGAGAAGCCTTTGTACTCCATGTTATGAGTAGCTGCACATGGCGTCTGTTCCTCATGTCAGAGGTGGCCATTTTTTTTGGAGCTAAGTCGGCCTGCCACTGGGCAGTGCTCCTAGTCATGATGACAAAGCCCAGGACAAAAAAACAAGGAAGAGAGATCGGAAGGAAATAAGAGTCTGCTGGAACGGAGGTCTCATGTGATGTTTTACATGTACATAGGACAGCTGACATCCCCCAACCCACTGATAGATAGCCAAGAAGGTATGGGACAAGGTCACAGTAGAGGCAAATTTGCATTGGCCGCCGGTTATTTTATGATTATTTTTAGAAATCAGGGACGTGAATTAGTGTTCTTTGGGTCCAAAGTGTTAAATTAACATGGAAATGGAATATTGAACATTTTGGACCCGAAGTCACATCTTTACCTAATGGGGAGTCAAACCCGAAGGATGAGAATTCAGGTCCAAAGTGTTAAAAACAAGAGGCATATCATGACTGAACACATGAGCATTTTTAATGGCAGAGCGCCAAATAGTGGAACAAAATCACCTGAACATTGATTTTGGCTTGATCATTTTTTTTAATAACCCATTTCTTGAGAAATCATGAAACGCCAGCTACAAACACATTTCAGGCTGTTGGCTCTTGCCAATGCGGTACAGGTTGTACCTCAATGACTATAAATTTTGGTCCTAGAGGCTTCCCGAGAAAACATGAACTAGGTGTTTTTTAAGACCAAATTTGCACATAATTACACTGATCATGTGAAATAATATGAAAAATGTCAGATGTTGGTATTTAAAATAAAAGAGGCGTAGGCTGACGGCTCTAATTGGCATTTTATATGGCAGAACACCATATAGTGTAACAAAAATCAACCAAACGTTGTTTTGACTTGTTCCATATTTGAATAACCCATTTCCTAATAAATCAAGAAATGTCAACAATGCGTTTCAGGCAATGAATAAAAGGTCTTAGATGCTTTCTTAGAAAATCTAGAAATAAGTATTTTAGGCCAAAACTGCATAACTGCACTTAGTTATTATTATGTTGATGAAAACCAAATGGATTTATAGCATCTTAATTTTCGATTCAAATTTAAAATGTCTGTTTTCCCTTTTTTCTTATGGCAACCATTTACCTCAATTAGAATTTTCTCATTATACATCAAATGTACATTAATGAAAGCGTTTTTATTTAAAAATAAATATACTTCATTTTGTTTTTAAATATATCTCATTATGATAATTTTTTTTAGATATTTTTATTGTTTTAAAGAATAACTATAAGAAGTCACACTATAAGGTCCCTAGAAAGCCCAAACTGGTTCTCCCCATGGCGTAGCATGAATTATTCCCTAAAAATCCAGGAGAGGTTGAAACAAGGGGAATGTTTAACACCATCATCGTTGCTATGCGCGCCGGAAGGAGCCCCAAAGAGATAGTGGATTTTCTTAAGTTGCCCAAAACCACTATTTATCGTGTCAAGAAGCAGTTTGATGAGGCAGACAGTAACAAAGAGGGGATAGCTACAAGGAAAAAGCACTCGCGTCAATCGGACAGGGTAAGAGGCGAAGAATTTGTCAAAAATGTCAAGGAGAAGATTGATGGAAACCCTGGGAAGAGCATGAGGGCCATAGCCAAGGAAATGGACGTTGGCTCTATGACAATTGTCAGAACTCTCCATGAGGACCTTGGTCTCAAGTCTTATGCCCTTCGGAAAGGTCAGTTGCTGACTGAGAATATGAAGAATAACAGAAAAGGTAAGACTGCTGCCCTCCTCAACAACCTGAAACACAACTCTTTTGGCATGCTAAGGTTCTTCTCTGACAAAAAGAACTTTGACGTGGACCAAAAGGTAAATCCCAGGAATGATCGCTGGATCTGTAAAGACCCCTCAGAGATACCTGTCGTGATGCACACGAAATTTCCTGCCTCCGTAATGGTCCTTGGCGTTATCAGCAGTGAAGGTGATGTCATGCCTCCCCATTTCTTTGAGAAGGGCCTTAGGATGAACGCTGACACCTACATCAATGTTCTGGAGACCGTTGTGAAGCCTTGGATGGACATGGTGGCCGCAGGAAGGAAGTATGTCTTCCAACAGGACTCAGCTCCAGCCCATAAGGCAAAAAAGACACAATCGTGGCTGACACTTAACGTCCCTAGTCACTGGGGTCCTGATATTTGGCCCCCTAATTCTCCAGATTGCAATCCCCTCGACTACTATGTATGGGGCGTTGTTGAGAGAGATGTCAACAAAGCTCCTCATACCACCATCCAGTCTGTCAAGAAAGCAGTTCACACGGTGATGACCCAAATGGACAAGGTCATCGTCACCAAGGCTTGTGCTTCATTCCGCACTCGCCTCGAGACTGTTGTAGCTAATAATGGAAACTTCATTGAATAAATAAAAACTATATCCTTTTATCTACTACTGTGTCAAATTTCATTCGGATATTTTGATTTTTACTTGCAAAAAATTTCAGTTAAAATACCATTGTTGAAATTCCCAATTTACCTGGTACACCATGAGAAAAAGATTATTCACAATATTTTTGAAACATTTTATCATATAATATATTTATGCACAAATTTTATATTAATTTTATGAATATTCCATAAGATGTGATTATTAAATTTTGAAGATCTAGAAATTTTTAAAAATATATATCTTCTTTCTTATCTCCACCCAATCATATCAGGGTATCAAGCAAAACCATGATGATTGGGCAATGTAGAATGGGTCTGCCTTTGTCATTAAGACTGGGAGCACTACTTAGTGACAGGTCGACTTAACTCCAAATGGCTGTCTCTGAAATGAGTAAGAGATACCATGTGCAGCCACTCCTAAGGAGTACAACGCTGCTCATCCTGTATCCCTGGATCAGGAGCCCTTACAAGGTACTATCAGCCGGGCTAGCCGAGCCCAGTTTTTTAGGGAGCTTGTTACTGCTGCCCCTTCTTTTTCATCCAGACTTGGGCCCAAAAAAGGCTGAAAAATATATGATATCTCTGTATCAATATGTAGGGTTAGGTTAAATTCAAATGGGTAAAATACTTAGGTTAGTTTTTGAAAGGTTCAATTATGTTAATTTCAGATTGCTTTAATTGCGACAGTTTTAGAAAAGTTAGTTATTTATGGTTATTTTATACAGTAGAACCTTCTTTTAGCGGACACCCCACCAGCGGACACTTCTCCACAAAGGACAGTTTTCATTTGCAAAATTACCATTTTTATACTATTTAGCAACTCTCCGGTAAGAGGACACCTCTCTCTAAAGGGCAAGTTGGCTCTGCAATTTGGTGTCCTTTGCAGGGAGGTTATATTATATTTCAAATTCAAAATAAAAATTTTTATCGTATTTTTATTCAATTTTGTTATGGATAAAAGTTGAAATATTGGTGTGAAAATCTCCACTCTATTTACATTTGGCCAAAATTTCCCTTCTTCCACAAATACATTTAGTTTATAAAATAAATTTAAAATGCATAAGGCAATAAATTATATTGCCAAAAAGTGACAACAATTTTGGACCTGAATTGCACATAAATATAATTTTAATATTTTAGAAAACCTCATGATTACGGATTTTTTTGAAAAAAATAAGGTATAAACCCTACCATTTTAAACGAAAAAAAAATTACACAATTCTTTTTATAGGAATTTCAATATTTAAACTTACCTTTAAACTATATATTTTGGAAATGTCAATTTTTTTGCTTTATATTTTTAAGATTTAAAGAATAAATATAAATAAAGCATTAACAAAAAAATGTTCAAAAGTTTAAAAGTGATTATTTAATTAAATGCTTTTTACCAAAGAAATTTTCGAGTTGGAAGAAAAGGGGGCAAGTTAAATTTCAAAGAATATAAACAAAGCAAATAACCTTTTTAATCGAACTTTAATCTGTAGTTTTTTTTTTTTTTTTCAAACGTATACATTAACTCAATTGATTCGCGTTTAAGATGATGTAAGATTTAAAATAAATCATTTTTTAAATATTGATATCAAAATATAAATTGCTAAATATATATAAAGCGTAATTGTATGGTTTACACCTGCCTATCTATTATAACTTACTATATTATATTAAAGATATTTTGATTTATCTATGCCTGAAAAAAGAATTGCATATCTGGAAATAATGAATTTTTATTTCATAGCAAATCCTATCGAAAAACGGAACAATAAAAACGGTTTCATTAACTTTTATAGGTTCAGAAACTTTTTCTTTAAAAATATTGTTGGCCGCACTTAAAAGCTTATGGAACATTTTTTTGCGCTAAAAACTTCAATATAAGAATGCAAAGCACTGGATCTGTATCCACCTATGTGGCAAAATTAAGTAAAATTTGTGAAATTAAATATTTGGATGATCAGTTAGAATAAAGCTGATGTGTGGTCTAAGAAATGAATCTCTAGTTAAAAGGCTATTGTCTGAAAGATTTAACATTTGAAAAAAAATCTGTGAACTTGGCACGTTATGATGAATCAGCTAGAACAGATGCAATTATCCTACAGGAGAGAATGCCAGAAATAAATGTAATCAAGAAATTAAATAAATTTGAATCGCCTAAGTTTGAAACAAATAAAATTAAATCTGATAGATTTAAGAAGAGTGTAAACAAATTAATAATTTGTATTCACTATAAAATAAATCACTTGCTGATGAGCTGTGTTATCTTGTCTTAAATTTGAACAAAAAAGACAATACAAGGTCCCGATGGCTTAACCTGAACTGAAAGCTCCTAGCTTTACAGTAATGCTGGAAACTGACTTGAAAATTATAAATTGATAAATCAATACCTTTGTCGCAGTGATCAGTAGAATTGAATCAAAACGCTGGATGGCGAGGCCTAAATTTGAAAACAGTGATGAATAATTTAATAATTATTGAAAGAAATATTTATTTAAAAATCACACAAATTAATATTAATACAAATATTATTCAAAACAATTATTAAAATTTATGAGAGATAGTTCTTTTATCAGGCCTGTCTAAACCAAACGTTGGCGTCGAAACAGCTTTTGTTTACCGGAATTGCGGGGTTAATCCTTTTTTTTTCTGCTCGCGCATGCGCGGGGGGGGGGCAGCGGGGCAGTCTTGCCAGCGTCAGTTGGCCCAAAAGTACCTATTTTCGCGTCACTCTCCCACCTTGACCTTTTGAACTTTGCTATAAGGTCAATATTAATAAAAAAAACAAAGAAGGAATCATCTCAAATCTAACAGAATGTTTTATGATTAAATTTTCTCTCAAACTTCAATTAAACCTAATCGGTAACTTGACTTTTCTTCCAGAACGCGTGTAAACTTTCCCTACTTTTACTGGAGTAGTTTTCTCTTGCACTGACACGGACTCCACACTGGGTGTTTTCTCCCTGAGGATCTCATCCTCCGCTGGCTTAAGCTCCCCGTCGCCTTGTCCTCAGATGGTACTTCCAGTGGGAACAATCGTTGAACTGCACGCTTCATGAATCCAGACTTAGTCTTAACTTCCACAAGTCTTCGCACATTGTCAGTTCCAGGAAACACCTTCGTAATCTTTCCCATAGGCCAGTTTATTTGCTTCCTGTTCTCAACCTCCACAAGGACGATATCTCTAACTTTTAACTGTCGTTGTTTCTTGCGATTGTCGTGATGCACCAACAATCCTAGGTACTCGCTTCTGAACCTCTTACTGAATTCCTTCAGGAGTCGTTTGCGTTTCTCATAGCTCTTCCCAAAGTTACACCTGAATTCATTTAGATCAATCTCTCCTTCAGTTCTTGGTTCTCGAAGGAACATCTCTGGGGTTAATGGCACAAGGTCATCATTGTCCTCAGCAATGTAGGTGAGTGGTCGCGCGTTGATAACTCGTTCACAGTTTTCGAGGATCGTCACCATTTCTTCGTAGTTGACAACACGTTTTCCCAGCAATCTTCGAAGCAGGTTTTTGGTGAGTCCAACAATTCTCTCGATCCAACCTCCCCACCACGGTGCTGCCGGAGGATTGAGCTTCCATTTCATTCCAAAATTAACTCGATAAAGTTCGTTCCGGAGTCCAACTAGATTCGTCCCATTATCTGAGTAGATGACTGCAGGGCAACCTCGTCTTGCTACGAACCTCTCTACTGCTCCCACCAAAGCTTCCGTCGATAAGGAAGTCACCAGTTCGAGGTGGACCGCACGGTATACACCACAGGTGAAGATGACGGACCAAACCTTCTGTCCATCTTCCAGATATAAAGGTCCTCCGAGGTCAATTCCTGTCACCTCAAAAACCACAACATCTCGTACGCGATGTTGAGGCAACGATGCTTCATGTACGTCGACTCACTTGGTTTCAAATCGTCGACAGCGAGGACATTTATGAATTACCTGACGGATTAGTTGTCGAGCTTTTGGAATCCAGAACTTCTCTCTAAGTACTGATCGCAGCGTCTGGGCTCCACAGTGGTACATTTTCTCGTGGACTGATTTCACAATTAGCTCTGTGACCGATGATTCGTTGGGATCAAAATTGGCAATCGGAACAGTTCATCGTCATTTCGATTCACTATCCTCGTTTTCACTCTCCATAATCCTTCTTTATCTTGGAACGCGTGTAGCTGCTTCATCTTGGGATCTTCCTCACCGATCGATTCACTCTGTATTATCTTAACTAGGGACTTTTCAGCACTGTCTAGCTCCTCTTGTGAGATGATATCTCCTTTGTATTCAGAGGGCTTGAAACGTAGCATCCACGCGATTACTCTCAGTATTTGTGGTAGAGTCACTTCACGTTTTCCCTCGTATAGATTCAGATACCATGGATTCTCCTCGGGCTTTTTGGCTACAAATCCAGCCACCACAGTCTTCCTCCTCTCTTCTTCAATGGCTTCCAGATCATACTGTACTTTTGATACTGGCCAGTCTTCTTTCTTTTCCTGAAGCTGTCGGGCTCCCGATTTTAGACCTACGAGAACGGAGCATGTATGGAGTGACTTAGTACAATTTCCTTAATACAATTTACGAGTGTAACCTTCGACTACAATGTCACCACCATCCTTGGAATGTACGTTGTGACTTAATAAAATTTCTTTAATAAAAACTGCAGGTGTAACATTTTAGTAACAGGGTCTCTACCCCAATAGGCGAAGCGTTTGATATAGAGATAAGCAATGTAGCACTTGAACATAAGAACTATAATTGGAAGAATGGAATATCAGATAATATACTAGGCACAGAAGGATTTAGAGGAATGCAGTTCCAAGTGAGGCTTCCAACCACGCCAGGCGTGGGTGGAATTCCACAAATAGCGGGGGGGGAAAAGGGGCCCAGCGTCAGGCAGTCCCGTTGATGGATCCTTCGCGCGGAAAAAATAACGATGTCTCAAGAATGTGTGGGGTCCCATGTCCATTCTCCCCCCCTACTTCTTCTTCCATGGAGGAGAAAATGGCGGACCCTTCCTTATTGTCTCAACTTATCCTTTGAGAAATTCACCTTCTGTCGATACAGCAACCCACTGAAGACGCTGGGTGCCGTTTTATGGAGAAATTATAGCAATAGACCCCTATAATTTCTACAGATAAATTGAAAATAGATTTATACACAAGGGATATAGTGTGGGAAGTCTAGGACAGATGTGTAGAGACATTCCCCATTAAATTAGGGCTCACGAGTAATTAGGAAGGAAGGAGGGAAATATTGAATTATTCCCGTTCCTTCACTACGTTAAAATGATTTGTGAATTAATGGTCGGCTCTGTCATCAAGACATAGCAATAGCAATAGATTATAGCAATAGATCTCTATAATTTCTACAGGTCAATTGCGGATAGATTCATATTAAGGCATCCCCTTTCTTTTTATAACCCAAATGACACAGACAGTAGGCATACATATAGATCTATTTGCATCACACCTTACCCTCCTAACTGCTTAACAATAGCCCGAAGAATTAGGGAATATGGTATAGGGGTATATTATAGAAACATACCTGACATAAGCGCAATAGTCAGAAATCAGAATAAAAAGATACAATAGCCATAACTCTGCTCCATGGCTAATTCAAATTTCATAAGCTACATATTTTATTATATAATAGTTTAACCTTAGTTTAGAAATATGTAAATAGCCTGTACTTAGCATATAACAAGTGGTTAAGATATTTGAATTATTTGCTATCAGGATATATGTAGAAGGAACCCTACTTGTGAAGATTATCTCTGAAGACTAACAAATAAGATTTAAAGACAAGCAAACTATACACTTAATAGTGGACGGCTCTCCCATCATAAAGATAGACGCTGGAATGGAACTGCCATCCATTTTACCGCCCCTACAGTCCAACGGACCATGACACACCCATCTCTTTGTGTCCCGTCCTTTGAGATCATCCAACGATTTTGGAAAATCTCAGAAAGACGAACATGTTACTATTAGAGGCTAAAATCCTGAATATAGAAGACCAAATTAATATTTCTATTGAAGTACAGTAAGTTAAAATCCATATTTCAAAGTAGATATCATAAGTACCAAGTTCAGACTTCTAGTAGAAAATCTGATTAAACGTGCGGATATCATTTGATTCCCAATTTTATAATGAAGGTTCAATAAAGTGCAGCAAGTAAGTTACCATCTGGATGTATGTGAAGGACCCCGTTTTATAGAGATTATTCCGGAATCTAACAGATAGGTTATAAAAGACAAACATACTATTAGACTTATGCTATTGTCATTAATAATCGTAATATATCTAAAACCTGGGTCTTCAATAAAGCCGTAAAGAGAACAACCTAACGAGTTTTAAGACAACATGTATCATATTAATTTTAGATCAATGAACAATATAAAGTAGACATGGTGCAGCACACTGAAACACAGACACTTACAACGATGTATATGACCGGCAATTTATGGAGACCTAATTATTAGCAACATTCCCTTCAAATAGATAAGAAACATACAACATTTCCTTTATACAGTGGGGTTAACATCATAGGGCAAAAGAATGGAGTATGTAGGAGAGAGGACAAGAAATTACTCTCATACGATATGTATCGGATATTTATTTGACTATTCATATTTTTGGGGACATTTTTATGCTGGCGGGACATACTATTTACATAATAATATAGGTAGGGTGACTTAAGGATACTATTTCCTCTCTATAAATTGGAGAACATAGATCTCCATCCCTTCTAACGGGACAAGACACGAAAATACAAACATTCTATCTTGTATTTAAAGCCCTTTTAGGGCTCATCTAAATCTAAATAGAACTGTTTCTAATTGAAAACTATGAAAGGGAGTTGGGCCATAATGGCGTGCTTACCTTCTCTCGGGAAAGTGACGGCACGGACTGGTCTCCTCTACGTCTCAGGGCGGGCTGGACGAATTCTCTACTGTCACTGAGCGGCTCTCTCTCTGTCTGATCCTCGATCCGATCCCCCTTTTAGTCAAAAAATGGGCCCTTTTATACTAGTCTTTCTTCATTTCCATTCGTTGATCATGCCAAAGTTATTATTGGCTGGCATTATGATTCGTCGTGAGCAAATACCCACGTGATCAATGGGCATCTCCATTCGTCGGAAGAAAAAAAAAAAAAAAACGCACGTCCCCCCATGACCACGCCCCCAATTTCCCGTGTTGCCGCGCGAGAAAGAAATCGCATATTGGATAAAACAAATTAATCCCTAAAATTAATTCCTTTGGGAATTAATTAATATATATATATATTTTGATTATATTAAAATATATATATATATCCCGAGTATATAAAATTATTAATTTATATGTATAAATGACACATTGTTTTCCTTAGGTCACCTACTACCAAAAAAAATGAGGGGAATATATGTACATATGGTACAGTAATATATGTACACATGGTACAGCAGTTCTCAGCACCGATGTCTCTGGATGTCTCCCGTCGTGTCTTCCCTCTGCCACCATGTATCTGCTTTTGGCATGGAAGTCTGGTGCCTTCAGGTGTCTGTTTTTTTGTACATCCTTCCAAGAGAGGCCCTGTGTCAGGGAAGGGGGCTTTTAGAGCATCGTCGGCCATCGTTGGGAAATTCTCCACCTAGGCAACAAACACTTCGGCGAGACACTGCGTATATATATATGTTTATATGATGTAAATGAATGTTTACATCTTTGTTGGGTTTTGTTTAATGGAAAAACTGACCCAACAATTCCTCCCCCACCAGAGTGAAAGAATGCGTTTATTCCAATTCATATCTGTTTATAGTCTATGAGAAATATGAAGCCGGGGGAAATGCATTCTTTTATGATATCAGAAAGCAATCACTGACACTCGGACAAAGGAGGAATATACGGGCCATGAACCTGGAACGTGTTAGCTCAATGTAAGTACTGGAGGAAATTCTACCCTACCATTTAATGGGCAATGTACTAAGCCCACCCTTTCGCTGTCTGGAACCCGGGGAATCTTGGCCCAGATGTGAGTCAAGTCCACATGTTCTCAGTCATGGTCTTCATGGTGGAGGTGTAGGATGGTCTAAACATCAATTCTATACAAACAAACTATTAGTACCTCCTAGATAAACATAACCATTAAGGGCGCCAAGGAATTGTGTGTGTTAATATAGATATGTACAATTCCTAAAACATATCCCAAAAAAAAAAACTTTATTGACTCTATATGATATATATATAACAGCAAAGGAATGGCTATACATGGTTACTAAGACAATGGTAATATAAAAAGAATACTAAAATTGCAACTCCTATCAATGACACTAATAACATGGCAAAACAGAAACGTGGCAAGTGAATATTCACATTAAATTTGCACGGATACTATGTATGTCAAAGTGGGGCAATGCAGATATACACGGAGAAAAATTTAAAAAATTTAAGATGGATGTTTACCATAGGTATGAATGGAATGGTTTGATATACATATATATATAGGATATACTATGGTGAACAGATGAATCTATAAATTGTGATTAGAATCCTCATTCGGTACATTTGTCTGAGGATGGTAACAATGCTGTTACCAAAATGTCACACATAGTAATTATTCGTTATTTCTACATACACAAATATACATGAATATAATAAAGGAATGATATATGCTATATAGTAATATTGAATAGATAATGATAATAAAACAGATAAATGTGCACTGAGGGTCTAGGACATTTCACTAGTATTTCAAATTCTACTTGGAATATCTTAAAATTGTTCCTATCAACTCGTCATTGGGAGTGTTTTGTCTGGTATGTTCCCCCGCTTCTCTTAAATCAGGGGAGATATATGTATGAAGGGGATCATGATAGCCAATACGTTCCCAAACCAGGTTATTTCTAAGTCACCTTATCGCGATGACAATCTAACCTATCTTTGTTCTTTACCTGAACATGTAGTTAACCCCTATTATACATTGTTTAGATGATCTATAGAATGTGTACTAATACCTTCTACCCTCAACTCGAGTTCTTAACATCTCTCTGAAAATATTCTATTCTATGTCTACAATAAAAAAAATAAGACTAGCTCATTGCTCTAGGCCATTTCACGGCCGAATCGATCTCTTCAAAAAAAAAAAAATTCTTCCTTCTTAGATCTGAAAGCTACATTGGCTTGTTCTGGTGATCTGCCTCAGAAGTTCATTTAAAAGTCCTACTAATTTAAAGTTTACCTTATCTTATGATGAGTTACTCTCGTAACAAAAAGAAAATTTCTACTTATTAACTGATATTTAGACCTAAATTCGTTCTAACTAAACGTATGGTA
This sequence comes from Cordylochernes scorpioides, assembly GCA_030710605.1. Lineage (NCBI taxonomy): Eukaryota > Metazoa > Arthropoda > Arachnida > Pseudoscorpiones > Chernetidae > Cordylochernes > Cordylochernes scorpioides. The sequence continues at coordinate 34,370,261 of CP092865.1, read as the reverse complement.
GACTGATAATCTTTAATTAGGTGATTAACTTTTGCTAGCCTGGGGCGATAAAAAACGCAAAGAATCTGGACAGTCCATCTGTCACTTTGCTATCTGGTACCTAAAAATCTGTAGACGGAATCGCGTCGTCTGATCATAACTTGTCTCTTACACGCTCTCTCATTGTTAACTCTCATTAGAAACCCCCTTTAGACTATGACTTAAAATCAAGGAGTTATAGGGACTGATTTACCCAGCACATGTTTCGAAGTTTCTGTCTATCGGGGATTGGTTCCAAGTTGCGCAATTTATAGAGGAGCTTCAACGCGCCGAACTTTCCCAACCTCCCGTCTGAAATCCTCATCTCAGTCACGTTTAGAACGTCGTAAATTACGATGTCAGATCGGTTACCCGAGGTTTTCGTCGCTTTACACTTAGTCTGCGACGTCGGCAACTGAATCCCCCCACCTAGCACAAAGTTCACCTGATACCTCTCCGTTCCCTCTAATGAGGAGAAGTTTTGTGGGTTTTCTGGTCTGATCATAACCTCCCACAACCTTCCAGTCTGAGAATCGAGATATGATCATTATCTACGACTCTTAGAATTCAGGTTGATATGATGAAATGGGGTGATTGACTACCCTAATAATAGAAATCAAATTTATACTCCCATTGGAGGAGACCTAAAAATTGGAGCGAATTCCTTTCCTAATAGTAGAGTTGTACAGTCCTGTGAGGCCATCCGGTCCTAACAAATAAAGAAATCAAAATCAAAATTGAGCCTAATAAATTCCTTAATCCTATCCTAATGTATTTTGGGCTCACAATATAATAGTTTTTTAACCTTCTTCTACATTTATTCCTCTTCACATTCACACAATTCAGTCACTGAGGGCATTCATTCTAAAGTTACAAACTGCTATAGACGCCAAAACACTCAATAATCTCTATCAAATAAACCCTAACAATCTCTAAATTCCAGGACTAATGTGAAATCAAATAAAGTTTTCTAATTAAAACAAAGTGGGGACTAAAGCCCTATTGACTTAAATAAATGCCTCATACAAACCCTACATAAATTATATACTCATAGATAAACATTATTTATGATTAAACAGATAAATAAATCAAACTATGTTGATTGTCAACAATCAAATCTGAAATCTAACCTACCACTCTAACTGTGTGTCTAACAGTTTGAAAATCTCCTTATCTTGACATTTGGTGTCTAAACAAATGAATCATCAAACTAGCACTTAAATGGAGCGAACTGAACTTCAAGCATTTACCTCATTGCCAAGATATGATAGGTCTACAAGTGCTTCCCCAACGCTGCTTCCCAATAGGATCATTAGTATTCCTCTTTCCCTGCTATTCAGCTAAACTCTTTCTTTGGACTTATAGGGCATTCAGTACCCAGCTCGTTCTGGAATTTAACAACAGAGATGACTTGCTATCCTATTACATCAATTCTTAGACTGTAATTGCCTTACACACTCTCATTAGAAATTCTCTTTGGACTGTATAACTGGACCCAGGGATTTACAGGGAGTCAAGTTTTACCCAACGCAAGCTCCAAGTCATTCCATAGAGAATATGTTACAAGCACAGCAATTGTCTGGTGCGTCTAAGCCCCTTAATTGTTTTTAAAGTTGAACCACTGCTCAAAACCTGCAATAAAAAAAATTGAAACAAATACACTGTTGAACTCTCAACTTAATTCATCATTTGCTATCAATACAGAATAGCTTCTCCAAAAAAAAAAACTGAAATTTCTTTACAACCACAATCTAGGGCCTTTAACTCACATCCTAACACTTCTTACTATGATCAAAATTTAACTAACTCTAGTACACATTCTATAGGTTCAAATCAATGGCAACCTGGGCATGATTTACAATCAGTGGGTCTCTTGACCCTGGTTGAACGACGTATTCCTGGGCCGGCAACATTGCCACCAACTGCCCTATTTACTACCTCAGGCGGGTTCCCTAAGGTTGCTGTCTCTCGTGGTTCCACTGGTTCTACAGTTCTATGGGAATATATGGGATACGTTGGATGTACCCAGTGATCCTCATCATCAGTGATACTATCTATTTGTTCTTGTGTGTTTCCGTCCCCCGTAGGGTAAGTCTTTACCGGGGCATGATAGGCCTTCATTCTGTCTATGTGAATCTTGTCTAAGTGCCCCGTCTCCAAATCCTTCAAAAGATAAACAGTGTCGCCTGTCCTTTGTAGTACCTCATAAGGTCCTCTATACCTTGGCTCAAATTTGTGACGTCCTTTCGTCTCATGCATTCTCTTTACCAAAGCTAGATCCCCAGTCTCAAAGGTCCTTAATTCCCTAGCTTCAAACTCAGCCCTGGCTTCTTGTTGCTCCTCCAAGTAAGTCTGCCTCACTACCTCTCTCGCCCTTTCAACCTCCTCCACCAATTCCCGCTCATAGAATGCCGCCATTTCGGTAATTGAATCCTCGCATACAGGATTAAGCTCCCTTTCCTGAAAAGGTTGTGGGAGCTTCAGCTCATGTCCGAAGACCAGTTTCGCTGGAGTAAATCCAGTACTAGAGTGTACAGTGGTCCTGATAGCTAAGGCTACCATTGGTAAGGTGGTATCCCAATTGTTCCCCGCTGTACACCTGCGTAGAGATTCTATTACCGTCCTATTGAGCCTTTCTACGGCGCCATTACTCTGAGGTCTCCAGGCCGTGGTATTTACTGCACCAACCCCCATAGCCTTGCAGACTCCCTTGAATACGCAACTCTTAAATCATATCCTGCCAGGATTGCGAAAGCTCTTCAAAACGATGTGTTATATTACTACAAGGTTGTGACACAACTCATAAAAATGACACTCTATCATTTAAAACAGGGTTGTGAAAAAAAAAATCCTATTAACTGTGGACTAATATTAAGACGGGTTGTGAGGACTCTTCTTGACAATGAGCTACACTAAAGACGAGGTTGTGACAAACGACATGCACACACTAAAACAGGTTGTGAAGACTCTTAAAAGATGACATACTAATATTAAAACAGGTTGTGTCAAGGTTGTTACAAATGACATACTAACATTTAAAAACAAGGTTGTAAAATTTTCTAAAGATGGACTAATATCAAAAACACGGTTGCGAAACCCTCTATAATGACATATAACCACTGAAACAGATTGTGACAACCCTTTAGAGACGACACACACACACTGAAACAGGTTGTGAAGACTCCTTAAAGATGATAGACTAACATTTAAAACGGGTTGTGAAACCCTAAAAAGATGATATACTAATATTAAAACAGGTTGTGTCAAGGTTGTTACAAATGACACACTAACATTTAAGACAAGGTTGTGAAACCTCCCTTTAGCTGTGGACTAACATTAAGACACGGCTGTGAAAACTCTCCTCATCACTAAAACGAGTCTGTGAAATGACACACTAACATATAAAATAAGGTTGAAAATCATTAAAGATGGCAACAAACGCTACAGCAAGGTTGTGAGACGATATACTGCACAAAAACAAGGTTGGGACAATTAGCACACAAACACTGAAACAGGGTGTTAAAGTTCTCTTCCACGGTAACTTAACACTAGAACACACGGTATGGTTTAAAAAAGATAAAAGGAAGAACTGTAAACTATTTAAAGTTCACTGTGGCACTAAGACAAAATTGTTAACTTAAATAAAAAAAATTTGAAATCTTAAGGGTCATTACAATACTAAAAGGAGAAAACAAACTCGTAGCTAGAAAATAAAAGAAAGCTGGGACTCCTTTAAGTCACAGCCTATAACTAAAAACAAAGTGTTGTTAGTAAAAAAAAAAAAAACTGAGTAACTCTTAAATATCATTTACCAACATTAAAGTAAAGATTGCGGCCAATAAGAAATTGTTTCTCATCAGGAGAATAAGTATTCGTTATTTAATATAGCCCAATATTACAAAAGAACTATGTATATAAATTAGTGTATACAGTCATTGAAATCTAGCTAAATTAGCTTACACAAACACTTGTTACATAATATATAACCTAATATTAAAACTAATATAAACCTACGCGGATAATTAGTGTATACAGTTGCCTAAATTTAGGTAAGTCAGCTTACACAAACTCTAGTGTATTTTAAAATCCTCAATTTTACGAGCTACAGCGTCGGAGGCCGTCGTCACCTGATAGTTTAAATGGTGGGGCCCACTTCCTGTCTGTAACAAACCCTCCCACGCCCGGCCGTTGCCAATTAAGGCGAGGGATCCACGGTTTCTAATTTTAATTGCCCCGACCGCTGCTCTCATCTTGTGACTTCCCCAGAATTACCCCCGACCGGGGGCCAGCTGCAAATCTTTTATCACCCCCGCGCGGAGGCCTTTTTTTAGGAAATTGGCCGTCGTGGTCCCTTTCCCCTCTGGGACATACTCGAGTGGCGCGTCTAAGACCTGGAAGATCTCTGGTACATCGTTTGCAACCTACAAACTATGGATACACTATTGTAGAATATCTGGGAACCTATCCTACCAATTTACTTGATATAATAATAGGTGTACGAGTCCATTGTCACTTAGAGACGGTTATCAGAAGCCTTTCTTTTGTATTTATACAGTATGAGGTGCGGTTATCAAGGTTGCAATTCCATGAGTTCGATTCTCTCACATCATGTTTTAATGAAGTCAAATGTGGTTATAGGATCACTGTCCATGGGGTAACAGGAGCACACTGGATTGGGAAATGACAAAGCTATTTCGCCCTTTTATATACCAATTGTAACTGGGTTTTCTGTTGAGATATGATCATATACTGTGAATTTGGTATGGGAATTACTTTGTAGGACTTTGTTGCTTATTAGAAGTTTTGTTTGTTCCTGGATTAGAGAACTAATATTATTCCTTACTACTGTCAGACTGGTAATTATATTCCTGGCTCATGAGATATAGGTGTGTATCTTGCATAATTCACTGTGGAAATACATGTGGACATCTAAGGATCTACAGGAGTATATATGGTATGGAGAGGTCACCTCAGCTCAATCTAAACACATTTTGTTCTGGAATTAGCGCTAATTTCTAGATGGCCTTCACTGCTCCATCTATTGTCCAGGCGTAGCACCTTGTGTGTGTCAAATTTAGGAAATGTCATCTCGTCCTAGATCTTCTTTCTCGTCATGCTGGCACATCTTCAATGACAAATTTCCATGTGGTGTACACACCCTTTTTGGCGATCTATCGGCATCCAGTGATCAAAACTTGGCAGAAAACGTCGTCAAAGGGGGTCACCCTTCTCGCGTATCAAACCTTCCAAACCAATCACGATACCGCCTCACGCCTACAGGTTCCGAAGTCCCGACTCCATCAATATTTGTTTACAGCTTTTTGGTGATGTTACTTCGCACTAGAGGTTCACACTTCGCTAACTTCCTCATTATATACAAGTGTCAAATCGAGCCTCGATAAACTCTCCTGTCCCTTATACCCTCAAATATTAGATAGATCCCGTCTCTAACACAGGTGGCTTTTGCTGCCTTGTTACCAAATTAACGCTGTCCACGCGTGCCTCGGGATATCTCAGCTGTCATGTAGACACAAGCTTCAGTCATCTCCTTTTCTTTGAATATATTTAAAGATTATCCCAGGTAGTTGTCATAAGTTGATAAATACTTCCACAGTGATTAAAAGTACTCGCGCAAATTGGTCGCTATATCTATCCCTTGAAATTCTGCCATTGGAATATTAAGAACCAGACTTCTATCCATTACTGATTTCAAATTAAAAGAAAAGGTTTACGAAGAGATGGTGGTCAAAACTTCTCTCTTCACGGGTGCGCTAACTGGATCTCCCATTCTAATTCTACCCTAAGGCTCGTGTATTTGTCACTCTCCCAATCCACTATGTGCTGTATAAAAAATAAAATCGAATAACTATCTCCAGGCATATTAGCTCTAAATCTGGACGCACAGACTAGTATGACCTGGCAGAAAGCGCTATTAAAGTAAAGTTAAGAAATTGTAGCCAGTAATAATTATCAGGACTCACTTCTGCTGTGAGAGAGATTGTATCAGGGCTATGATGAGAGGAAAATCCTAAGTCACATCAGTAGACTACTGTAAGACACTGGTTACTGTTCTAGATTTGAACCATGGCAACCCAACCGCATTTCTCATACTGTATAAAACAATTAAAAAAAAATTGTAATCAATGGTGCTCGCAACAGACTCCAAAAATTGATTGAAACACAGAACATTATAAATAATGTCTAGCAAGCAGGATGCCCAACCACCTTTATATTAAAAAAAAAAACTTTCCACAAAAGTGTAACAATCAATAACCCAATAAACAAGACCACAAGTATCTATAGGGCGATATGTTACACTACATACTCACAAATATCTATAACTATAGTCAACTACCTAAGGAACTTTGGCATCCAAACATATTACTGTAATTCACCTAATATAGTCTCCACCATTAAAATCAACTATCTAAATAATCCTAATATCATAAAAACCCACTAACTAAAACAGAAGAATAAAAGGCAATATATTCCATAGGATGCAACAACCTCCAAGCCAATATACGCGGGGAAGACAGGAAGGAGAGTCAGTAATAGAATATATGAATATAGACGCAACATTATAAATCAAGACAATAGATCTCTAAATTTCCAACACTGCAAAGAAACAAGTCACACTTTCGCTTTAGTAGAAACATAGAATACAATATAATAATATGAACAGTAAATATCAAAGACTTATAATTGATCCTTCAGTTATTCAGAAAACATAATAACGTTAATGGAAAATAGATTTGCCCGAAGTATATAACACAATATATCCTAGGACCAGCTAGCAATATCAAAAATAATATAATGAACTTGTATGTAATAGCCAATAACCGTTATAAAACTAACTTAAATAATAGAATTCCTAACTTATAAGATAATTCATAGAATATAGCAAACAATAGTAGAATATGTAAATACCTTAACCAATTAAAAAGAATGTATCTTAAGTAAACAAATAATATGCAAAAACATCCTAATATATATATATACATATATGTATATAGAATCATAATAGTTTTAGCAGCAGGCGGCATTATATTTTCTTGATATATTGTATATGTTTCTCCTGTAGAAGGGCGGACAAGCCCGAAAGCTTGAGAAGACCTGAATAAAAGATACTCATCCCCATAAACGTTCTACTTTGATATCAGAAATCAGTGATATTATTATGGCTTTGTCACAAACAGTGTGAATCGTAAATGACAGCGACGAGTGTTGTAGTAGACATCGCCTCAACTTAACTTTTATTGCCCGATAAAATACCAGCGAAGCGGAAAGCATAAGTTAGAATTCACGATTTAAATCGTATCAGTAGGTGCGGTTAGAATACTGAAAGGACGCTATGAATAGCTCTTAAAATTAACGGAAAATCACAAGGTGACAACATGACATTCCTTAAGTAAGACAACTCGAAATTTTTGTAAGTCACTTTAGATATAGACTCTTAACTCAGGGTGTGAATTACTTCACCAATTTTATTAATTAAATAATTAAATATTATGGCTTTTCATTAGGTATATATTTCTAAAGTGTTCAAGATGAAATATATACTAAATTCGTGCCCCGCGTTTTGGGCGCCACTGTCGGGCTCCCGATTTTAGACCTACGAGAACGGAGCATGTATGGAGTGACTTAGTACAATTTCCTTAATACAATTTACGAGTGTAACCTTCGACTACAATGTCACCACCATCCTTGGAATGTACGTTGTGACTTAATAAAATTTCTTTAATAAAAACTGCAGGTGTAACATTTTAGTAACAGGGTCTCTACCCCAATAGGCGAAGCGTTTGATATAGAGATAAGCAATGTAGCACTTGAACATAAGAACTATAATTGGAAGAATGGAATATCAGATAATATACTAGGCACAGAAGGATTTAGAGGAATGCAGTTCCAAGTGAGGCTTCCAACCACGCCAGGCGTGGGTGGAATTCCACAAATAGCGGGGGGGAAAAGGGGCCCAGCGTCAGGCAGTCCCGTTGATGGATCCTTCGCGCGGGAAAAAATAACGATGTCTCAAGAATGTGTGGGGTCCCATGTCCATTCTCCCCCCCTACTTCTTCTTCCATGGAGGAGAAAATGGCGGACCCTTCCTTATTGTCTCAACTTATCCTTTGAGAAATTCACCTTCTGTCGATACAGCAACCCACTGAAGACGCTGGGTGCCGTTTTATGGAGAAATTATAGCAATAGACCCCTATAATTTCTACAGATAAATTGAAAATAGATTTATACACAAGGGATATAGTGTGGGAAGTCTAGGACAGATGTGTAGAGACATTCCCCATTAAATTAGGGCTCACGAGTAATTAGGAAGGAAGGAGGGAAATATTGAATTATTCCCGTTCCTTCACTACGTTAAAATGATTTGTGAATTAATGGTCGGCTCTGTCATCAAGACATAGCAATAGCAATAGATTATAGCAATAGATCTCTATAATTTCTACAGGTCAATTGCGGATAGATTCATATTAAGGCATCCCCTTTCTTTTTATAACCCAAATGACACAGACAGTAGGCATACATATAGATCTATTTGCATCACACCTTACCCTCCTAACTGCTTAACAATAGCCCGAAGAATTAGGGAATATGGTATAGGGGTATATTATAGAAACATACCTGACATAAGCGCAATAGTCAGAAATCAGAATAAAAAGATACAATAGCCATAACTCTGCTCCATGGCTAATTCAAATTTCATAAGCTACATATTTTATTATATAATAGTTTAACCTTAGTTTAGAAATATGTAAATAGCCTGTACTTAGCATATAACAAGTGGTTAAGATATTTGAATTATTTGCTATCAGGATATATGTAGAAGGAACCCTACTTGTGAAGATTATCTCTGAAGACTAACAAATAAGATTTAAAGACAAGCAAACTATACACTTAATAGTGGACGGCTCTCCCATCATAAAGATAGACGCTGGAATGGAACTGCCATCCATTTTACCGCCCCTACAGTCCAACGGACCATGACACACCCATCTCTTTGTGTCCCGTCCTTTGAGATCATCCAACGATTTTGGAAAATCTCAGAAAGACGAACATGTTACTATTAGAGGCTAAAATCCTGAATATAGAAGACCAAATTAATATTTCTATTGAAGTACAGTAAGTTAAAATCCATATTTCAAAGTAGATATCATAAGTACCAAGTTCAGACTTCTAGTAGAAAATCTGATTAAACGTGCGGATATCATTTGATTCCCAATTTTATAATGAAGGTTCAATAAAGTGCAGCAAGTAAGTTACCATCTGGATGTATGTGAAGGACCCCGTTTTATAGAGATTATTCCGGAATCTAACAGATAGGTTATAAAAGACAAACATACTATTAGACTTATGCTATTGTCATTAATAATCGTAATATATCTAAAACCTGGGTCTTCAATAAAGCCGTAAAGAGAACAACCTAACGAGTTTTAAGACAACATGTATCATATTAATTTTAGATCAATGAACAATATAAAGTAGACATGGTGCAGCACACTGAAACACAGACACTTACAACGATGTATATGACCGGCAATTTATGGAGACCTAATTATTAGCAACATTCCCTTCAAATAGATAAGAAACATACAACATTTCCTTTATACAGTGGGGTTAACATCATAGGGCAAAAGAATGGAGTATGTAGGAGAGAGGACAAGAAATTACTCTCATACGATATGTATCGGATATTTATTTGACTATTCATATTTTTGGGGACATTTTTATGCTGGCGGGACATACTATTTACATAATAATATAGGTAGGGTGACTTAAGGATACTATTTCCTCTCTATAAATTGGAGAACATAGATCTCCATCCCTTCTAACGGGACAAGACACGAAAATACAAACATTCTATCTTGTATTTAAAGCCCTTTTAGGGCTCATCTAAATCTAAATAGAACTGTTTCTAATTGAAAACTATGAAAGGGAGTTGGGCCATAATGGCGTGCTTACCTTCTCTCGGGAAAGTGACGGCACGGACTGGTCTCCTCTACGTCTCAGGGCGGGCTGGACGAATTCTCTACTGTCACTGAGCGGCTCTCTCTCTGTCTGATCCTCGATCCGATCCCCCTTTTAGTCAAAAAATGGGCCCTTTTATACTAGTCTTTCTTCATTTCCATTCGTTGATCATGCCAAAGTTATTATTGGCTGGCATTATGATTCGTCGTGAGCAAATACCCACGTGATCAATGGGCATCTCCATTCGTCGGAAGAAAAAAAAAAAAAAAAACGCACGTCCCCCCATGACCACGCCCCCAATTTCCCGTGTTGCCGCGCGAGAAAGAAATCGCATATTGGATAAAACAAATTAATCCCTAAAATTAATTCCTTTGGGAATTAATTAATATATATATATATTTTGATTATATTAAAATATATATATATATCCCGAGTATATAAAATTATTAATTTATATGTATAAATGACACATTGTTTTCCTTAGGTCACCTACTACCAAAAAAAAATGAGGGGAATATATGTACATATGGTACAGTAATATATGTACACATGGTACAGCAGTTCTCAGCACCGATGTCTCTGGATGTCTCCCATCGTGTCTTCCCTCTGCCACCATGTATCTGCTTTTGGCATGGAAGTCTGGTGCCTTCAGGTGTCTGTTTTTTTGTACATCCTTCCAAGAGAGGCCCTGTGTCAGGGAAGGGGGCTTTTAGAGCATCGTCGGCCATCGTTGGGAAATTCTCCACCTAGGCAACAAACACTTCGGCGAGACACTGCGTATATATATATGTTTATATGATGTAAATGAATGTTTACATCTTTGTTGGGTTTTGTTTAATGGAAAAACTGACCCAACAAAGCCATTTTGGTCCCTCCCACCATCCAGATTTTGTGAATTTCGATGGGGATTCACCACGGGATGGGAGATCTGCTGGATTGCGTTCCCCTGCGACATGGTTCCAATCTTCACTCTTAGTAAGTGTTGTGATCTCCTTGACATGAGTGTTGGAGGTTTCGATCAGACCTTTCCTATATTTTGCTTCTGCTGCATCCATGATATCGAGCACATCCAAATTCCACAAATCCTGTACGTCAAAACTGTTAACGTGAAGTGAAGTCACGATCAGGCATGAATCTTCCATGTGTTGGGTCAGGTTTTCCACCAAACAAGACCCAACAAAGATGTAAACATTTACATCATATAAATATATACGCAGTGTCTCGCCGAAGTGTTTGTTGCCTAGGTGGAGAACTCCCAACGATGGCCGACGATGCTCTAAAGACCCAAAGCCCGCTGCAGAAGGGCCGAGACGAAGGATGTACAAAGAGCACATGTACAAATAAAACTAGACACTTGATGACACCAGACTTCCATGCCGAAGGCTGATGCCTGGTGGAGAAGAAGACACGAGTGACATCCAGAGACATCCGTGCTGGAAGCTGCTGTACCATATGTACATATATCCCCCTCATTTTTAGATAGAGGTGACCAAAAGAAAACAATTTGTCATATAAACATTTAAATCAATAACCTTTTTTTTTTAATACTCGGGATATATATATTATTTAATTTCCTAAAGGAATTAATTTGTTTTTTCAATATACAATGTTTTTTTTTTCTCTCGCGCGGCAACACGGTAAATTGGAGGCGTGGTCATGATCACGTGCGTGTTTGCTTTCGACGAATGAAAATGCCAACCAATAGAAACTTTGGCGCGAGCAACGAATGAAAATGGAGGGAGGCAAGGATAAAAGGGGGTTTTCTTGGCAAAAATAGGATAGGAGAGATTCAACCAGAGTCGACAGTCGGGCCTGAGACGTAGAAAGGAGTAGACCAGACCTTGCCGCCGCTTTCGAGAGAAGGTAAGCCCCTCGCCATTATGGCTTAGCACCCCCCTTTTCGAGCAGAAACTAACGTAGATTTCGCATGGGCCCTAAAGGGCTTTAAGTAACTTAAAAGGAATGATAGGGATCTTATATTTTGTCCCGCCAGAATAGATGGAGATCTAGGCTTTCCCCTTTATAAAGGCAAATTTGTAATTTTACGTCACCTCTATCTAGATCATTATGTAAATGGCATATCTCGCTAGTATAGAAATGTTCCTAAAATTGAATTTAATCTGAATAAATATCTAGTATATAACATATATGGAGAGTTTTGTTTCCCCTCATACATATTTCATTCTTTTGGTACTACCCCCCCCCACATCTTATTATTACAAATTGTACCGAAATATAGAACTACCGGCTCTAATGGAATGGAGTTGTGTATTGTACCTTATTGTGATACTTTAATACAGAAACAGCGGTAAATACGATTTTTCCCGCCTTGAGGGTATCTCTTTGTCAGGTTTTAGTAATATTTGTATTTTCATATGAGGAATTTGCCCTTCTTTCACTGTTTAAACGAAATATTGTATGATTCTTACCTATTTGGAGGGAATACTACTAAAAAAAATCAAGTCTTCCAATAAATTGCCGGCCACATGCATTGTCGCGAGTGCCTGTCATGCCCACAGTGATCAAATAAGCCAGTTCTCCTGCCTGTGTTTCAGTGTGTTTTTCCATCATATTTACCATTATATTATTCGTTGATTTAATTTTAGTAAAGACCCATGTTGCCTTATCACTCATTGGTTTTGATCCCCTCATGATATTATTGAAACCCCTTTTGTTTTAAATATATTACAAATGTTAATGTCAATAGTATAAGTCTATAGTTTTGCTTGTTTTTATAGCTTACTAGCGGACGTACCCGGCTTCGCCCGAGGTTTTACCCGAGTAAAGGTTTGTCTAACGAACATTTGCCCGTGTTTTACCCGAGTAAAGGTTTGTCTAACGAATCTCTCGATAAAGTGAACATTTTTTCCCGGTCCCTTGAAAAATACTCGATAAGTTGAATAAATTCAATATTAATCGGTACCCGAGTAAAGGTCTGTCTAACGAACATTTGTTAAAACAATTCTCTATAGACTTATAAAAAGAAATAGATATATTTTGATAATTTGAAACTGATAAAGTGATCATTTTTTCCCGGTCCCTGTGTGCCGTGTCTTTCTGAATTTTGTCTTTCCTAATTTTCTACATTACAAAATCATCGTTTTATCTAGTGAACATTTTTTCCCGGTCCCTTGAAAAATACTCGATAAGGTTGAATAAATTCATGGTCGTTTATGGAAGATGGACGAAGTTCCCGGAGGTCATCTTGGGCAAGCTCCCGCGAGGCTTTTTTTCTTGTCTACTTGGCATAGCTGTGTCACCAACTCTGCCCTGATTGGTCGGTGGGTACTTTGACTGTCGGCCGGCGGCCGGGCGAATCCATTCTCGCACGGGGTCTGCCCCACTCCAAACTTTTGGCAAAGCACTTTCTAATTAAAGATTATTGTCTTAAATAATCTTTAAGAACAAAAAGTATAATAATTGAACGATAGGAAGTTATAGTAAATAATTATACTAAACTAAATGATGTAAAAATAATTATACATGAAATTTGAAATAAGTTTTAGAAAAGTTATCGTTAAGTCCACGGGAAAAGATGTAGCCAAAACAAATAGGTTTTTAACAGTGACACGTGAGCACCCGCCTCGAGCCGCGCTCCTCTCTCCTAACATTACTCCCCCTCTTGAAAAAGCCTATTTCCGTCTCAATGGTGACGCTGCTTGCTAGTTAAAGCTACAAATCTGCAGATAACTCTAAGGATATTAAAGATATTCAAGATATTATTTTTCGTAAACCTTTCCGGGGATATGCCTAATAATATCCCGAAATTTCACGGCGATTGGATGTATGGTTTTTGAATCCATAGAGGACACACACACAGACAGACACACAGACATTCATTTTTATATATATATATAGATTTGTTAGATTTTGGTATAATCTTTACAAATAGAGTCCTTTCCATATATCCAGATAGTAACCTAATTCAACGCATTTTGTCGAATCTTTGTTATAAAAATCGGGATTAAAAGGAAACCTGCATGTTTAATCAGATTTTATTACTAATAAAATCTGAACCTGGTACTTCCTGATATCTAATTTTGAAATAATGATTTCAACATATTATACTTCTATAGAGATTGTTAATTTGGTCTTATATTCAGGTTTATAGTTTCTAATAATAACATGTTCATCTCAATCTGAGATCCCTTAAAGTTGTTGGATGATCTCAGAGAATTTGACACAAAATGGGCTTGTCACTGCCCGAGTCCGTTGGTCTGTAGAGGCGGCCAATAGATGGCGATCAATTTCAGCGTCTATTTTGATGGGAGAGCCGACCATTATTTCATAGATCAATTAATTTAATGTAGGAACGAGAATAATTCAATATTTCCCTCCTTTCTTCCCAAGTACACGTGAGCCTTAGTTTAATGAGGAATCTCTTTACACATCTGTCCTAAACTTTCCGCACTATATCTTTTGTGTATGAATCTATTTACAATTGATCTGTAGAAATTATAGAGATCTATTGCTATAATTTCCCTCTCTGAAATAGTTCCCAGCGTCTTCAGTGGGTTGCTAAATCGCCAGAAGGTGTCTTTTATAGATTATCTAATCAATAATGACTTCATGGATGTTGCACAGTATATGCCACAAAATGACTATGGATAATTCTAGAAGAGATTGGTGCTAGACAAGGGTATTGAGGGAGAATAGTAAAGAATAAGTCGTACTAGATTTCGCGAATAAAGTCAAGGAAGTGTTGGAACACGTTTTTGAAACCATACCCCAACAGAAGGCGTATGTATAATCAAATCAAATGGATACATGGCTTCCCTCCCACATAGACTTACAGACCACTTTTTGCCCAGAAACCTAGACAATTGATGACACCAGACTTCCATTCCGAAAGCTGATGCCTGGTGAAGAAGACACCAGTGACATCCAGAGACATCCGCGCTGGAAGCTGTTGTTCCATATGTACATATATTCCCCTCACCAAAAATTTAGGTAAAGGTGACCAAAAAAAAAAAAATGGAGAAGGAAGATCTCTAAAAGACTGAACCTTATAAAATATCCTTCCCGAGAAAGGAAAGCGTTATATTACAGTTCAAGTGAAAAGGGGCCTGTGTCGATTTTTAGCTAAGACGGAGGGGGGGCGATATATATATACCGTCCCGAGAAAAAGGGAGGATAGTATTTCAATCCATGTGGAGGGAGGGCCTGGGTTCTGAAATCTTACACTAGGGCCGTGGCTGTTTCTCTCTTTAGATTTTTTTTTGTTTTGGTAATACTATATGTTCTATTTTGATGGTAGAGGCCTGGGGCGTCTATGAAATTGTATACTGGAGCCGTTGGCCATTTTGATTGGTGTTTCTTTCGGCGAATGAAAATGCCAGCCAATAGAAACTTTGGCTCGGCAGCGAATGAAAACAGAGAGAGACATGAATAAAAGAGGGTTTCTTGGCCAAAAGGGGATTGAATCGGAGTCGCTCAGTGAGAGGACAGTTTTCAGACGGGAGACCAGACCTTTGCCGGCACTTTCGAGAAAAGGTAAGCCATTTGTCATTATGACTTAGCGCCCCCCCCCTTTTTGTGTAGTAACCAACCTAGATTTCGCATGGGCCCTAAAGGGCTATAAAGTAACTTCAGGTCACCTCTATCTAAATTTTACTGTGTAAATAGCATATCTCGTCAGTATAGACATGTTCCCAAATTTTAATTTATTTAAATAAATATCTAGAGAAATTTTCTTGTTTCCTCTCATACATATTTCATTCCTTTTGCTTTATGGTACTACCCCCCACACCTTAATTTCACAAAGTGTACAAATTATAGAACAACCGACTCTGTTGAAATAGAGTTGTGTACTATATCTTTGCTGTGATATATTGACACAGCAACAGTTGCAAAATTACGACTTTATTAGGGCTACTTTGAGGGTATCTATCTGCCAGGTTTTAGTAATGTTTGTACTTTTATGTGTTTCAGTGCGTTATTCCATCATATTTACCATTATGCCATATTTTCTGATTCCTCGGGCTATTTTTACGCTGTTAGGAGGGTACGGCATGATGCAAACAGATTTGTATGTTTGACTATTGTTTTTGTTATTTGGGCTATAAAAAATGCCTTAATGTGAATCTATTTACAGTTGATCTGTAGAAATTATAGAGATCTGTTGCTATAATTTTCCTCAATGAAATAGCTCCCAGCGTCTTCAGTGGGTTGCTAAACCTCCAGAAGGAGTCTTTTATAGATTGCCCAATTTAATAACGACTTCATGGGTTGTCTGATGAAATTGTATACTAGTGTCGTGGTTGTTTCCATCTTTAGACCTTTGTCCTGACAATATTATATGCTCGATCCCTGCTTTAACTCAAACTCTTAATCAATTACAGAGTTTCCCCCGTTTTTTTTCTTTATTTATCCTGTTTGCACAAATTGCATTACATGTGATGATGTAAAGACATATGTCGATAGTGTATCATTGACAGCTGTGCTTCTATTATACAACATTAAGGTCTTGCTGCGGGTTATATACAGGTTATATACAGGTTACGGGTTATATACAGGTATAACACAAGGAAGTGTTGGGACACGTTTTTGAAACCATACCCCAACAGAAGGCGTATGTATAATCAAATCAAATGGATACATGGCTTCCCTCCCACATAGACTTACAGACCACTTTTTGCCCAGAAACCTAGACAATTGATGACACCAGACTTCCATTCCGAAAGCTGATGCCTGGTGAAGAAGACACCAGTGACATCCAGAGACATCCGCGCTGGAAGCTGTTGTTCCATATGTACATATATTCCCCTCACCAAAAATTTAGGTAAAGGTGACCAAAAAAAAAAATGGAGAAGGAAGATCTCTAAAAGACTGAACCTTATAAAATATCCTTCCCGAGAAAGGAAAGCGTTATATTACAGTTCAAGTGAAAAGGGGCCTGTGTCGATTTTTAGCTAAGACGGAGGGGGGGCGATATATATTTACCGTCCCGAGAAAAAGGGAGGATAGTATTTCAATCCATGTGGAGGGAGGGCCTGGGGTCTGAAATCTTACACTAGGGCCGTGGCTGTTTCTCTCGTTAGATTTTTTTTTGTTTTGGTAATACTATATGTTCTATTTTGATGGTAGAGGCCTGGGGTGTCTATGAAATTGTATACTGGAGCCGTTGGCCATTTTGATTGGTGTTTCTTTCGGCGAATGAAAATGCCAGCCAATAGAAACTTTGGCTCGGCAGCGAATGAAAACAGAGAGAGACATGAATAAAAGAGGGTTTCTTGGCCAAAAGGGGATTGAATCGGAGTCGCTCAGTGAGAGGACAGTTTTCAGACGGGAGACCAGACCTTTGCCGGCACTTTCGAGAAAAGGTAAGCCATTTGTCATTATGACTTAGCGCCCCCCCCTTTTTGTGTAGTAACCAACCTAGATTTCGCATGGGCCCTAAAGGGCTATAAAGTAACTTCAGGTCACCTCTATCTAAATTTTACTGTGTAAATAGCATATCTCGTCAGTATAGACATGTTCCCAAATTTTAATTTATTTAAATAAATATCTAGAGAAATTTTCTTGTTTCCTCTCATACATATTTCATTCCTTTTGCTTTATGGTACTACCCCCCACACCTTAATTTCACAAAGTGTACAAATTATAGAACAACCGACTCTGTTGAAATAGAGTTGTGTACTATATCTTTGCTGTGATATATTGACACAGCAACAGTTGCAAAATTACGACTTTATTAGGACTACTTTGAGGGTATCTATCTGCCAGGTTTTAGTAATGTTTGTACTTTTATGTGTTTCAGTGCGTTATTCCATCATATTTACCATTATGCCATATTTTCTGATTCCTCGGGCTATTTTTACGCTGTTAGGAGGGTACGGCATGATGCAAACAGATTTGTATGTTTGACTATTGTTTTTGTTATTTGGGCTATAAAAAATGCCTTAATGTGAATCTATTTACAGTTGATCTGTAGAAATTATAGAGATCTGTTGCTATAATTTTCCTCAATGAAATAGCTCCCAGCGTCTTCAGTGGGTTGCTAAACCTCCAGAAGGAGTCTTTTATAGATTGCCCAATTTAATAACGACTTCATGGGTTGTCTGATGAAATTGTATACTAGTGTCGTGGTTGTTTCCATCTTTAGACCTTTGTCCTGACAATATTATATGCTCGATCCCTGCTTTAACTCAAACTCTTAATCAATTACAGAGTTTCCCCCGTTTTTTTTTCTTTATTTATCCTGTTTGCACAAATTGCATTACATGTGATGATGTAAAGACATATGTCGATAGTGTATCATTGACAGCTGTGCTTCTATTATACAACATTAAGGTCTTGCTGCGGGTTATATACAGGTTATATACAGGTTACGGGTTATATACAGGTATAACACAAGGAAGTGTTGGGACACGTTTTTGAAACCATACCCCAACAGAAGGCGTATGTATAATCAAATCAAATGGATACATGGCTTCCCTCCCACATAGACTTACAGACCACTTTTTGCCCAGAAACCTAGACAATTGATGACACCAGACTTCCATTCCGAAAGCTGATGCCTGGTGAAGAAGACACCAGTGACATCCAGAGACATCCGCGCTGGAAGCTGTTGTTCCATATGTACATATATTCCCCTCACCAAAAATTTAGGTAAAGGTGACCAAAAAAAAAAATGGAGAAGGAAGATCTCTAAAAGACTGAACCTTATAAAATATCCTTCCCGAGAAAGGAAAGCGTTATATTACAGTTCAAGTGAAAAGGGGCCTGTGTCGATTTTTAGCTAAGACGGAGGGGGGGCGATATATATTTACCGTCCCGAGAAAAAGGGAGGATAGTATTTCAATCCATGTGGAGGGAGGGCCTGGGGTCTGAAATCTTACACTAGGGCCGTGGCTGTTTCTCTCGTTAGATTTTTTTTTGTTTTGGTAATACTATATGTTCTATTTTGATGGTAGAGGCCTGGGGTGTCTATGAAATTGTATACTGGAGCCGTTGGCCATTTTGATTGGTGTTTCTTTCGGCGAATGAAAATGCCAGCCAATAGAAACTTTGGCTCGGCAGCGAATGAAAACGGAGAGAGACATGAATAAAAGAGGGTTTCTTGGCCAAAAGGGGATTGAATCGGAGTCGCTCAGTGAGAGGACAGTTTTCAGACGGGAGACCAGACCTTTGCCGGCACTTTCGAGAAAAGGTAAGCCATTTGTCATTATGACTTAGCGCCCCCCCCCCTTTTTGTGTAGTAACCAACCTAGATTTCGCATGGGCCCTAAAGGGCTATAAAGTAACTTCAGGTCACCTCTATCTAAATTTTACTGTGTAAATAGCATATCTCGTCAGTATAGACATGTTCCCAAATTTTAATTTATTTAAATAAATATCTAGAGAAATTTTCTTGTTTCCTCTCATACATATTTCATTCCTTTTGCTTTATGGTACTACCCCCCACACCTTAATTTCACAAAGTGTACAAATTATAGAACAACCGACTCTGTTGAAATAGAGTTGTGTACTATATCTTTGCTGTGATATATTGACACAGCAACAGTTGCAAAATTACGACTTTATTAGGGCTACTTTGAGGGTATCTATCTGCCAGGTTTTAGTAATGTTTGTACTTTTATGTGTTTCAGTGCGTTATTCCATCATATTTACCATTATGCCATATTTTCTGATTCCTCGGGCTATTTTTACGCTGTTAGGAGGGTACGGCATGATGCAAACAGATTTGTATGTTTGACTATTGTTTTTGTTATTTGGGCTATAAAAAATGCCTTAATGTGAATCTATTTACAGTTGATCTGTAGAAATTATAGAGATCTGTTGCTATAATTTTCCTCTATGAAATAGCTCCCAGCGTCTTCAGTGGGTTGCTAAACCTCCAGAAGGAGTCTTTTATAGATTGCCCAATTTAATAACGACTTCATGGGTTGTCTGATGAAATTGTATACTAGTGTCGTGGTTGTTTTCATCTTTAGACCTTTGTCCTGACAATATTATATGCTCGATCCCTGCTTTAACTCAAACTCTTAATCAATTACAGAGTTTCCCCCGTTTTTTTTTCTTTATTTATCCTGTTTGCACAAATTGCATTACATGTGATGATGTAAAGACATATGTCGATAGTGTATCATTGACAGCTGTGCTTCTATTATACAACATTAAGGTCTTGCTGCGGGTTATATACATGGGGTTGTTGACCTAAATTGCTATATATATATATACTTAAGTAAGAAAACTTTAATAAGTCACATCGTGTATCCTCCCTTTTCATCTATCCAAACCGGGAACGCAACAATGTCGCCCGCCGCGGGGCTCGAATTTAGTATATGTTTCATCCCCTATACTTTAGAAATATATACCTAATGAAAAGCCATACTATTTTTAAGTATTGGTGAAGTAGTCCACGCATCCTGAGATTAACAGTCTATTATAAATCGTGAATTATAATTTATGCTTTCCGTTTCACTGGAATTTTATCAGGCAATGAAAGTTATGTTGAGGCGGTGTATACCGCATCTCCCGCCGCTGTCTTTTACGATTCACATTGTTTGTGGCAAAACCTTTATATTATCATTGATTTCTGATATCAAAGTAAAACGTTTATGGGGATGAGTATCTTTTATTCTGGTCTTCTCGAGCTTTCGAGCTTGTCCGCCCTTCTACAGGAGAAACATATACAATATATCAAGAAAATATAACGTCGCCTGATGCTAAAACTATTATTATTCTATGTACATATATATATATATATACATTAGGAAGTTTTGCATATTATTTGTTTTCTTAAGACAATTTTTTTTGGTTAAGGTATTTACACATATTCTACTATTGTTTGCTATATTCTATGAATTATCTTATAGGTTAGAAATTCTATTATTTAAGTAGTTTTATAATAGTTATTGGCTATTACATATAAGTTATTTATATTATTGTTGATATTATTAGCTGGTACTAGGATATATTGTGTTATATGTTTCGGGCAAATCTATTTTCTATTAATGCTATTGTGTTTTCTGAATAATAGAGAATCAATTATAAGCCTTGATATTTGCTGTTTATGTTATTGTAATGTATTCTAGGTTCTCCTAATGCGAAAGTGTGACCTGTTCCTTTGCAGTATTGGAAAATTAGAGACCTATTATCTTGATTAATAACGTTGCGTCTATGTTCATATATTCTATTGCTGACTCTCCTTCCTGTCTCCCCTGCGTATTTGGCTTGGCAGCTGTTACACTCTACGGAATATATTGCCTTTTATTCTCTGTTTTGGTTAGTGGGTTTTATGATAGTAGGATTATTTTTAGATAGTGGACTTTTATGGTGGAGCCTATGTTAGGGGAATTACAGTAATATGTTTGGATGCCAGAGTTTCTTAAGTAGTTGGCTATTGTTATAGATGTTTGTGAGTATGGAATGTAACATATCGCCCTATAGATATTTTGTGGTTTTGTTTATTGGGTTATTGATAGTTATACTTTTGTGGAAATGTTGTAATATAAAGGTGGTTTGGTATCCTGCTTGCTGGACATTATTTATAATGTTCTGTGTCTCAATCATTTTGAATTCTGTTGCGAGCACCATTGATTACAATTTCTTTATTTTACTTTCTCAAATTATTATATACAGTATGAGAAATGAGGTTGGATTGCCATGGTTCAAATTTAGAACGGTGATCAGTGTTTTACAGTAGTCTACTGAAATGACTTAGCATTTTTTTTCATCATAGCTCTGATATAATTTCTCACAGCAGAGGTGAGTTCTGATAAATATTGCTGGATACAAATATCTTAACTTCATTTTAATAGCGCTTTCTATCAAATCATACTAGCCTGTGCATCCAGATTAGGGCTAACATGCTGAATGATAGTTAATCGATTTTATTTTTTTAACGCATAGTGGATTGGGAGAGTGGCAGATATATGAGCCTTAAGGTGAAAATAGAATTGAAGATCCAGTTAGCGTACCCGTGAAGAGAGAAGTTTGATCACCATAAAAAGACGCGTCAGGCAACCGACTTTTTTTTTTTTCATGATGCCTCCAACTGCATATGATCTTAAATATCCTGTATACACTCTGACAAGGGAAGGTTATCCTGAATTGACAAATGTATAATTTTTTGTCTTTAGTAGAGATTTCCAAGATTCTATTTCTGAAACATTTTTTTTTGGATGAAGACAAATAAAACCATCTTGATAGTATTGAATTTTACAGTAAATATTTGCCAGCAGAAGGCATGATGAGATTACATGAAATTTAAACCAGTTATATGCTTAGTATGTTTCTTCAGCTGTAATTTGACACAGTCATCAAATGAAGAAATGGGCAGTACGCCATATCTTGATGCTGGACACTTCTGTGTCAGGAAGGTGTAGTTAGTCTGTTTAATGAGAATATCAATAATTATCGAAATTTAGCAGATTATCATTGGGGATTTGAACAACTGTCTTGAAAATATTTGAACAGCCTGAGTAGATAAAGGAATCCTGGAGTTAGAGTGGAGAATTAGTAGTACAGACTGACCACTCGACGCAGATAACTCTAGGGAACAATTATTGTGTTAATCCGCCGTAGACAAGAAGAACATTGATTCTCAGGATATTCGATAGGCAGAATTTTGAGAATTGATAAGGTCATGGTTAAAGTTTACACAGGCATATGGGAGTAAAGACAGTGATTTAAACAAGATAAGAGGCAGCCTTGTGTCTTAAATACTTTCAGTGGAAGCAAATGCCACTGCAAATATTCAGGTCTAATAATTTCCAAATTTGAAGTCATGCATGACGGGTTAGCACGGGATTGACGCCTGAACTGGCTTTCACTGGGATTAATCGAGCTTGCGAAAGAACTAGAAGAAGTGTGACATGTCACGCCACTGTACTAAATTAATAATTGAGAAGATTTATGTTGAGCCAACTGAAATTAGTAAAGAATTAAGAGATTAAGGTCTTATTCTTTGAGTTTTACACTAATTTCAATTACGCGATATGGACGGCGTTATAAGTTGGGTGGAAATGATTCGGCCGCAATGGGATGGTCTCCTGGAGGTGGTACGATCAAATACTACTTATTGAATGCCGGGCGGGATCGCATGAAGCATTAAATGACATCAAGAAATGCTTAAAGAAACACCCTAGAAGATTGGGGATCGACAAAATGACGACATGGAAAATGCTCAACATTGTACATTGGCAGCAAAATGATATCTTGCTATTGTATGGACGACCACTCCTTCCTGAAATGTGCAGCGGATGTTAGTCCCAGAATTAGGTCCTTTGAGGCGACACTTTCCTTCGCAGATGACATAAAGACGCATGACAAAACAGCACATGAGCATTTAAACTAACTTCAATTCCTGCCATTAATTAATTTAGTTGACCAATAGCTATAGAACCGCTGGAGACCTCCATACCCTGTGTGAATATTTTAGTGAGAAATGAGCGATTCAATTCTATGAGCCATGAGGTATCCTGTAAGATCAGAGCTGTACCCCATTCAATTTTTTTTAATAGTAGCCAGTGCGAGATATTTCCAGAATGTTTGTTTCTTTTTCTAACTGTCATATAATTCGGAAACTAGAAAACTACACTATTTTGATACAGTTTACATCTAGCATCCATGTGAACTCAATATGACTATTGAACGTAGATTGTAGATTAATGAGCGAGCCAACCTAAAGAGAACGAGTTTAATAGGCTTACAATCAGTAGTTGAAACAGACTATTCGCACAATTTTGTTATGTTCTCCCTCTAGCTGATCTATGACATTATAGATTTTTTTTTTAACAAGGTGACTACCCCGTCGAGTGTATATGAAGGTATAAAGGTTTAAAGGTCATAGGCTGTTGGAATAATAATACACTAGTAATAATTATAGTTCATTCTGATGTACAGTAGAGGCAGTGAGAACAGCGCCTCTACCATCATGGCTAGTTAGTTTCAATACACCCAGAAAGAGCATTGATCTAAGATTACTATCCACCCACATGGATGAACATGTACCTCTCCCATTTCCTTTTCCTTTTGGGCCATGAACCCATCTTTCACCCCTCGGTGAATAGGACCCTTAGAGAAGACTTCCAGAGGACATTCTAGCATCCTGACCATAGTCGATTTATTTACCAAATTCCCTATTTTAATACCTACAAGAGACCAGTGTGCCAGTACAGTGGTTAAAGCGCTGTTGGAAAGCGTAATTACTATCTTTGGAGTACCGAAAACTATACTTTCGGACCGGGGTTCGGCATTCATTAGCTGTATTTTTAAAGGGACTTGCAAGGCCATGGGGGTAAGTGCAGTTAACACCACTGCTTGGAGACCTCAAAGTAATGGCGCTGTAGAAAGGCTCAACAGAACAGTAATTGAATCTTTGCGTAGGTGTGAGGCAAGTTCTAATTGGGATGACATCCTACCCATGGTAGCTTTAGCTATCAGAACCACTGAACATTCTAGTACAGGATTTACGCCAGCGAAACTCGTCTTCGGACATGAGCTGAGGCTTCCGCAACCTTTTCAGGAAGCGGGACAAAGTCCTGTAAGCGAAGATTTGATTGCTCAAACGGCAGCCTTCTACGAGCGGGAACTAACAGAGGAGGTCGAGAAGATAAGAGAGGTGGTAAGGCAAACCTACTTGAATGAACAGGAAGAAGCTAGGATTAAGTTCGAAAACAAAAGGCTGAGAACTTTCAATAACGGGGACTTAGTCCTAGTGGAGAGAATGCATGAGACGAAGGGGCGTCACAAATTTGAGCCAAGGTATGGGGGTCCATATGAGGTACTAAGAAGAGCTGGTGATACTGTATATCTCTTGAAGAATCTAGAAACTGGGAATTTGGATAAATACCATATAGATAGGTTAAAACAATACCATATACCAATTAGGATTTTCCCCACAGAGGAGGAGGAAACTAGTGATGGTAATTCAAGTCAAGGTTCCAGTGATGAAGATCATTGGATTCATCTTACAGGTCCAGCTTATCTCCCTAATAGGTCCGTTAATGTAGTGGTTCCACAAGGGGTGACAACCAGAGCGAACTCAGAAGTAATGAGACGAGGGGAAGTTGACAGAGTTAGTGTGAACAGTTTAACTTTACGCAGGTCTACAAGGGTGAAAAGGCCCACACAGTGTAAATTCTGCTTAGACTGTCGCCACTAACTAGGATTTTGGAGTGTGTACGGAGAATCAGCTCGATAGAATGAGAAGTTTAGAGATTTCAACCTTTTTTTTTTTCATTTAAAAACCTTTTTTTTTTAAAGTAGAACTTCATTAGGATTCCTTTTTTTTCTATACAAACTATTTCTTGTTAAAACCCGAGTTTCAAAGACCAATGAGAATAATGTATACCATTGTGAATTAACTATTTAGTGTAAATCTGAAATTTTAGTTATTATCAGGAGTAATAGGTGAAGGAAGGTGTAGGAAATCACAACTTAGAAGGAGGCTATGTCTAAAACAACAAACCTAATAGGCATCCTATGGCTTGTGTTGGGTAATTCAGAAACCCTATAATCCCTGGCCTTCAGGTAGTAGCTTTGAAATAGGTGTCTAATGAGGACATAAAAGTTCAATCTCTCAGAGTGAAGTTGTGAAGTATAGGGACCCTAGGTCAGGGGTAGAAGTTAAGTAGGCCCAAACTGTAGTCGATCCTTGGAAAGCACTTGAGAATGTTAGTGTTGGGTAGTGAATCGTAAACCCTATAAATCCATCTTTCAATAGAGTGCTGAGGTCGGACTACTGCAAAGGGGGCAGACGCACGAGGAAGTAAGAAGAAAGTGACTTCACCCACGGTGGCTAGGGGAGAGACTCAATCCGCTTTTATGAGGTGTCACGCTTAATGGTCCTTTATTCGCCATTATAATTTGTGTATGTCTTTATATAGAATTGTCGTGAAAAGTCGCTTGGTGTCAAGGCAAGGGCAGTTTTTGAAGTTACACTGATTTTTTTTTAGTAAGTTAGCTTCCAGATTATTTAGAATTGTTAACAATTATTGTTAACAATCATTTATCGAGTATAAAGTATTAGTATATATAGAGCTTGTACAGAGGCATTTTCTTTTGAGTAACCTAGGGCTTTAGTTCCCAACTTGTTTTAATTTTATTATTTTATTTGATTTCACATTGTGTCCTGAAAGATGTTATCATTTGTTAGGATCTATTGATATAGATAAATGAGTATTTTGGCCTTTGTAGCAGCTTTCAACCTTAGTTTGTATGCGTACCGCGAATGATAGGGGGGAGGGTGTATGAATGAATTGGTGCAATGAATGTAGAAAAAGGTTAAAAACTATTATATTGTGAGCCCAAATTACATTAGAATAGGGTTGAGGACTTTAATAGGATCGATTTTAATTTTATTTTATTTTTTATTTCGAATTTTGTTAGGACCGAGAAGCCTCAAACAGGACAACTACAACTCTATCTAGTTAGAAAATATTCGCTCCCTTTTTGTTAGGTCCCTCGTTAGGGGGTATAATTTTCCTTTGATTTTCTTTTATCTTAGTTTAGCTTGAATTCTAAGGATTGTGGATAAATGATCCCTATCCCGACCCTCAGACTTGGAGATAGTGGAAGGCAAGGATCAAGCCGAATTTCCCACTCAACTCCTCCTCGCAAGAGGAAACGAAGAGGTATAGATTGAATTTTATGCAGGATGGGGGATTTGTTTTAGCCATGCCGTATAGCCTGGGGTATAACGGCGCGACCTTGGATAACCGATCTGACACCGTAGTTTCGACGCTTTTAGCGTGGCTGGAGCGAGGGTATTCCAGACGGGAGGTCCTGTAAGATTGGCAAGTAGGCAGAGATTGCCCAGTTATTCTAGACGAAGTGTTTCCGTCTATTGAATTTTTTTGGGTACCAGTTTGATCCCCCATAGCTAGCGGAAGTTTCTTCTAATAAAGGATTCGCCCTGCCATACGTTTTGTTGGAATGAATTCGAGCATAAGACCGATTCGAGAGGCAGAATAAGTAATTATTAGGACCTTCAACGAGTTTAGACTCGTTCCATGTTAGGATAAGATTTTAAAGTATTAGTTAACTATAATGACCGCGAACGAGACGCCAGAACAAGCCAGTGAGTCAAAGTTTTAGAAGTGTTGTATTGAGGACAGTAGAATTAAGAGCAGTTATACAGGGAGTAGAATTCTGAAGGAACTTGTAAAAGGAACCAAAATTTCAGATTGATAAAATTCAAACTTATAAGAAGTAGATTTATAGGATTCAGGTCAATGAATAGAGGGTATATTAGTAGATGAAAGTAATGTGAATTTCTTGGAAGGGGGAGGTAGCTGAACTGTACACACCCCAGAGGCAAGGTAAACGGAGCCACAAACAAAATAGTAGAAATTGATTAGTCGCTCTGCCAAAACAGAAAATTTCTCTTCATACGGTTGTCACCCTAGATTCAAAAGGACTGTGTAGTTTAATAGAGGTCTGGGCTATGTTCCATTTGACCAAGATTCTGAATGACGTTCCCACCTGGGTTGAGAGTATTGTAACAGAGGAATCTAACACATAAGAGAAAACACACCCTCCAGTAGGATCGGGATAGACGAATATTACCCAGTGACCAACTCGTGATTCCAGACTGAATAAGATTGAAAACTTAACTGAGATACTAAACCTTGATCCTTCAGCGCACAAATATATATATAAGGTGTTTTCATTTTCTTATTGAATAGGTTATTATTTTATATCATTTATATTATATTATAATCATATACTATTCATTTCAACAAATTTATTTCCTTTGATATTCATGATATTAGTAATATTTACCTGCCATGTTGCATTTTTTTTTAACATGTTGTCGTGGCTTATTCTTCCCTCAAGGCATGATCTATTTTATCCTTATTGTCTTTTATCCGCCATACTTGTATATGTATATATATTTTGTCATCATATATAATTTTGTAGTGGTTTTCTTTATCATCTATCATGGGATGATTTTTATCATATTTAATCACTATCTGCATGATACGTGTTTTCTTCAATATATATATTATACCCATCATATAACATGGAAGGATTCATTTTATCATTACATATTTCGTGCCTTATTTAATAATTACTTTCACAATTTGTTTCTGTAATTTTTTTAATTTAGCAAAAGTCATCATGTCATAGGCTAATTATTATATACCAAGATATTTCTTTCAGCTAACTATAATTATCCTTTCCTTGATTGTATATGTATAACTATACCACACGAATGTCTTGATTGGTACTTAAATAAAGATGCTGGCATGTTTTAGGAGTTGGACTAGTCAGTTATTTCTAAACGACTTCTTGGCGCCCAAAATTTTTTTATATAATATGAAATAGGGAAATGTTCTAACTGTATTGTTAGCAGAAAGAAGGTAGCAATGAAACCAGCACACCAGAGGCAAGGATGGGGTTGAGAGGACTTACCACAAGGAAGGCCTACTCCTCAAGGCCAAAGAAGAAAGTGGAAGGGTGGTATATATACCCATGAATGGTAAGACAGATGACCTTGCTTATTTCCATACATATGATATGACTGTCCCCCATAACCTATGTTGATAACAGTGTGCTGACAGAATAATAACACATAAAAAAACCCTTTGCCAGGATGCGCAATGCCCACTAATGTTCGGAATAATAAACATCTAGAATGGCATACCATCATTTTGACTAGCCTTATCTTCCCTATAGGTTTCGGTACATCTGGCTTCACCTAGTAATGGAAAATGCATTTTGCTAGAAATGGGCCTGCTTTCATAGTAACTGATGAAAGGCAGATGAATAATGAGTAGCACAAACGCATTTGTCCATTACTTGGCAGGGGGAGGATTGTTGGGACACGTTTTTGAAACCATACCCCAACAGAAGGCGTATGTATAATCAAATCAAATGGATACATGGCTTCCCTCCCACATAGACTTACAGACCACTTTTTGCCCAGAAACCTAGACAATTGATGACACCAGACTTCCATGCCGAAAGCTGATGCCTGGTGAAGAAGACACCAGTGACATCCAGAGACATCCGCGCTGGAAGCTGTTGTTCCATATGTACATATATTCCCCTCACCAAAAATTTAGGTAAAGGTGACCAAAAAAAAAAAATGGAGAAGGAAGATCTCTAAAAGACTGAACCTTATAAAATATCCTTCCCGAGAAAGGAAAGCGTTATATTACAGTTCAAGTGAAAAGGGGCCTGTGTCGATTTTTAGCTAAGACGGAGGGGGGGCGATATATATATACCGTCCCGAGAACAAGGGAGGATAGTATTTCAATCCATGTGGAGGGGGGGCCTGGGGTCTGAAATCTTACACTAGGGCCGTGGCTGTTTCTCTCTTTAGATTTTTTTTTGTTTTGGTAATACTATATGTTCTATTTTGATGGGAGAGGCCTGGGGCGTCTATGAAATTGTATACTGGAGCCGTTGGCCATTTTGATTGGTGTTTCTTTCGGCGAATGAAAATGCCAGCCAATAGAAACTTTGGCTCGGCAGCGAATGAAAACGGAGAGAGACATGAATAAAAGAGGGTTTCTTGGCCAAAAGGGGATTGAATCGGAGTCGCTCAGTGAGAGGACAGTTTTCAGACGGGAGACCAGACCTTTGCCGGCACTTTCGAGAAAAGGTAAGCCATTTGTCATTATGACTTAGCGCCCCCCCCCCTTTTTGTGTAGTAACCAACCTAGATTTCGCATGGGCCCTAAAGGGCTATAAAGTAACTTCAGGTCACCTCTATCTAAATTTTACTATGTAAATAGCATATCTCGTCAGTATAGACATGTTCCCAAATTTTAATTTATTTAAATAAATATCTAGAGAAATTTTCTTGTTTCCTCTCATACATATTTCATTCCTTTTGCTTTATGGTACTACCCCCCACACCTTAATTTCACAAAGTGTACAAATTATAGAACAACCGACTCTGTTGAAATAGAGTTGTGTACTATATCTTTGCTGTGATATATTGACACAGCAACAGTTGCAAAATTACGACTTTATTAGGGCTATTTTGAGGGTATCTATCTGCCAGGTTTTAGTAATGTTTGTACTTTTATGTGTTTCAGTGCGTTATTCCATCATATTTACCATTATACCATATTTTCTGATTCCTCGGGCTATTTTTACGCTGTTAGGAGGGTACGGCATGATGCAAACAGATTTGTATGTTTGACTATTGTTTTTGTTATTTGGGCTATAAAAAATGCCTTAATGTGAATCTATTTACAGTTGATCTGTAGAAATTATAGAGATCTGTTGCTATAATTTTCCTCTATGAAATAGCTCCCAGCGTCTTCAGTGGGTTGCTAAACCTCCAGAAGGAGTCTTTTATAGATTGCCCAATTTAATAACGACTTCATGGGTTGTCTGATGAAATTGTATACTAGTGTCGTGGTTGTTTCCATCTTTAGACCTTTGTCCTGACAATATTATATGCTCGATCCCTGCTTTAACTCAAACTCTTAATCAATTACAGAGTTTCCCCCGTTTTTTTTTTCTTTATTTATCCTGTTTGCACAAATTGCATTACATGTGATGATGTAAAGACATATGTCGATAGTGTATCATTGACAGCTGTGCTTCTATTATACAACATTAAGGTCTTGCTGCGGGTTATATACATGGGGTTGTTGACCTAAATTGCTATATATATATATACTTAAGTAAGGAAACTTTAATAAGTCACATCGTGTATCCTCCCTTTTCATCTATCCAAACCGGGAACGCAACAGAAGGACATTATTCCAGAAGTCTCATAAAAGGATAGCTGAGCCCCCTTTGGGGGGCCCGCCATTATCTCTTTCGTAGAAGAAGAAGGAGGGGGGGGGGGGGGGGTGGACGTTGGAACTTCACATTCCATAGACCTTGTTAGTCCTCGCGACACCCGACGCTCTATACATTCCAGGAAGGAATCTATCAACGGTCCTCCCCGATCTGAGCCCCCCTTTGGGGGATCCCACCCACGCCTGGCATGGAAGAAAGTTTTCACTTGGAGTTGCGTAGTCCTCAAATCCTTCTGTACCCTATATATTATCTGATATTCTATCTCCTCAAGTATAACCTTAGCTGTTTAAGTCCTATATTTGTCTATTTCTATGTCACACTTGTATATCTTAATAAGGAAATTTTACTAAGTCACATCTTACATGCTCCATTCCCATTGGTCTAAAAACGGGAATTCAACACATGTCGTTCCCTATTGCTGGTCCCATTACTGTCCACCCCAGCTTGGTTTCAGTCGCCACAACTCCACTTTGTAATATTTGCATTCTGCCTGTCAGAATGCTGCTAAGCAAGTCTGAACCAATCAACTTGTGGATTGATATCTATTCACCTTGGCATATGTCAGTCAAGTTGATCCCTCGAGCTTTTAACTCATTGAGTATAGTATGATTCTGTACTTGACTGATGTGTCCGCAAATTACTTCCTGATCCAAGAATTTGAGATCATCCATGTATTCGTTGTTGAGGCTGGAAACATTTACTTTGTACACATTGTGCTTCTTTTGACGAATTTCTCCGCCTCCAAACAGATTGTGGGTAAGTGTAACTTGCTGCACTCTCTTTTGGCCCAGTGCGTCCACCATTCTCTTTGAAATATAGGACCGCTGGGATCCACAGTCAAGCAACACTCGAACATTATGCTTCCCCTTTGGTCCGCTTATCTTGACTATCAGAGTTTGTAGATAGACTCCTCCCACGGTAGCGTTGTTTAAAGTTGTTGACGTGAATTGATTGGCGGTCTCTTGCTTTATTGCAGGACCTTCCCCTGAAACCTTTAGTTCCGCTTTTTGAAGATGAGAAGTCTTCTGGGCTTCCAAAGTAGGACACATAATGGGGTAATTCTTCCCTCTGCAGACAGAACAACGTGGCTTAATCCGGCATTTCTTGAATCCGTGGCCAGGAAGCAGGCACCAAAAACAAACATTCTTCCCTTTAGCCTTATCTTTCTTCTCTGGTAGATGCATCCGCTGTCCACTGTAGCATTCTTGACTCGGGTGACCATTCCCACAAAAGATGCAGTTGTTTCGCCTCTGAGTGGTGTTGGCGAGGTCAGTAGCCGTCGGCATTTTACTTCCAGTATTCTTCTTAGAAAAAGATTTCTTGTTTGATCGATCATCCTTCGCATCTTGATTGTTGTCGATCTTGAACGCTGCTTTGGCCACATTCACTCGACTCTCGCCCTTCACTTCTGTCTTCAAAAACGTCATGAGTTGTGTCAACTTATCCTGTACTCCTCTTCCGCTCACCGTATATTGACTTCGTTCCCATACTCTAAGGGTGTCCTCTGGTAACGCTGATTCGACGAGTGGGTACAGCATAGCCGAAAACTTGTCACGAGCGACGCCCAATGCTTCTAATGCTCGCAGTTGTGTCTCCAGTCTATTGTAAAGCTTCACTACAGACATCTTACCTTCGGCTCTCACACTCTGAAGCACATTCTGGAGCAGGTCACGTACATAAATCTCAACAAGCATTTCATCCTCTCCAAAACGTGATTTGATATACTCGATGACTTTAGGGTAGTTGTCGGCACTCGGTGGAAAACTTTCGACTGCTTCTCTTGCCTCGGAGTTCTCGGCGGTGGCTTGAAAGAGATACTGACACTTAGTTTCTGGAGGCATCTGTGGATCCCAGTCAATGGTGCTGAACTGACTCCAGAATGTAATCCATTCTCTTGGTTCTCCCCCAAACTTCTTGAACTCCAGCTTCAGTAGTTGATAGTTCATTGCTGCTGTGCCGCTGATTGTACTAACGTCATCCTTTTCCGCAAGAGCCTCGTAATCAGTAATAATGTTACTGAAATTATCTTCGTACTCACAAACGGATTCGTACTCAGCAGTGAAAATGTCTTCAGACGCTGATTCTCGTAGCAGAGCATCTTCCATCCTCATGTTTAATATTGTAAGCTTTTCATGGTGGGTCTGGAATCGGCGGAGGATTTTCTCTACATCTGCTTTATTGACTTCATTCTTCTTGATCTCTGTTTCGAGTTCATTGAACGCCTTGGTGAACCTTGCACGCACTGGCGTCCTAAGCTTTTTCAGTTCAGCACTACTAACTGGTTGGTCGCCATCCTGAGAAGTAATCACTGGTTCACAGTTGCACCTTTGTGTAATCAGTAATTCTTCAATCTGTATCCTGTCGACTGCGCCAAAATGTTATCTTTCCTTACATTTGAACAAAAAAGACAATACAAGGTCCCGATGGCTTAACCTGAACTAAAAGCTCCTAGCTTTACAGTAATGCTGGAAACTGACTTGAAAATTATAAATTGATAAATCAATACCTTTGTTGCAGTGATCAGTAGAATTGAATCAAAACGCTGAATGGCGAGGCCTAATTTAGAAAACAGTGATGAATAATTAAATAATTATTGAAAGAAATATTTATTTAAAAACCACACAAATTAATATTAATACAAATATTATTCAAAACAATTATAAAAATTTATGAGAGATAGTTCTTTTTTCAGGCCTGTCAAAACCAAACGTTGGCGTCGAAACATCTTTTGTTCACCGGAATTGCGGGGTTGATCCTTTTTTTTCTGCTTGGGCATGCGCGCGGGGGGGGGCAGCGGGGCAGTCTTGCCAGCGTCGGTTGGCCCAAAAGTACCTATTTTCGCGTCAAGCTGATTTCTAACGCTTTCGTCTGAAATCCATGAAGGCTCTTTCATTCTCAGGGAGTTCACGAAATATACATCCTACTATATAAAATAAATATAATTTGCATATATCCTGCTCTAACTGGGGTTAAAAAAAAGGTCCAGAGTCAAATTTGAGATTCATAATAAACTATTATATTGTCGCGTGTTTACCCTCTGGTTCTTTGCGACAACGCCGCTTCTCTCTTCGTGGATCACCCGCTCAAGCTCCCGTTGCTCCTCCCCGCGGCTTTTCCCCGCGGGCCACCCAAGGACGTCCCGAGTTCCACCACCCAAGTGGATACTCCCTTCTTCTGGCAGTATCTCTCGGCCTTACCACTGGTGGGGGGACACGAGAGACTTACCAGAAGAGTAGTAGCAGCTGCAGTAGCCCGGTGACGATGGCAGTGGCGGTAGTAACGACAGGAGGCGGCACGGAGATTTGAAGCACTTCCTTATTGTCATATATTACTAAGCATTACATATAACTTGAATAATAAACAATGGGTATTTACATTACGCCACCTCCTGGGGCCAATATAAAAAGGTATTTACAGTCAGGAGAGGTGGCCTCCCCAGGAAACGGGATCACAGCAGTCGGCGACTCCCGCATCAGTTGCAGATGCAAAACAGGCGAACGCGCCATCTACTGGCGGAGGTTGCAAGTGCTCTTCTCGTAACACTACCTCCCCCTTAAACCAGATCGTCCCGATCAGGTCCAATTAGTCCTATCTCCTTGGTAGCAAGCCAGTCTTCCCAAATGCACCACCTTGGCCTTTGATTTAGAACTTCGCTGGATACGGTAGACCAAATCATTGATCCTTTTGATGATTTTGTAGGGCCCTTCCCAAACCGGCATCAACCCTGGTGAAAGTCCCTTTTTTCTTTCTGGATGAAACAGCCATACTAAATCATTTTGTCTAAATCCATCGTGGTTCGCCCTTTGGTCATAGCGAGTCTTCATCCGGTGGCTTGCCGTGCGAATCTTGGTCCCAACCAATTCGTGAGTCTCCAACAGAAGACCCCTCAAATTGTTTACATAACCAGCCACCTCTGCCGGCGGCGCCCCAGGATTGCCGAACTCCAAATCACATGGAAGTCGTAATTTTCTTCCAAACATTATCTTGGCCGGTGTCTGCCCAGTTGTCTCGTGAATGGCGGCTCGGTACGCCATAAGAAATGGCGGCAATCTTACGTCCCAATCCCTTTGGTGCTGCTCCACAACTTTAGACAAATGTTCCTCCATCGTTTTATTGAACCTTTCAACCATTCCATCAGATTGGGGGTGAAGGGGAGTAGTTCTTGTCTTCCGAATCCCCAACAGCCTACACAATTCTTGGAACACCCCTGCCTCGAAGTTTCGTCCTTGATCCGAATGCAGTTCCAGTGGCACTCCAAACCGACAAATCAGGTTGTCCATTAGAACTTTCGCAACCTTCGTAGCCTCCTGATTCGGGATTGCGTAGGCTTCAGGCCACTTAGTGAAATAATCCATGGCGACCAAAATATATCTGTTGCCGCCTTCGGTAACTGGGAATGGGCCGATCACATCGATCGCGATTCTCTCAAATGGTGCGCCCATATTGTATTCCCTCATCATTCCTCTGGACCTAGTTTTTGTTTCTTTGCTTGCGGCACACCTGTCGCATTCCTTGCACCACCTTTCCACATCCTCGTGATAGTAGACCCAATAGAATCTCTCCCTAACTTTCTTTAGCATTTTATCAATGCCAAAATGAGCCCCCGAGACTCCACCGTGTATTTCCCGTAGGACATTGGGAACCTGGACCCTAGGGACTACTAGCTGCATGGTTTTACTCTTTCCATCGGCACTTTCCCAAATTCTTTTCAGCAGTCCGTTTTCTATACTGAGGGAGTCCCACTGTGACCACAAGGTCTTCAATTCGGGGCTCTTGTCGGATATCATTTCCCAGCTTGGTCTTTCATTCCCCCTTTCTTTCCATTCCAAGATTGGGCCGACGTTGGGATCCCGTTGCTGGATAGTCCTACAACTTTTAGAGGTCCAATCGTTACTCGGCACCATAGTTGTCCTCCTCGAGGTTACTTCAGGTTCATCAATTTTCTCACAATGCTTGCAGTCGCCACAAGGTCTTCTGGAGAGAGCATCTGCATTGCTATGTTTACTTCCAGGCCGGTTCATAACGTTGGCAGAATTTAGTTTCCCTGGCTGTCTCTGGTCGGGCAGCCTGATGGTGCACTGCCTTTTTAGATGACCATGTCGTCCACAGCGGAAACAGGGCCCAGCCGATCGTCTGCCAGGCCTGCCGGTCTCTTCTAGCCGTTCTAGTCTCTTCAGTATCTCCTTAATGGTGTTTGATTTCCCACCGCCTCCAGTGGTGCTTTGTTCCACAATTAATTCTGCACCACGGACCCGTGGGTACCCCGATTCGCTCACTCGGTAGGCCGCCTCCACCTCCAGGGCGCGAACCAGCGCCTCTCTTGATTTATCGAGAGAAGCAAGTCGTAACACTCTCTGGACTTCTACGTCTCGAATACCATCGATAAACGTCTGGGCGGCCAATTGGTCAAGGAAATCAATGGGAGCACCAGGGTAGGCCAGATGACAGAGCCTCTTGACATCAGCTTCAAACCCCTGCAAACTTTCCCCGACTTTTTGTCTTCTTAGCTTAAGTTGAGCTTGGTATACTTGCCTTAGATGTTGTTCTCCATATCTCAACTCAAGTTCTCCCATCAACATCGCATAACTCTGTTGATCTGCACGCGGAACCGCCTGAAGCAGTTCTAAGGCCGGTCCCCGAAGAGCCACAATCAAATTTGTCACTTTTTCGGTTTCTCCCCAGCCATTGTTGAGAGTTACTGCTTCAAATTGTCGCCTAAAACCCTCGAGGGAAGTTTGTCCGTCAAAGGTAGGCGGAGGTATGTTGCGGCCTGTAGGGGAGATCACAGCACCCTCTAGACTCTTCATGTGCGCCAGCTCGATCTCCAGCCTCTTGCACTCTGTCCGGACTTCACCAATATTATTCTCTAAAGCTACCTGGACCCCCCCGATCTCGCTCTGGAACCTAATCTCCAAATTTGTAACTCTCTGGTGGAACTCCTCCCTCTCCTGCTGTCGAAGAAGTCTTTCTTCCTCTTTCTATTTTTCTTTAAGAACTCTTCTTTTTTCTTTAAGAAGCTTTTCTTTCTCTTTCTCTTCTTCTTTAAGAACTCTTCTTTTCTCTTTCTCTTCTTCTTTAAGAACTCTTCTTTTCTCTTTCTCTTCTTCTTTAAGAACTCTTCTTTTTCTTTAAGAAGCTTTTCTTCCTCCTTCTCTTCCCGAAGCCCTTGAATCATCTGGGTGATTGTGGACAGCACGTTCTGCTCCGAGGCCATTTTTTTGACCTCTAGTCTCGATGGGCATTCGTCAGCAACCGAAGAAATCTCAAAGGGAGCCTCCTGGTGACCTCCACGAGGAAGAATCCCACTTCTGACACCAGTTGTCGCGTGTTTACCCTCTGGTTCTTTGCGACAACGCCGCTTCTCTCTTCGTGGATCACCCGCTCAGGCTCCCGTTTCTCCTCCCCGCGGCTTTTCCCCGCGGGCCACCCAAGGACGTCCCGAGTTCCACCACCCAAGTGGATACTCCCTTCTTCTGGCAGTATCTCTCGGCCTTACCACTGGTGGGGGGACACGAGAGACTTACCAGAAGAGTAGTAGCAGCTGCAGTAGCCCGGTGACGATGGCAGTGGCGGTAGTAACGACAGGAGGCGGCACGGAGATTTGAAGCACTTCCTTATTGTCATATATTACTAAACTTGAATAATAAACAACAGGTATTTACATTACGCTACCTCCTGGGGCCAATATAAAAAGGTATTTACAGTCAGGAGAGGTGGCCTCCCCAGGAAACGGGATCACAGCAGTCGGCGACTCCCGCATCAGTTGCAGATGCAAAACAGGCGAACGCGCCATCTACTGGCGGAGGTTGCAAGTGCTCTTCTCGTAACAATATTTATTTATCTATTGAAACTGTGCAGAGTATTAGGCTCAGAGATTGGGAGCTCTGAGAAGAAAAGGAATATGACTCTGCTATTACTATTCTATTCTATTGTATTCTATCTATCTATATAAAAATGAATGTATGTGTGTGTGTGTCTGTCTGTCCTTTATGCCTGACCAAACCACTCATTGGAACGCCATGAAACTTTGGGAAGTTATTTAGTATAGTACTGGGAAGGTTTCTAGCAAATAAAATTTTTGAAAAACTTTTCGCCTTGAAATAATCAAGATAAATATTTTAATTTATCTGTAATAATTCAACAATCTGCTCTAAATATTATCATGATGATACGATGATTTTGTAATGTAGAAAATTAGGAAAGACAAAATTCAGGATGACAAGGCAATTTATTTGAGACAAGAATAATGATACAATTCCAAAGCAAAGATACTATTCCTTTAACTTCCAATTACCGAGGGAATCAATTAATATTGATTTCATTCAACTTATCGAGTATTTTTCAAGGGACCATGTTCACTAGATAAAACGATGATTTTGTAATGTAGAAAATTAGGAAAGACAAAATTCAGGATGACACGGCACACAGGGACCGGAAAAAATGTTCACTTTATCGAGAGATTCAAATTTACGATTTTCAAATTATCAAAATATATCTTCTTTTTTATATAAGTTCATAGAGAATTGTTTTAACAAATGTTCGTTAGACAGACCTTTACTCGGGGCGAAGCCGGGTACGTCCGCTAGTTTCATATATTGAGATATATATTCTTACGACGCTTCTCAGCCGTCGATGTTTGCGTGCAAGGTTTCTGAGAAGACAATGTGAGTTCGTTTTGGATACAGCTTAGTACTATAGATTTATTACCACAACTTTAAAAGGGATATCAATAACTATACATGGGAGATTAACACTTGCCTTCAATGCCGCCCCAGGTAGGTTCCTCCTCGTCCTGCTCTTGTTAATCCACACAGTCCCAGAGCCCACTTCCTCCAGCCAACTTGCCGCCGTTCTCCTCGCTGCAGGTCCCGTTGTCACCAGACAGACTTCTCTCCCCAGACTGCCAGGTTTTCTCGGAGCACAAACCCCAGGCAGCCCGGCCGCTATCCCGGCTGAACCCTTCACCACGTCGGCGCCAGCTGGACTGCCTGTCTGCCACCCCCTCCTCTGGAATTTGTCAATCCACACTTCCATGAAGGAGCCCCTGCATACATCTTCTCTTGGCTTTCCCACGTCTTCTTTTCTATTTCTTTGCTGCATCGCTTCACTGCCCCCTTCTCAATCCTTTTCGTCCCGAAAAGGCTGATTTCACCAGAGGCGCTGATCGGCGGCCCTTTGATCTCCTTGACGTCTCTGGCCACATAAGGGTCGTCAGCCTCCTGGAAGCGTAACGGCAGGGTTAACACCAACCCTTGTTTGCAGAACCACATCTCAACTCGCGCTTTCTTTCCACTCTCAACCAGTGCCGACGCCATTGATTGGTCTCGCTGTCTAGCAAAGGGCGGTGGTTCTCCACAAGATGGCGGCCATATTTCACTGCCTACGATGCTTCCATCTGATATTTTGAATTCTCTTTGTGAACACTCTGTAGCCGCAATGTACAAAGGGTTGTGATCGTTTGTATTGCGCTTTCGCCGCTTCCTTCCACGACGGGGCTGTAGATCGCCGATCTTTACAGTGGATAAGTCCACCTGATCCACGCTGTCCATTTCGTAGCCTCCCTTCTCTTCTTTAGGTTTCCCATTCTCTTGCTCTAGAGGCTCTCTCTTTCCAAACCCTTCAAACCTGGGCTCCTTAGTGCCGACCACGCACAGGGCTGTGAATTTCTTAAACCTTCTGGAGGTGTCGGATCCGGTGGCAGTCTCAAGGTCGGTAGAACTTTTCCTAGACGGTGGCTGCTTGATCTGCACCTTGTCGGGCGAAGGAACGAAGATGAATGGTACACATTCTTGCCACATCTTTTCAGCTTGCATTGCAGACGACGGCGCTGACACATTGCGCGCGACTTCCGCGTCACAGACATTGTCGTCGGACTTCCACAGAGCGTCCAATGCTCTATCCCGTTCAGTCGGGTTGCCGGCTCCAACTTCAGGGTGCTTCGACCATCTAGCCTTGTCGCACTTCCACGGAGCATCCAGCTCCGTCCCGTTCAGTTGGATCGCCGCTGTAGTCCCTGACAGTCTGACACTGTCGCTGAAGTCAGCCACGCTGTCGCACTGCAGCTCGCCAAGATCGTTGCTGTTCTCGTGGAGTATTTCAGAAAGAATCCCAGGGGTTGAATTTTCGCTCTGTATATCACCTTGAGGGCATTCTCCTTCCGTCCGCTTGATTTTATACAAAACACTCGTGCCACAGCCGTTGTCGGAGGCGATCAGCTCACCCTCCTCCGCTACACAACCAGTCTGGATCATTTCCTGCTGTCGACACTCTTCGGACTTCTGGATCACGGGAGAATCTTCTAGCGTAGATTCTGACAGTTCACTTACAACGTCTCCTGACGTGATGATCTTTGTTGTGATGGTCTTGTCGGGATCTTTATCACCTGGGATCGTCTTTTGTCCCCTCAGACATTGAATACGTGGGCTATTGGCTGCTCTGATTGTTTTTGAAAAGCCATCCGGATTTTCTGGCGGTAGTACATTGAACTGAAC
Organism: Cordylochernes scorpioides; assembly: GCA_030710605.1. Classification (NCBI taxonomy): domain Eukaryota; kingdom Metazoa; phylum Arthropoda; class Arachnida; order Pseudoscorpiones; family Chernetidae; genus Cordylochernes; species Cordylochernes scorpioides. Next base: position 34,330,056 of record CP092865.1, on the reverse strand, counting down.
TTCGCAAGACATGGGTGTGGCAGAACGTTTGACATTCCGAATATGCTCGAGTCGGCTCAATCGAGTATCCAAGTTTTTTCCGAGCTCATCTACTTTCTGGCTTATCAGACTGAGCAATTTTGTGAATTTTTCAATTTCGAGGTCGGTTAGTTTTTCCATTTTTCTTTTTAAATTAGCGCAAAATAAAATCTTCAATTAAAATTAACTAAGCTGTACCCCACTTCTGACACCAAATGTTACGACGCTTCTCAGCCGTCGATGTTTGCGTGCAAGGTTTCTGAGAAGACAATGTGGGTTCGTTTTGGATACAGCTTAGTACTATAGATTTATTACCACAACTATAAAAGGGATATCAATAACTATACATGGGAGATGAACACTTGCCTTCAATGCCGCCCCAGGTAGGTTCCTCCTCGTCCTGCTCTTGTTAATCCACACAGTCCCGGAGCCCACTTCCTCCAGCCAACTTGCCGCCGTTCTCTTCGCTGCAGGTCCCGTTGTCACCAGACAGACTTCTCTCCCCAGACTGCCAGGTTTTCTCGGAGCACAAACCCCAGGCAGCCCGGCCGCTATCCCGGCTGATCCCTTCACCACGTCGGCGCCAGCTGGACTGCCTGTCTGCCACCCCCTCCTCTGGAATTTGTCAATCCACACTTCCCTGAAGGAGCCCCTGCATACCTCTTCTCTTGGCTTTCCCACGTCTTCTTTTCTATTTCTTTGCTGCATCGCTTCAATATATTTTGTGACTTGTAGAGATGAAAAGATATTTAGATAGTTATTAAAAAGAATTTGTTTAGCCAAGCTGGTATTTTGTCCTGACTGACAACACATGGTGGCAGCGGTAAACTAATTTCTTAAAGAAAGTCGTTGTTCGAAGAAAATTTGAAACTCGACATCAAGTAAAATCTCAGCGGTAAACTAATTTCTTAAAGAAAGTCTTTGTTCGAAGAAAATTTGAAACTCGACATCAAGTTAAATCGCAGCGGTAAACTAATTTCTTAAAGAAAGTCGTTGTTCAAAATGAATTCGAAACTCGACATCAAAATAATTATTTTCGGAAATTAAAAAATTAATCCCTATATATATAAAAGTCAGTGTATGTATGTATGTATGTATGTATGTGGGTATCTATGTCGGCTATACACGTCCACAATACGTAACTAATCTGACTGAAATTTTAACAGTATATAGAGTAGAATCTGGAAAAAAAAACTTATTGTGAAAATTCCAGGTCTCTATCCCGAATATTCTTCGAGTTATTTGCAAATTGCGTTCCAAATTTGCCTTTTCGCTCGCAAGCAGCGCCTCTAGTGGTGAAGATGGGAGGTAATATAAGCTGACCTAATGTACATGTAAAACTTGTTTTGACAGGACATAGAGAAAAATCTGGAAAATATATTTATCGGATTTTTAGCCAATAAAAAATAAAATTGACAGGTTCTGGGGAAAAATAGTTGTTTTTTTTAGTCAGAAAATGATTATGACAATATTGCTGTATTATGTTTGATTATCAGATACAAAATTATATCGGGAAAAATTCCAAAAAGCAGAGCCCACGGGTGAAACCAGTTCATTTTTTTTTGTACGCAGGAACAAAATTCTAACAGAAAAACATTCATTCGAGCAGAAAACAAAAGCCAGATCATCTTTCTATAAAAAATATCGCTTCTCAGACACAAAGTTTGGAGCGGGACGTTTCACAAGAGTGACATCCACGGCGCCAATTTATAATTGTAACGAATAGTATTTGAAAATCAAAATAATATAATTTTCAAATATCGTTGTGAAAATTTACATTTTTATTTTTATAGTTTAAAAACACACAAAGTTAGGAGCGGGACGTTTCACAAAAGTGACATCCACGGCGCCAATTTATAATTGTAATGAATAGTATTTGAATAAAAACATTTAATCGGGTAAAATCTGGGCGTTGCCCAGGTCATTCCGCTAGTATATATTAGAATATAAAAAAATATATCAAGTATATATTTTTATATTTACATTTTAAACTATCAAAATAAAATAATACGCCATTTTTAAATCGATATAACTCCATTTCAAAAATAATTGCTCAAAATAATTTATTTTAACGCCTAAAAACGACATATTATTAAGTATAAATTTTAATATTTATAAATGAAATAATATATTAATAAAAATAATTATAAATACAAAATCAATAAAGAAATTCGAGTCCCACGCGAAAAACCGAACCATGGAAGACCTCCCTGCACCAGAAGCCCCTAACACTAATTTTACCAACCCCAAATACCGGGTAGGTACCCATAAATATTCAATTTGGAAACTTCCATAATGTCCAGAATTAAAAAATGAAGAAGATTCTCAAGCTTTGAAGAAATACTCCGGCGCGGTCAAAACCACCTTTGCCGAGCTAATAAATTTTATTGACTTTTACGAAAGGGAACTGTGCGAACTGCGCTCAAACTACCTAGAACACAATACTACAAAAGCTCCCGCGAAGCGCCCAAGAGAAAAATCACCAGTAGCCGCAAAAGAAACAACAACGCAAAAAACAACCAGATGCTCCAACCAAAGGTCACAAGGTAATCCTGAGCCAAAATTACAAAATAAACAGCCTGAAAAACCTCATGAAGCAGAAACAATCGAAATGGAAATCGAAGTGGCACCAAACAAAATGCCAAATCATGAACAAAACCATAAAAACTCTAACTCATCAAAGAAATCTAACGAAACATCGAATAACAAACCTAACAATCCCACCCCTAACCCCAAGATCAGACTACCACCGATTAAAATAAGCGGAGTAAAGGAATGGTCAGGCCTTAGAGATGGTCTTATCAAGTGTATCAAACAAAAGCCAGAATTTTACACATCAGGCCGATACATCAACGTTCAGACTCACACAACATCAGACTACCGGACAGCTACCAAGTGGCTGGAAGATCGCCACTACACCTTCCACTTCAAGATCCTAGACGACGAAAAGTGCCTTAGAGTGGTCGTCAGAGGTCTCGACCGCTGCATCACCATCCCCGAAATACAAGAGGATCTGGAAAACAAGGGATTCGAGATGTCCAAACTTGCAAGATTACGAAATTAAAGAACAAAGGAGGAGCTACCACTAATCCAGGTAACCCTTTCTAAGACTGCAAGAAATAAAGAAATTTACAATATCACAGATCTATGCGACATGAAGTGCAACGTCGAGGCTTACAGGGCTCCCAAAGGCCCCGGACAATGCCATAGGTGCCAAAACTTTGGGCACTCTCAGTTTGAATGCAGGGAAACTCCCAAATGTGTAAAATGTGGAGAAAATCATTTCACATCCGAATGCACCAAAGAAAAAGAAGCCCCACCTAAATGTGCAAACTGCCAGGGTCAGCATACAGCAAGTTGGCGTGGTTGCCCACTATGCAGAAAGATAAATAGAGTGCCCCAAACTCAAAATAATCAGAAACCAAACCTCAATACAGAAAAAGTAAAATCCAACCCTATAGGTCGAAACCCTTCTGAAATTCCCCATCCCATTCAAAACAAGAACAAAACTCCACGTGTTAATAAAGAACGTCCCAATCCTCCTTCAGCCACTAAGGTAAACCAACTAGAGAGCGCTATCAAAAAGGCTCTCAGTGACCCCGCAATAATAGCCAACATCATGAAAAACGTTGTAGATACCTTTAGATGTAAATGAATCACAAAAATATGTATAAAAATAGCCTTCGAATCGTTCACTGGAACGCGTGCAGTCTCCGAAACAAAAACAACAATTTTCAGAATTCCTGAACGACCACGACATCGACATCGCACTAGTGTCAGAAACCTGGCTTAAGCCGTGCCATAAAATGAGGATTCAAAACTTCATCACCCTGCGCAAAGACAGACTAACCGGACAAGGTGGTGGAACTGCCATATTTATCCACAAGAAGTACAGCCATGCACCTATTCATGCCACCACCTCAAGCCTGGAAACAACAGGAATTTCAATCAAAAACAAAAACGGGTTAAATATGAACCTGTATTCGTGCTACAAACCACCAAACACCTATCTAGATCAAACCGATATCTATAACATTTTTTCAACGGACACACCGACCATCATAGCAGGGGACCTTAACTGCAAACATCCTGCCTGGGGTTCCACCACCACTAACCCAAGCGGGAGAAGGCTCCAAAACGCAATCAACGTTATGGACCTAGATGTGAGCTACCCCGACGAACCTACTCATGACTCACCTCCAGACATCATTGATAACGCCGTGCATAAAAACATCTCCCAAAGCGCATACTCTAAAGTCCTGCACAAACTAACCTCTGATCATCTCCCAGTACTACTTGCGCTACAGGATTTCAAAATCTCCTACTCAAATACAAAAATAAAAATTACAGATTGGGCCCTATTCAAATACAAAATGGAAATCGCTGAACCTCCTGAACTGATCCTAGACACATCTTCAAAAATTGACGAGGCCATTACACACATTGCACAATGGTGCAAAATTTGAAAGATTCAACAAAATATAAGGACCCGGAACTAGAACGAAGATATCCACCTAACATTAAAGAAAAAATACAATCCACCTACAGACTAAGAAAAAAAAAGAAAAAAACCTGCGACCCCAGAGATAAATCAGCCTACATGATGGCCCGGAGAGAATCACAGAAACTTACAAGAGAGCACGATAACACCAGCTGGGACCACTTTATCGAAAACTTGAAAGTCACGGACCAAACCTTATGGAAAGCCATCAAACGATTATCCAACTCTGAAAAACAAGAAACAACACTGAAGACAAACAATGGGCAGACACTAACAACAGAAGAAGCAGCTGAATCATTTGCCAACAACTATGAAAAACAGTTCACCCCCAAACCCTTTACATCCCACTCCAAACCTACTCATACATACATAAAACGTGTGAATTCAAACATGGAAAAAAATAAAGAAACAGGACTAGAACCAACAAACATTGGTGAAATAAAAGCGATTATTGAATATCTACCAAATAAAAAAGCTCCTGGAATCAACGAATTGCCTAATGAAGCTCTCAAACTGCTCCCTAATCATATACTCTCTCTAGCATCAATAACCGAAATATTTAATGCCTCACTGCAGCTTGCCCACTTCCCTGACAGATGGAAAACGTCCATTATCTGTCCCATACTTAAAAAGGAAAACCCATGCATGAACCAACAAGCTACAGGCCCATTTCGCTGTTACCTGCCATCTCAAAACTATTCGAAAGAATTGTTTTAAGAAGACTCAGAAAATCCCTAGAAGAAAAGAATTCACTCAGACCTGAACAATTTGGCTACCAAGCCAAGCACTCAACATTGCACCAGCTAGTTGTTGTCACTGAAAAAATAAGAAAAGCCATGGACCTAGGCCAAATAACAGGAGCCGTATTTTTCGATATTGCCAAAGCATTCGATAAAGTCTGGCACGAAGCCCTTCTCTACAAAATGTGCAAAAAGCACCTTCCAGGAGACATCATAAAAATAACGCAAAACTTCTTAACAAATAGAACATTCAAGGTACGAGTCAAAGACGAACTTTCAACAGCTAGGAACATCCTTGCCGAGGTCCCCCAAGGATCAGTCACAGGACCAACCTTATTTGACATATATATAGATGACTTCCCCTGTATTGAAGACACCTCTTTACACCTATTTGCCGATGATACCGCCATTTTGGCCTCGACATACGACTTCGACAGACTCCACATGAAACTTCAAGAGGCCTGCATCTTTTCCACGCTCTGGTGTAAAGAATGGCGAGTCACAATGAACCCCCAAAAAAGTGAAGCAATAATTTTATCCAGAAAAAAAGACAAAATTAAGAAACCTTTAGATGAACTTTTTGTTTTCGAAGACAATATTAAATGGAAAGAGAATATCCGATACCTAGGGATGACCCTAGACCAGCACCTAACATTCAAAAAACACATCGAAAACAGAATTAATTTGGCGAAAGCTGCCCAACACCGACTATCCCTACTTCTAGGACCGAAAAGCAAATTATCCCTTCATTGCAAAAGAACCATTTACACATCAATAATAAGACCAATACTCATATATGGCCACCCCATTTTTATGACAGCACATAAGACCATCCTTAAAAAGCTAGAAGTTTTCGAAAATAAAATGATCAGAAAAATCATGTCTCCACCCTGGTTCGTTAGGAACACAATCCTCAGGAACGATCTAAATATCGAAAACATCAATGACTACATTATTATACAATCATTTAAATTCTATGAAAAATCCGAAAAATTAGAAAACCCCACCTTTAAGGAAGCCACAAACTACAAATGCCGAAAAAGGAAAATAAGAAATTTAAAACCTAGACAAATTCTCTATCAATTAAGCCAGAATGAGGAAAAGTGGAAAAAATGGAAAAACAAACCCACCTTGAATATCAAGCAAGCCAGAAAAAACCTTCTCAAGAACAATATCCCCAAGGACCTGTGTACAGAGGGAGTAACACAATCAAAATCAATTAGGAGGACAAATTAGGACACCCCAAAAACGACGTGCAAGAAATCAATTAGAAAGCCGGAAGTGAAATGGAGACCATTTTGCTTCCCGCACGGCAACAAAGACGTTCGCCATCTAAATGTTACCAGATTGCAGCTTCGCTCAAGAGGGGGGTGGACAGATTCAGAATCTGCCCCAAAGGGCCCCTCGCGCCGTCCCCCACACATCCGGCAATAAAATTGAGGTCACCGCGTCTTCCCGATGTGGACAATCTTTAACGGTCACCAATCTTGAATTCACAGTACAATGAGCTTACATATCGACTTTTACAAAAAACACAATTTCATTATATTAATATCGTTATATTAATGCATTCCCAATGAATTTTACATTTCTATTCTTATATTTCTTTTTTCTAAAGACTTCCAAAAAAAAAAAAAACCTTTACATTTTTCCACGTTAGGTACATATCCGACTTACATCCAGACACAACAGACCTTAGGCTTTTAACAACACATAAAACTCATTCTTATATTTCTCACAAAAAAACGTAATACATTTACAGACATCCCCAACGATTTGCCGACCAAATTCGACTTTTAATAACATTTAAAAAAAATATCACATGCCAACACATAAAAAACTCACGACCAATGCACGACACGCAGATCTCAAGGTTAAATATGAACAAAAGCACGCACATTACCACTTAAAGGATAGGAAAAATGAGGTAGCAAAGCTTTCGAGCTTACGTTTCTTCCGAAAGGAATAAACAACCACTTTAGAAGGTTCGAGGACTTTCCTCGAACCCTGTATTCAAAGATTTGGTTCCGGTTATGACCCCCGATAAAAAAAGTGGATATCGGGCGAGCATATCTTAAGTGCCCTAGGGAATTGCATAAAAATCCCTAGAACGCATTAAGGCTCGGGACATATTAACATAATACACTCGGCCTTGAGATCTCGAAAAACAACACAAACACAAAAAACAAAATACACACGCAAGGTTAATTAGATTCCCATGTCTCCTGTATACATAATATAAAGTACAATTGGGAAAGATCATGTTTCTACCCATGAGTCGCACGGGAAATACAAAAAAATCTACGAGGCAAATAAAGAAGTTGATTGCGCTGCGATGACATAGATTTTGGCATGTAATTTTATTACGAAGAGAGTTTGCGAACCGCGCTATACATTTTTCTTATCCCATTCATTTCGATGCTGGTGAAGCATGGATTCCTGTAGAAGATTCATTGGAACATCATACATTATCAACAAAATAAAGAGCATTCTGAAACGGAAGCTTCTTTTAAAATTAAAAATAAAAATAATACACACACAGATTTATTAAGACCACCGGTCTTATACAGATTCACTACCGGAAGAACTGAATCATAGATGGAGCTCCTGTACTCCAGGCAGCGCAGCACCCAACAATAAATAAAAAAGAATACACAAGACAAAGCAGCTAACGGGAGGGAAGTGATTGAAATACCCAGCCACCATTCCTACCCACGAGGGGCCCCACAAGGAAGTAACGATATATCTTTACCTCGGAACGCAAAACTTTCATTTCCTATTCCAAAATAGATTTGTTTGAATGAAAATTATGAACCTTCCATTAAAAAAGGTGGTTTAAAGAGTCTTCATTTAAGAATTAAACATTTGTATAAAATAAAAATTATTATTCAAATTTAAATAAAAATTGGTTTCAATAACCTTTTAAATGTTGCTTTTAGACCTTAATAGGTTGTTAAAATACCTGAAAAGATTTTAAAAGATTGTTATACCATTCTTAAAATATTTTGATAATTATGTAATTTTTATTTACATATATAATACATTAAGAGTCTGATCCCATAACAATATCACTTCTATATACAAAGTCATCATTGGTGGCGTTCACTATGGGAAAGATTCCGCCACTGGTGAACTGCGAGAGTTCTTTCCTACAGAGTGGGCAGGTCAATGTGATGTTTGGGGTTTAATAACTGAAGATCAAGATGGTACTTGTAGATGGCCTTCGCCACACTAGTCAGTTTCATTGCTTAGGGATGGAGTCCGACGCCGAAGAGCCAGGCTTGAAGATCCAGAGGCATATCACAGGAGACAAATACTTTCTGGAGCAGGGGTCGCACGGCTCGGCAACTCCAATATCAGACGGTAGAGGTGGCACGCCTTGAGGCAGAATGGTCAGGATAGGTAGGGCGTGGAGCTGTAGGTCGATGTCTGCGTCGTGCCCCGAGAGGTAATTACGACGCATGTCGTCCGCAGAAAGTTGCTCCCCGCCTCGTACTCAGCATGATGGCTGGAGCTGGCGTTTTCTTGAAAGAGACACTGGTGGATGCTGCGCGTCAAGGAGCGCAGCCTGCGTTGAGCGCGCGCTAGGGCAGGAGCACAGCTGGAGTAATTAGCACCATTTAATTTTGTAATCGTCGTGTTTGCCATTTTACAAAATATTTGGTAAGTAGAAAACAGGATGTTCCAAGTATTCAAAGGAAATTTGGTTATTCACGTTTTAGGCCTTGCGCTTCTTCAGTATGACGTTTTAGGTTTTGCGCTTCTTCAGTTTCACGTTTTAGGCCTTGCGCTTCTTCAGTCTCATAATCTTTGTTTCGAAGTGACCTCTCAGCAGTTCAATGCACTTTTTTCTCACTTCTTGATTCTCTGTCAGAGTAAGAATATCATCCACGTATAATGGTAGGATTATCATTCCTTCGTTCAGCTTGAGCTTGTAGACAAAAGGGTCAACTGGATTCCTCACAAATCCCTTTTTCTTCAACCACTCATCAATGCACTTGTTCCAAAATCTGCCGCTTTGCTTCAGTCCGTACAGAGACCTTTTAGTTGGCAGTAAAGATGTTCCTCACCAGGTTCAACAAAGCCTTCTGGTTGTTCCATGTAGATCACTCGGTCAAGCTTGCCGTAGAGATAAGCACTTTTCACGTCATATTGGTCTATGAACCAGTTATTTTCAACACCTATTGCTGTGAGCAGTCTTGTTGTTTCAAAACTTGAAACAGGTGAGTAAATCTCATCATAATCGATTCCCTTTTGTTGAGTGAAGCCCTTTACCACAAGTCGGGCCTTGTATCTTACTACTTGACCCTCGGCGTTGGTCTTCTTGTGTAGTACCCACTTACAAGCAATTGGGGAAGAGTCTTTTGGTAGTTCTGTTAGTTCCCAAACACTGTGCTTTCTCAAGGACTCCAATTCTTCTTCGATTGTTTCAAGCCAATGCTCAGCTTCAGGGCCTTGAATAGCTTCTTTATACGAAGTAGGATCTCCCTTATTTACTTCGGTACTGAGGAGTGCAATTGAGTTCTGAGCATTTCTCTGGTTCCTTAGAATTATTGGATGAGATCGAGTAGGAGAAGGCTTTACAGTATCTTCATTATGGCTGTCCTTTTCTGTAGGTATCATGTCTTCTTGATCTAATAAAGACACTGGATACTCTACAATCTCCCGTTGAGTCCCATAGCTGTAGTGTTCAACTGATGGAAGCACCTCCTGGTTGCTGTCGTTCCTCGATACATCACTCTCTTTGAAGACACAGTCCCGAGATTCCACCACTTTCTTCATCTCAGGAATCCACACTCTGTAGCCACGTCCTCTGAGTGCATATCCCACAAGGTTACCTTGACAGCTCTCCTTTCGAGTTTGGATTTACGGACTTGTCTTGGAATATGGACAAATACTTGACAGCCAATAGCTCTTATGTGTTTAAGACTAGGCTTGTTCCCTGTCCACAGTTCATATGGCGTGCTTTCACCATTGTGATTGTTGAGAACTCTGTTTCTGACATAGGCTGCGGTGTAAGTCAGCTCCGCCCAGGAAGCCTTTGGCAGACCACTTCCAGATATAGTGCTCCTGACAAGATCTAGGAGTGTCCTATTCATTTTTTCTGCCACACCATTCTGTTGAGGTGTATACATCATAGTGTGTTCATGAACTATTCCGACGCTCGTGCAGAAAGTGTCCCATTCTTTGGAACAAAATTCCAAGCCATTATCCGTACGTATTCGTTTTAGTTTCCGGCTGGTTTGTTTCTCAGATTCTTGAATCCACTCTTTGACTTTTCCCAGGGTTTCGTCTTTGTTTTTCAGGAAAAATACACTTGTATATCTCGTAGATTCATCAATGATGGTTAAGACGTACTTGGCTCCGCCCCAGCTCAATACGTCGAGTGGACCCATCAAGTCCGCATGCACCAAGTCCAACGGCATGATTTTTTTTCCTCCTTGTGTGAGTGTTGAAGGAATGGCAGACGGTAAGACTTGCCGATCAAGCAGTCTTCGCACTTTTCTGGATTTGCCGGGCTGCAATTAAGTCCTCTTACGCTTTGGTTCTTGGCCATCTTTGTTATCGTATATGCATTTACATGCATCAGCCTTTTGTGCCAAAGTTCCAGTGTAAGCTATTCCTTGCATTCAGATGCAAGAGAAACATGATCATTCTGATCTATCGGAGAGGATGGAGTAGTCTGGACGTAGTAAAGTCTACCCAACTTCTTTCCCTCTATAAAGAGTTTACCTTTCATGTCCATAATGTGGCAACCACTCTTGTTGAAGACAACTTTTCTACCGTTTTCTATCATTTGGAGCACAGACAGAACACTGTGACGCATATCTGGAACATACAAGGTGTTCTGGGTAACCATATTGCTAGCATCTCCCTTGTGTCCAACAATATTGGCACTGACAGTACCGATACCACATACTTCTATAGAAGAGCCATTCGCAATAGTGATGGAACTCATATTGCTTGTGCACTCTTTCATACATGTGAAGTAATCTCTCTTGGGAGTCATATGGTGCGTCGCTCCAGAATCTATGATCCAAGTCTCGGCGGTAGCTCCAAACAAAGTGTTGCACATTGCCGACATATTTACGCCTTTGTTTTGGTCAAACCTCTTTGGTCTTTGTTCATTCTTTCCTTTCTTCCTGCATTCCCTTGCATAATGGCCTTTACCTCCACACAACCTTTGCTTTAAATTGTTTTTCTATTTCAATGGGCTTCGAAGAGGCATTAACGACCATGGCACCCACATCTTTTGGTAGATTTGACGAACGCCTTTCTGTTTCTGCCAACAGCCGTCTTTTAACTGTGGCGGTCGTGAAGTCTGAATCAGGCAAGTTACATATGGTTGAGACAACGGTGTCCCAATCCTCTGGTAAACCACCCAAAAGAACCATAGCCAAATCGCCATCATCAAATTTGTCGCCAATTTGGGCCAGTTCATTTACAATGTAGTTTATCTTCCCCATATACCCTTCCATATTGCTGTGCTGAGTCAACCTTTCGCCATATAACTGCCTTCTTAGTTGTACGGCTCGATATCTACTATCCTTTGGTGCGTATAATTTTTCCAGTTCCTCCCAGACCTCTTTTGGAGTATTCAAATGTTGAACATGCAATTGTTGTTCATCATTAATCCCGAGGCAAATTTTTGCAAACGCCTTACCCTCCCGCGACAAAAAAAGTTTTGTTGCAACAAGGTCACTAGGGTCAGGCTTATCCTCTCCTGGATTGATCAAACTCCACAAGTCGTTTTCCAAACATGGAGAAAAAAGAAAAGAATAAGTCTCGTGGCTACGCGGCCTTGCAAGGGTTGCATCAACAGGAAGTGACGTCAGCTCAAGGGTTGCCGACCCAGCAATCTCCTCCCTCGAAGTGACCTCCTATTCATGGATCACTTCGCCGCTTAAGAGTCTCGAACGATGAAGTTCGTGTAGGTTTCTCCCCAGTGGCTTGGTCAAAATGTCCGCTGGGGTTCTTCCACTTGTAACATAGTCCAGTTGAATCACACCGTCATCCACCTTTTCTCTGACAAAGTGATATCTAATAGCGATGTGTCTGGTCTTGGATCGGCTGATGTAGCTCTTGGCGTGTGCTATAGCCGCTTGGTTATCGCACCACACCGGAGTTGGCTCAACCATATTATTTGGTATATCCAAATGGTTCAGGAACTCCCTGATCCATGCCACTTCCCTGACTGACGATGATAGGGAAATGTATTCCGCCTCCATTGTGCTGACGTCACTTCCTGTTGATGCAACCCTTGCAAGGCCGCGTAACCACGAGACTTATTATTTTCTTTTTTCTCCATGTTTACTTTTAATCTATATATAATCCCTTTTATCTTGTAGTTAATTAAACAATAATTAACGTTGAGCGCTGTATGTAATCAATTGGAATACAACAATAATAATTTTCACTCTTAACAAGTGTACGTCTTTCAAGGAAACTTAGCGTTTGAGAGAACTTCACGGAATTTGAAGCTTACGTTTTACATATACAATATTTTAGTCTTAGAAAAAGAACAGATTTCTTTCGTTCAAGGTGATCTAAGTTAGGGATATCTCACATTTAATGTTTAAAATCGTTTAAATCCGTTTATATGTCGTGTATTGAAAAGTGTGGGCACCAAAGCGAGTTTCAAATTGTACTATCCAACTCACCGAATATCTCGAATATAGGGCATTATATAAGTGTCATTATTTATTACTAATTATGATTTCGCAGGCGAATAAAAAAATATGTTGCCTTTGCTTAGACTTTTAAAGATACTGATTCCAAGAATATTAATCAAACATTATGTTTATTGATTTACAAGAGAGAGAACTAATATAAAAGAGAAACTTATAACATAATAAACAGAGAGAAACATATCTTCTTTCATGATAAGAAAGTCTTCAGCATCCATTTCTTTACAATTTCCTTTATAGGTCAAATTATCACAATTAATATTTTCCTGAAAATAATTTACCTAATCGATTCCTCTTTTATCTTCGCTAAATCCGACTTCATGAATTATTTTGTCATTATATCATATATTCTGTAGGCTTTTCTTTATTGGAATAATCGATAAATATACCCTTTTTACCTTTAAGTAAAAACTTGTTTCTTCTTGGTTTGCTTTCAAGCCAATGTGTCAAACATTCAAGTATTTGAATGTCTTCGACCGATGGTTTCCTGCCATAGGCGCATGGTGCTTGATAGACCTGTGGGTAGTGCAATTTTTAATATATGCTAGATAAATAGCTGTAGCAAATGTCTCTGCCCAAATATTCATAGGTAATTTTGAGTAAATTAGTAAGGTTCTCGCTGTATCTATGAGATCCTATTCACTCTTTCTGCGACTTTATTACTTTGTGGTGAGTGTGCGGTGGTAAGTTCATTATGGATCCCGTTTCTCTTGAAATATCCTTCAAATATAGAGTTACAAAATTCAGTTCCATTGTCGGTTCTTACATATTTTATTCTGACACCTAATTCGTTTTCGGCTCTTGCTTTAAATTTCACATATCTTTCATCTTTTTATCTAAGGAAATATACAAAGATCCTTCTATTGCAGTAATCTACTATAACAAGAAAATACTTCGACCCTCCTAAAGATTGACATGGCATTGGTCCCCATAAATTCATATGAATCAACTGCAGGGGCTTAACTGTATAATTTTCCATAATATTATATGGCTTCTGAACTAGTTTTCCATTATGTATGCTTCACACTCTGGTAACCTTTCGAATTTTAAATCCAATCCTCTTACAATATGTCCTTGGATCATTTTTTCATGTATTCTTCGTTCAAATTATTTAATATTTTATGCCATAAACTTTTATTGCTATTTTTATTTGATAAATGTGTATTTATAACTATGACGTTTTTCATTTGCTATTGGAACATTTCTTAGTTTTGTTTCAATCATAAACATAATATATATTATATATGCCTCAGTAACTGAATCAATCCCTTCAATATACATATTTGCTCCATCCTTATTTAAAATAATTGAATTTCTCTTGTTGACTAATTCGTATACTAAAAAGAAACTATTCCTTAAATTTAGTACATGTAAGATATCATTGATGCGAATATTTTCTTGACCTTCAATTGTGCCTGTAGTAAGTCTCATATCTCCTTTGGTTATGGCTTGGGCAGTTTTACCCTTCTCAGCTAGTTTCATTTCACCTTCGTAATCTGTCTCATTTTCCATCCAAGTTAGATTTGGCGTTAAATGTGCGCTGCATCCTGATTCTTTACACCATATTTGCCTATCATTTCTCTCATCTGGTGAATCTTCGAATTCTTTCACATAAGTTTCAAATGATTGCTCATTAATTCCACTTTTCACAGTATCCACTAAGTTATTAGAATGTTCTCTACTCTATTTGTGATTTATAAAATCAGGAGTCTATTTATTTTGATATCCTTGTTTCTGCCTATCTCGAAACCAGCAGTCCTTAGCTAGATGTCCCTTTTAATTACAAACAAAGCATCTTTTTGGCTGAAATTGTTTAACTTTTCTATCTTTAATTATGTATGCTTGTTCATGCCCATTCTTAATCAATTGATTTAATCTCATATATTTTCCTGACTCCTCTTCTCTTATTATTTGTTGAATCTCTTTAGTTGTTGCCTCTTTCTTAGATCGTAAGACAATAGCAATATTTTCATACTTTGGATGTAAACCTCCGACAATAAGAAATGAAAGTTCCCTTGAGGGAAATTGATGCCCTAACTTCTCGGAGCAATTATTTTTGCCCTCGTTATACATTTGCCTACAATTTCATCATCTTTAATTCTAATGTTATTTAATTCTGAGCCTATGTCAATAATCTTATCTTCCAAATAGCCTGTGTATGTTTTCCTCAGTGAGTCTCAGACTTTCTTCGCATTTATTTCTTTTTTATTTGCTAACGTTTTGATGATTATCCCAAATGATTCATCATTTTTCCTACTCCAAATCTCCCAAGAACCTTTGTCTTCCATATCAGTTTCTGAATAGTAAATTAAACATTAAAATAATTTTCTCCCTCTCAGAACTGCGCAAATTTTCAACGCCCAAATTTGATAATTAGTGTTGTTTTTTTGATGATTGACAGACTTCTCCTTTAAATGTATTATTTATTATACATACATTACAATAAGAAAACACAATGAATACAAAAGATAATAGTGGCTATATATTTTTTTAAATCAAGTTTTATTCGTCACTTTTTAACAACAACAACTTTTTTATATTAGGTTATCATCATATCCAATCTCACAGAATATATATATATATATATTATATAAAAATATTATTTAATTTTAAATTATATATTTAATCGATACAAATACTCTGTTTAAATCGACCGCCAGAGGTCACGCTTTCTCTATAAATACTCATTGTTGTTCTTCCTCGTTTTCCCCTGCTTGCCCAACGTTTCCACCACCCCTGCGAGACATCTCTTGCCGCCAGATCCTAGGGTCTCTTGCCACCTGACATCGAGTTTGGGCTCAAAAATCATAACTTTTGGTTAGTAGCCCGTAAAACCATATTTTCTCTTCCTCGTTGGTCGGCTCAAAACATTTGTACATTATGTAAATAAGCTTTTCATTTTTTTATTCTTACGCCTTAAGCCAGGCAGTACTTTTATCAAATTATGTTCTTATATATTACTTTAGCTCAAATAAAACAATCTCTTATCAAAACCATTTTTGTTATTATACTTTCAAGATTTTAGCCACGACTGCATCACCAATACCATTTCGTACTAAAAAGAACCAGCAAATAACTCCATGGCCTAAACCTCAACATAATCTAAATTCAAGCAGAAAATATCTAATTATATTATATTATATATATATATATTTTTTTTTTTATAAAATTAAATATTCCAACAATAAGTTCCTGTTAATGGTTCAATTTTCGATTGGGATAAAAAATTATGATCAGACATTTTCGTCTTTTGAATAATAAACAAGCCAATAAAAATTTAATACAATTATATATTTCAAATTTATTTAAATCTTGGGTAGCACTTGATGTAATATATAGATATATTAATCTATTAAAATATACATCTAAAGAGACAAAGGTCGCCTCTCCCGTCAAAATAGACGTCAAAACTAGACGCCATCTATTGACCATCACCGCAAACTAGCGGTCTCGGGTCGGTGACAAAGCCACAACACCAGCTTTGGCAAACTGAAAAGCGTTCACCTAGAGACCATTGTTTTGGGCTAATGGCCCTCGTCAGTTTAGGGCGGACTTTATTCCATGAGATCCATACGGGATCTAATGGAATCTTGACATCTGCCAAAGAGGTGTTTAGCTGGCAAAGTGGCTGGGCCAAATCTATGGCTAAAATATAGATGGAAATTTTGCCGGGAGGATATTGATCTAAAGAGACAAAGGTCGCCTCTCCCGTCAAAATAGACGTCAAAACTAGACGCCATCTAGCCTGAAACCATGGTCTCTAGGTGGACGCTTTTCAGTTTGCCAAAGCTGGTGTTGTGGCTTTGTCACCGACTCGAGACCGCTAGTTTGCGGTGACGGTCAATAGTTGGCGTCTAGTTTTGACGTCTATTTTGACGGGAGAGGCGACCTTTGTCTCTTTAGATCAATATCCTCCCGGCAGAATTTCCATCTATAATATATACATATTATGAATAATTTGTTTGTTGTTAGATAAAGGGTTGATAAGACAAAGGATCGATAAGATAAAGAGTTGAAGGTGCAGTCGTTAAAGAAAAAGATAATTATTTACCGTCAAGTAGCTTTTGTTTTCAATTACTTGAGGAAATATTACACATTAGTTATTTTCGCATTATATAAAATATATAAAGTTAATCCTATATTAGTGATTCAAAAAAGATAGATATGTTAACTACGCATATTTACAAAAAAACTGAAAGTCATTCTAAAAACCATGTTAACAAAAGTAAAATTATCAATGAATAAAAATAAAATATATATTTTTTTAAATATAGAAATATTTGAGTTTTTAGATTATATATTCTACATACCTTAAATCTCTTCTTAGAAACGCGCTTCAGTTTACCGATTAGAATAAACTTCTTGCTTAATCTTCTGATTAAATATTTTCGCTTTAGAGCTTTATATCAAACCACGCTCTGCTACCAATTGTTGACTTTGCTTAGACTTCAAAAGAACCTGATTCCAATAATATTAATCAAATATTATATTTATTGATTTACAAGAGAGAGAACAAAATAAAAGAAAAACTTATAACATAGTAAACAAAGAGAAACCTATCTTCTTAAGGTTAACGCCTATTTACTTGTGATCTTACACACAACTCTGTGGGAACAATTAAATATTTAAACTTAAATATTGCCATGTGGAAAATTAGGGAAGACCAACTTTGGGATGAGAAAGCAATTTATTTCAGGCTAGAACAAACTAGGTGTGATAAACAAAAGATAAGCAAAAGAGGGAAGTGTACAGAGTAGCAAAATAAACATAAAAAATGATGCTCTGCTAATAAAATAATAAATAATTTGTTACAATATATATACAACAGACAAAAAAAACATTATATTTCACGAATTTTAGATTTTACCTATAAGATGACATATCAAATAAAATGATAATCTTCAAATAATGAAAATAAACTCTAAAAACACAAAACCACTTATTCCTCAAATATTTAAAAATATTTAAAGAAAATTTATAATTGTTTGAAAATCAAAGTAGTATATATTTCAGTAATGCATCTTATTCAATAAAATTCTTTTATTCCAACAACAACTGGCTATCCTACAAAAATCCCACTTGTGTCACCTCGGAATACTTTCCAGATCACCAGTATCTAAAAATTGCTCAATGACCCACATTCGGTCTTATTTTCTGAACTGCGCTTCCTGTTTATCGCAGGAAGTGACGTCAATGGGAGAACAAAGGGCTTATTAAAAACGCACGTAGCCAATTTGTCCGATGATACTGATTCCAAATTGGAATTAGATTTTATATGTAGGCTTCTTAATTGTACCGTGCTACATCTCAAATAATATTACGATTTTCTTGTGAATATTAAATGATGAAAATATAAAGACAAAATAGTTATTATATGACAGTATACTAATTTGTTGTTGTCGTGTCAAATGGAGAACATCAGATGGCTCCATGCATCTCTATCACAGCAGACTCAATGTCCGCTATCTTGGGTGTTAGTAATTTGTATTTGTACTTTATCTGTATATAGTAATATTTGATATTTGAGAGAGGATGGCATTCATGCAAATGAATTAATATAAAATACATTTTAAAATGCCTAAATCACTGGCTTCAGGGGAATCTGGAAACGTCAAAGGAGGTAAATTTTCGTTGTTTTATATTTGACATCCTTTTATACCATATTTCTTGATATAAATATATATTCTCTTATCACGCCAATATTTAAGGATCAAGAATATCTTTGTGTCTCCCAAAAAAATAATTTTTAAATTTAAAAATAAAATTAGCAAATATAAAAATGATTAATTAAACGAAATCAAAATGTCTATTAAAATAATTAAAAATTATAAAACAATAAAAACTATAAAAATCTACTATAATCAATATTCTAACTATAAACAATAAAAATTAATGTTCATATTTTTCAAAATAAATAAAAGAAAGTTTGTATACAAATAATTTATATAATTATGAAATTATAAAATAGAAGTATATACATTTAAACCTGTCTATAGCGCTCCGTCTTGAGACTCACCAAAATAGGGTGCTATAGAGAGGGGGTGCTTAGACAGGTCACTTATAATGTAAATCGCATCGTACTACTTATTTAAAATCGGGCGCTATAGAGAGGGAGGCGCTATTTAGAGGGGGCGCTATAGATAGGTTTAACTGTATAAGAAATAATAATGATAGATATATAAAAAAATGTATATGAAGCCAAAAAAACCATTGTATCTAGAGAAAAAAATATGATTGGAGTGTGTAAATATTGGCATCTGTTGTAGTGATCCATAAACAATTCTGTTAT
Organism: Cordylochernes scorpioides; assembly: GCA_030710605.1. NCBI lineage: Eukaryota > Metazoa > Arthropoda > Arachnida > Pseudoscorpiones > Chernetidae > Cordylochernes > Cordylochernes scorpioides. The sequence goes on along the minus strand of CP092865.1, from coordinate 34,310,820 downwards.
CCCTAGACTTATTAAACTGGCAAGTTTCACAATGAGAAAAATAGTACAATTTTTCTGAAGTTTCACAATGTTTGGTGTAATTATATAGCAATATCCCTACTCAAATGTGGCCAATAATAATGTGGAGAAATTATTTTAGTGTAAAAATAAACACATTTCTACTGCCACATTTAATATTTTTTAATTCAACAAGCATAATGAAATAATTTCTCATCTTATTTGGTCTTTTTTGGCTTCATATACATTATATATCTAATTCTATCATTATTATTTCTTTATATATACTATTATTTTATAATCCTGTCGACTTAATTGTTATGATTATAATGTTTTGATGTAGGAATGATATAGAATAAGAAGTGCAGTCGTGAAAAAGTAAAGATAGTTATTTACTATTGTATAACGAATCACAAGTTTTACGAAGGAGCTTCTTTTATTATACTTGTGCTAGCTTTCGAACCTTTCGGTTCTTCAACAGGCGGTTCTTCAATAGTATAGTCATACTAGCCACGCCTGTTGAAGAACCGAAAGGTTCGAAAGCTAGCACAAGTATAATAAAAGAAGCTCCTTCGTAAAACTTGTGATTCGTTATACAATTGTACCAATTATACGGAGTTTACCTGTAGAAATAGTTATTTACTTATCATGTAGTGTTTATTTTCAATTACTTGAAAATAATTACACATTAAATATTTTTCAAAGTAATATAGAATTTATAAAATGAATCATATATTCGTGAATTTAAAAATAGGTAGGGCTGTTAACTATACATATTTACAACAATCATCAAAGTGGTATATTATAAAACTATGCTCAAAAATAAAAGAATAGTCAATGATGAAAATAAAAAACATGTTTCCAAAAGATAAAATATTCGAATTTTAGATTATATAATATACTAGCGGATGTGTACCCGGCTTCGCCCGGGTTTTATCCGAGTGAAAGTTTGTTAAACTAATATTATTGATAATAATATTCCAGAACACACAGAATATTATGATAATAATGATAATAATATTCGTTACATCATATATTTATATAATATTTAGAATATATTTTTCGAGCAAACATATCCACTCTCTCTACTGAATAGATTTTTAAGAATATTTATATGTTATATTAAAATATTTTATTTAAAATTGTTTATATATAAATAAAAATATCTAGAGATATACTACATGATCTTAGAAAAAAGGCCGAGAAACGATATTTTATATATAGAGATGACCTGGTTTCGTGTGTCTTCTGTTCGAGTGAATGTTTCGCTGGTAGAATTTTGTTCCTACTAAAAATTATTATCTGGTTTCGCCCGTGGTCTGTTCTAGTGAATATTCCCCTAAAGAATTTTGTTAATGTCAATCAAGCATGATACAGCAAAATTGTCATAATCATTTCTGACTAAAAAAATATTGTTGCTCAGTACTTGGTTAAGTATAAATTTCCTTGGTTAAAAGTGCGACAAAAAACTCTTTCAGATTTAACTCTCTGTCTTGTTCAAATTTCAGCAAGATTAGTTACATATTGAGGGCGTGCATAGCCGACAAACATATATATATATACGTATATGTTCCTGGCTTCGCCCGGTTTTTACCCGAGTAAAGGTTTGCCTAACGAACATTTGTTAAAACGATTCTAGCAAACATCCAATCCCTACTGAATCTATCTTGTCTATACTCTCGATAATTTTTTCCCGGTCCCTTGAAAAATACTCGATAAGTTGAATAAAATCAATATTAATTGGTCCACTCGATAATTTGAAGTTGAAGGAATAGTATCTTGCCACAAACGAACATTTGTAAATAACTGTATTTAGAGAATGTACCCGGCTTCGCCCAGTTTTTACCCGAGTAAAGGTTTGACTAACGAAAATTTGTTAAAACCAATCTAGAAAACATTCAATCCACCTATATATAGATTTATAAACGTATATAAATATAAATATTGTTATATGCGTTTAAATATATTTCTGAAACATAATTTTTTTAAACCTTTATTAAATTTAAAATAAGATATTGTCACGTTTGTGAATTTTATAATTAATTATTTCTTTTTTAGTCTCAATGAATTATGTATATTAATTAAAAATTTCATTTTTGTTATCATCATCACATACAATGAATTTTTTTATATAAACAAACGATAATAAACAACAACAACAATGTGCATTGATGGAAAGCTATTAAAATAATAAATAACAACAACAATTGGCTCAAAAATCATTCATTCTGGTTAGCAGCTTCGTAAATAAATTCCACAACAACAACAATGGTATTTGCATCTTCATTATTATAAAACAATGACAAATTAAATTAACAATGTAAAAATATATTTTAACAATACAACATTTTAACATTTAACACAAAAACGTTACAATATTTTCTTTAAATATATATAAATATTGAAATGCCAAGAGTTTATAACCATTATAAAGCACTAATATTCGAATTAGTTTTACTTATAATATTAGCCCTGAAAGACCCAAGGTCATCAGGCGTGGAGCAGACTTCCTGCCAAAACCTAAGCCTATCTCCGTCGCAATGGGGGCGCTGCTTGCGAGTTAAATCTACAAATCTGCAAATAACTCTAAGGATATTCAAGATATTCAATAAATTATTTTTCGAAAACCTTCCCGGGGATATACCTAATAATATCCCAAATTTTCACGGCGATTGGATGTATGGTTTTTGAATCTATAGAGTACAAACATAAAGACAGACATTCAATTTTATATATATATATATATATATATATATATATATATATATAGATAAGATATTCATCATTTAACAAATTAAAAAGGATAACAGGATGTATTTTTCGTTTCTTCTATAATTGTCGAAAACCTCTCAAAAAGAAATATCCGGAGCATTATCACTTGAAGAAATTGAGACCTCTTTCAACAGAATGATTCGATGTACTCAACAAGAGGATTACTACATAGATTTGAAATGCTACAACCCCAATATTGGCAAAATCAAAAATTAATTCATTAAACTCTGCAATGAAACTGTTTGACTCTATTGTGATGGCTGTTTTGATGTATGCTGCTCCAATTTGGGCAACAGAGTATAAAGATTTATTAGACCATATACAAGATACATTTATTCGTAGGTTCTTGAATTTGCCTAGATATACACCAGGATACATAATAAGACCAGAAACAGGCCGCGTTTCATTAATAATAGCAGCTCTGAAATTGACCTTGAAATATTGGCTGAGGGTGCTGAGTATGGATACAAATAGATTGCCTCGAATATGATTAAATAGAATGAGGCAATTATCCTGTGCTACAGGTGCGCCCATTGGGTTTATAAAACAATTAAGCAATTTACTCAATAATAACGGATCCTTGTGGCTTACTTATTGTAATGATCCTGATTCACTAGGAAATGCTATCCCAGGAATATTAATAACTGCGATAGAGCAAACAATACAAAACGACTTAACAAGAATAACCCAATCAAAGTTATATTCCCACTACAGAGATATATATACAACGTTTACCACAGAAGAATATTTCTTAAGTGAACTCCCTTTTTCTGTCATCAAATTAATCGCACAATTTAGAACCCTTTCATTTTTTTTCAGAGAACATCATCTGATTTTATTGAGGCGTGAAGACCTAAAATGCACTTTCTGTGGATCAGGAATAACAACGGAGATGTTGTACTACTTATTTGACTGTGCTGCTCTGTCTGAAGAAAGACGAAAACTAAATGATAAAACGGGGCAACTTTGTCCTTCATTTCCAGCACTAATTAATGAAATATCAAAGAATAGGTATATAGCGATGGCGATATTTGGATTCCACAAGACTATATCCCGGAAAAAGGCCACACAGTGTTCTCCCCATCCCTTGTGAACTGGCGAATCCTGTATAGGGCGAGAGGCCCTAAATAAAGGCTTTGTTGTTGTTGTTATACTACATAGATTTGAGACAATTAGAGGCCTTACAACCTTTAAGTGGGAAAAGTCCTTTAATAAAATTGAATCATTTTTTTGATAAAGTTGGATTACTCAGAGTGGGTGGACGATTAAATAAGGCCTTTTTGAGTTTTGATCATAAACATCCAATTATTTTACCTAAGGCACATTATATTACTCAATTAGTAATAAGACATTACCATGATAGACTATTACATGCAGGTGTACAATTAACTCAATCAGCCATCAGAGAAAAATATTGGATACCATCCGGACGATGTCTAGTAAAACAAATTCTGTTTAAATGCAGTAAATGTGCTAGATTTAGAACAAAGGCTGTACAAAAACTGATGGGCAATTTTCCGGCATCACGGATCAATTTAACAAGACCATTACCTAAAACAGGAATTGATTTTGCTGGACCGGTGATTGTGAAAACATCGAATTTGAGAAATGCAAGATGTGCATCCTCACCTCATTTCGGAGGACTATGGGAGGCAGGAATAAAATCTGTAAATCTCTACGTAGAATCGTGGGGAAAAAACTAAATTAACATTTGAAGAATTAACAACTGTGTTAACCCAAATAGAGGCATGTCTAAATTCAAGACCATTGTGCTCTCTAACAGATGACCCTGAAGACTTGACTGCGTTGACGGCATAACATTTCCTCATTGGAATGCCACTGACTGTAGTCCCATCCCTAGTTAAAGAAAGCGGTTCCAGTCCTAAAGGAAGATGGCAATTGGTTGAACAGATCAAGACAGACTTTTGGAAAAGATGGTCATGTGAGTATTTTTCCAGACTAAAGAACAGACCCAAAATGGCTGAAACCAATGGACAACATCAAGATTGGAACATTGGTTTTGTTAAAAGAGGACAACCTTCCTCCTATCAATTGGATAATGGGACGGATCAATCAGGTGTATCCGGGAGAAGATGGGTTGTTACGTGCGGTTTCAGTCAAGACGGCGGATGGAGACCTCAGAAGAGCTGTGGCCAAAGTTTGTCCTCTTCCACTTGACTGTCCTTCTACCTAGACTTGAATCTTTGTTTGCTGATTTTCTTTTCTTTCTACTTCTGTCATTATCAAATGTTGATTTTGTAATATCAAGGGGGGGGAGGATGTTTGAAGTTTATATGTTAATTTTGAAATTATTCTTTTTTTTTTTTTTAATTCATAGAAGCATTTTTCTGGCATACATATACAATTTTTATCATCATCATTTTTGATATTGTTTTTTTTTCTCTTAGTTTTTTTTTTTTTTAGTTATCAAATCATTTTGAAACTAGGTTTTTTTCTTTGTTTTGTTGTGTTCTTTTAAAGCAACAAAATATATAGGAGTAAGGTGTAAAATTCAATTCAAGCATATGAAACCAACATCGATTCATTTTTAAAAACAAAGCAAAATCATAAGCTTATACAACTTCCACTTTTACATACACCATTTTCAGAAAATTCATAACATCTCCTGTAGAATATAACTTCGGGATATGGCCCTCCTTAGTCCTCGGCGTTCTTTGATTTTATAATATCAAAAATGAATTTTATAAATTATCAGAATTTTCTAAAGAGATAGTGATAAAATATTAATGGTATCGGCAGCCTCTCTTTTTAGCTTACACTATTCCCGGAGAAATTTCCATCAATGAATACTTGGTGCAAAATTGATTTATTATCTCTCTCACCAATATTATAAGAATGATACGTCCCCAAATATATAATAAATAGGCTTAATAACTGAAAATGTAAGATTTTATGTTCTAAACACCCAATTTTCATTTGGAATTTCATCCATAAAAATACCTAAGACCTTTTTTTGAAAAAATAGATTAAGCTAATGGCTCTATATTTCAGCGCAATGCATAGGTTGTCTTTTTGAGCGTCGCACCTACTAAAGTTATTTTAGAACTGGAACTTTTCATTTTATTTATAATGAATGTTCAATGATTAACTTTTAATTAGCTACAATTTTGCATTAATGCGCTTTTTTGAACATAAGAAAGTTATAAATGCCATTTTACTCTAAGTGAATAACTGCAGTGGGAATGTGGGCAAATTGCGAGAAGTAAAGAAAAATACTTTTTTTTTATCATGAAAATCCTTTATGATTGTTTGCTTCGTTCTTTTCTCCTCTGTAAATCATTCCAAATATCATAGTTGTTCACGCCGGAGACTTTCGGCCACTTTGATTAAATTTTCGAGCCAATGACACCTGAATCGTGCAAGGAAAAACGAATCACGAGAAAAGATTGCGCAAGATTGATAAATTCTCCAGAAGCAAAATAAAATATGTATGTATGCAGGGTTGTTAACAGATTCAAACGCCTTTCTATTTGTCTACACATAATATAAATGCATAAAATATGCAAATTTATAACATGATCACATATATATGTTAACACAAAGCAATAGCGCGCCATCTATACATATAAAATGAAAGTGTTTAAAAGCACGAATTTTTCTTTTATAAAAAAATACAAACTTCTACTGTCCTTACTGCGATGAAAAAATATATTGGGAGGGCTTGGTTCATCAGTGGTGAACCCTCCCAGCGGTTTCGCCAATTTAATCCACCAGATCGCTTCTCAGAGCTCAATTTCTGTAATGGACGGAATGATTCTTACCTTCGCCCGCACAAGTAATGGACGATTCTGCTTATATACGCAGCACTGAAGGATGGAATCTCAGAAATGGTTTTCAAGAAAATTATGGACATAAGCTTATAGGACAGTAGAATTACATTCAAATATTTGCATCGAGCAATGCTCTTCCGCAAACAATAAAGACAAAGCCTGTTAGGCATAAATCAACACAAAGCAATAACGCGCCATCTATACATATAAAATGAAAGTATTTTCTTCCATAATTTTCTTGAGAACCATTTCTGAAATTCCATCCTTCAGTGCTGCGTATATAAGCAGAATAGTCCATTACAGAAATAGAGCTCTGAGAAGCGGTCTGGTGGATTAAATTGGCGAAACCGCTGGGAGGGTTCACCACTGATGAGCCAAGCCCTCCCAATATATTTTTCATCGCAGTAAGGACAGTAGAAGTTTGTATTTTGTATGAAAGAAACATTCGTGCTTTTAAATACTTTCATTTTATATATATGTATGTAATGCGAAATTACACGCATCGATTTTCTTGCAACAAAACCTTTTTACCGCATATATAGCATTTTATATACCTTCTCAATATGGAGAAACAGGTAAAAAGATAAAAAATCTCTGAACGCTAAAAAAATATACCAGATTTTAATATTCATATGGTGTCGTAAAGATAGAGGCTGCCTGGCCGGCATTCATATTTATATACAAAAAAAAGACATTTCGGCCAGTTGGAGTTTTTTATTTTCTCAACGTTTCGACAAAAATATTTTGTCTTCGTCAGGAGAAGTAAATAAAAATAATGCCAAATGCTTTATTTTTATTTACTTCTCCTGACGAAGAAAAAATATTTTTGTCGAAACGTTGAGAAAATAAAAAAAACTCCAACTGGCCGAAGTGTCTTTTTTGTATATAAATATTCATATGGTAATATTTTTGTGTGTGCGTTAATATATTTGAGAACATTATGCATTAGCATGCCATTTGTTATGAGAAATTAAAATATTTTTGAAGCGTATGATCCTTTCTTTTAGAAAATAATTTTCTACTGCTATTACTACAATATGATAACTTTCATTTAAAAAAAGAATGAAACGCGTCGAAAGAGTTTTAATTTCTCATATTTGAAAATGTTTTTTGATAAACCCAAATGAGATATTGTATACCTGTGTGCCACAGGGGTACCAACGGCCAAAGGAATACATCGCCACTCAGGGTAGGTACCTCTGCAGGGGCTTGGAGACTCCTTGGAGAAGTTTGCACTCTAAACAATATTAGACAGGTGGTTGGCAGTGCTTTCTGATACAATAATAGTTCAAATGAGTGTAAAACGGTTGTCAATTATTTTCTGAAAAGCAATGCTCAATGCGAGTTTTTGTAAATACAAATACCGGTGAATAGGTAATGTGCAATGACATATAGAAAAATATTTAACTAATTTATCATCATAAAAATACTTTTATTATTAAATAAACATTCTTATATTCATATATGCAAAACAAATTAATATATATTTTATATTTTTATCAGAAATGTATCGGTTTGAAAATATTCTTTGATGAGCTAAGGATTAATTTTTAATATATAAAGCACTGTCAATAAAAGAATAAAGTAATAAAATAAATCTTCAAATAAAAAAAAGTTAATTTACTCAAAAAATATTTTGAAAAAATTTCCTAACTTTGAACCAAAATAAATCAAAGGTTATGGTTTGGTTCTGGGGACAACTGCCTCTCATTACAACATCTAAATACACGTATTTGGGTTACCTGCTGACAACTTCAAACTCAACTCAACAGGCGGCGCAACTTTTTAAAAACAAGTCGCTAAATGCTATTAATGCGGTTTGGGCAATATTGACAAAATCAAAAATCAACTCTATCAAATCCTCACTCAGACTCTTGGATTCAATGGTTCTCTCAACCTTGCTATATGCAGCTTTGATTCAGGCCAATAACCAGAAGAGCTTGGTGGACGGTGTTAAGGAAATATTTTCTCAGGTGGCTCTTAAATTTACCTAGATATACTTCCGGTTATATTCTACGCATGGAATGTGAACGCGCGTCACTGGGAGTTACAACAGTGTTGAAATTAACACTCAAGTTCTGGCTTAGAATTCTAAAAATGGACAATAGCCCAATTCCCTATATATGTCTAACTCAACTACTGGAGATATCAAGAACAAGAAATATCTTTATCTGGTTTGCGGAAAGTTTGGCCAACATACTCTATTCAGTCGTTTTTTCTTAGTTAATTCACTGAAACTATATAAGAATGGTCCAAAGGGAAATTCCATCAATAGTCAAAATAGCAACAGAACAATCTATTCAAAATAATCAGGTTAAAATAGTAAAAATTCTAAATTCTATCCTGACTCTAAGTACATATACAGTTCATATTTGACTGAAATCTATTTACTTAGTGATCTTCCATTTCCAGTAAAACGCTATATGGAACAACAGAGAATACTCCAATATTCCTTTCTTCGGGAAAACCATATCAATATCTTCAGTGAGGAGGATACAGTATGCCATATTTGAAAAGAAAAAAATATAGAATTTGAAAAATCTCATTACATCGTTGAGTGCCAGTATATGAGCGAAGAAAGAGAGAAGTTCTTCTCAAAAGTAAATGACAACCAACTTACATCAGTGCAAAGTATTTTAACCAGCGCCATACCAAGTCGAATGGTGTTTATCTGTCCTTATATAACTTTTACAAAGCAGTAAGCAGGAAAATAACATATTCATCGTTTTCTCCTCCACTACATGATGGTGATTGATCTTCGTGGGGGATATCGTATTAAGTCGGCAATGCGAGAGAGGAATCTGTATAAGACTGATGTCTTAATAAAGGTTTTGTGTGTTGGTAAAGTAATAATAAGAGGATCTCAGGATGGTAATGGCAACGGTAGGTTAAAATTAGGATGTGATTTATTGATTACTGCCGATAGAGATCTAACAACATTTCTTCTATATAAGGTATTGCTTGCAATTGAAAACTCGATTTTAAAATTAAATATCGAAATGTAATGACACCAGTAAAATAAAAAAGAAGACTAGCATGTTTAACTCCGTGTTGTTATTATTTTAAATCTAAACCACATTGTTTCCAGCACCGACCACCCTGACGTACAATGACTTCTGAAGGATGGTGTGGGACCACAACGTCTCCGTGGTCGTCATGCTGACCAGCTTAGCTGAGGACGGGCAGGTAATATCATGGTATTGTCAGCAGGAAATACATTATGGTATTGTCGGTAGGTAATACATTCTGGTATTGTCGGCAGGTATTACAATTCTGGTATTGTCGGCAGGTAGAACATTCTGGTATTGTCGGTAGGTAATACATTCTGGTATTGTCGGCAGGTATTACAATTCTGGTATTGTCGGTAGGTAATACATTCTGGTATTGTCAGCAGGTAATACAATTCTAGTATTGTCAGCAGGTAATACATTCCGGTATTTTCAGCAGGTAGAATATTCTGGTCTTGTCAGTAGGGAATACAATTCTGGTATTGTCGGCAGGTAATACATTCTGATATTTTGCGAGCAGGTAATACATTCTTGTTTATTGCAGGCAGATAATACATTCTGGTATTGTCGGTAGGTAATGCATTCTGGTATTGTCGGCAGGTATTGCAATTCTGGTATTGTCAGTAGGTAATACAATTCTGGTATTTTCAGTAGGTAAGACAATTCTGGTATTGTCGGCAGGTAGAACATTCTGGTCTTGTCAGCAAGTAATACAATTCTGGTATTGTCTGCAGGTAATATATGCTTGTATATTGCGGGCAGGTAATACATTCTGGTCTTGTCAGCCAGTAATACAATTCTGGTATTGTCGGCAGGTAATATATGCTTGTATATTGCGGGCAGGCAATACATTCTAGTATTGTGGGCAGGTGAGACATTCTGGTATTTTGGGCGGGTAATAGCTACTGGTATTGCGGGCTATGGCTTTTGAGATATCGGACTGAGAACATGTAAGCAATTAATTTGGGATCTAGGGCTGAAGATGAACAGGTTACAATCACAATTACGATTATTTTATTTCCAAAGCGCTATATCCCGCAAGGGATACTTGCGCCAAACAAGGAGAAAAGTTTATTTACATAAGTTATTTACATTATTCAACGCATGAAAACATTAGAGATACAGATTTTGTAGAAAGTTTATAATGTATTTACAAAATGAATTGAACTTTAAATATGATTTTTTATCGTAAATCAAATCGTTAAGTTCACAAACAACTAGTTCATTCTTCATTCTATAATCTTGAAATGCTGGGCAATCGATCAGTAGATGTTTTGAGGTTTGTTCCTCAGTACCACAAAAGCCACTTGAATCCTCCACTGCCTTTATTCTATTTTAAAAACTTTTGAAATTTCCGTGGTTTGTAACAATTTGAGTATTATAAAAATTTGGACGAAAGTATTCAGGAATTTCTTGGGGAAAAAGCTTAGGAAATACCGGGATGCGGACGGGAAGGTAAAGGACAATGAAATTTAAGGTATGGATGGAAAGGTATTGTACACGATCTCGAGCTAGGAATATCGTAGCTCCTAATTAGACCCTTGAGACGCGCAGCATCATAATACTTACACTCATGGATAAAACTTAAGGAAGTGGAAAGTCTTCGATGTCGCCGGTCGTCTGTTTTTTTTTTTGTTGTTTTTTTAAGGAGACAGGGGGAATTTCGTTCACACTTGGTTGTCTCGTGTGTCTTCGATAAGTATCACTGTGTATAAAATATCTTTCTGAGTTATTTTCTTATTCCCGATATACAAGCTAAAAAATGAAACTTCCTTAAGTTTTGTCTATGAGTGTATTCATATACAGAAGTTAGTAATAATTTCGGATTCATCTATATATTCCTATAAAAGATGTTCAATGTAAAATTTAATGAAAAAAATATTTTAGAAAATTCTACAAGACCTCCATCTATTCACACTATATGTATCAATGGGTGAAGGGGATGTGCAGCCGAAGTGCGGGCGGTACTGGCCGGAGGAGAGCGGCTTCTACGGTGACATCAACGTTCTGACGGTCCGCACCAGTCAGGTGGACCTGAGTCTGACGGCCCGCACCTTCCTGCTCAAGAAAGAGAAGGTCAGACTCTTTCTGAGTGATCGCAGACGATAATCTCTACAGATTATACTTAACACTAAATCTAGACGACTAAGGGAAGCTAGAATTTAGCTGTCGTACATCACAAGATTTCGGACATTTCTGTCCTTCAACAAGTGCTTAGAAATGCAGCCTTGTAGACCTATCCGCACATTACAGCTATGTCGTAAATAAACACCAGAAGTTCTGGTTCCAGAGAGTCTAAGCAGCATTAATGCAAAAATAGAACTACCCGGTGTTTGTAACTATTCTTTTCTTAGTAACTGCTGAACTGTGTGCTTCCTTCAAATACACAGTGGCTTCCAGCGCGCCTACGTCACGGGACGACGTGGCATTGAGGAGCTTCCAACCATCACCACTAGAGGCGCTGCACCTTTCCCTTCACTTCCTGTTTATGTCTTTCTTTGTTCTGGCTGCTTGTTATGTCGTGAGAGAGATATATAAAACTTATATATTTCAATCTATTCTGCATCTGATTGAACCACCGATCCAACAAGTGGTAGCAGAGCGTGGTTCCCTAGCTCTGTGGTTCAAGTTCTGCATATCCTCGTGAGAAAAATTCCTTCAGCGAAGCTACTCCGCTTGCCCTCGTCGAAAAGTTGCTGCGTCACCATGGCAGCCATTAGTGCAATAACGCCGGCGGATGAAAAATTGAACGGCCAAAATTACCGCTCATGGAAGTACAACATCAAGATGCTTCTAATTGAGAAGGGTTTGTGGGATGAGATGATTAAAGATGAAGATACCCAATATGCTCAACTAAAATCTCAAAAGGATAGAGCCTTGGCTGTTATCGCGTTGTCGATAAATACAGAACACCAAATCCACATCATCGACTGTACATCGCCACAGGATGCGTGGAAAAATCTGGAACAGGTTTTTGAGCCAAAATCTCGTTCGAGGATACTACAGTTAAAAAAGCAGTTTGTGAACATCAAGCTTCAAACTGGTGAGTCAATGTTAGACTATTTGAATAGATTGAAAATTTGCACGGACCATTTAAAAGAGGCAGGTGCGGAAGTCGACGATCAAGATATAGCATACAGCATGCTATCAGGGTTACCTGACAGCTTCAATTCCCTGGTGATGTCGTTCGGAAATGTCAAGGACTCTGACTCCACATCGAACAAGGTTAGAAATACGAGTACTCACAGAATATGAAAGAATATCTGCCCGAGAAGGAGCAAGTTCAGGTCTCGGCGAAGCACTCAATTTTTAAAAGGACGACACTAGGATGACTTCCAGAAAACAAGGAGTCAAGTGCTACCGATGTTCGAAAATCGGCCATATCGCCAAGGATTGCAGGTCGTCCATCAACCGAGACTACAAGGCGGATAAAAGCTACAGAAGGAAGAAAGACTCTTTTGAATCTCCGTCGGAGAATATGCTCATGGCCTTCAATGCAGTCTCTTCAGAAGATGAATTCATCTTGGACAGCGGCGCAACCAAGAATAAGAACCGACAATGGTTTACAAGTTTCCAGCCTACTACGTGTGAGCCCATCCAGACTGCGAGCGGCAACCTACAAGTAGAGGGAGTTGGAAATACCCACATGAAGATGTACCTGGATACTGGAACGCAAGATGTCACCTTGAACGACGTGCTTTTTGTGCCCCAAGCAAGAAGAAATTTGCTTTCTGTGTCGCAAACAGAGGATAAAGGCAAGCACATCAAGATTTGTAACCAGAAGGCAAGAGTGTTCAGTGACAACAGAGTGATATGTGTGGCAAGGAACCTGAACGGATTGTACATCGTTAGAGGTAAGCCTATCTTACAAAATGCGCACTTAGCTAGTTCAAGTCGCCTACACTAGAACTTTAGCATAAACGCTTTATGCATATTAATTCAGACACTTTAAACAAGTTAGCTAAAAATAGCGTTGTTAATGGTCTTGAAATTTCCAAAGGAGGAATGTCAATATGCGATGATTGCTGTATGACAAAGTCAACAATGTCTCCATATAAAAGCTCTCCATATAAAATGAAAACTAAAAATTTGTTAGAGTTAGTACATAGCGATCTGTGTGGACCATTTCCAGTTGATTCTTTTGCTGGGTCACGCTATTTTCTAACATTTACAGACGATTTCTCCCGCAGAGTTACTGTTTATTTCTTAAAGCATAAAGATCAAGTTATTGAATACTTTGACATCTTTAGGGCTAGAGCCGAAAGAGAAACAGGTCATTAGATTAAACGTTTGCGGACAGATAACGGGTTAGAATATTGTAATAAAAACTTTAAACAAAAACTTGAGAGCCTTGGAATAAAACACGAATTAACCAATTCTTACAGCCCTCAGCAAAATGGCGTCTCGGAGCGTTTAAATCGTTCGTTACTTGACATGGCTAGAGCGTCAATGCACAACGCTGATTTGCCACAAAAATTCTGGGCTGAAAGCGTTAATTGTGCCGCATACATTAAAAATAGAAACCTTTGTAGCGCTCTTAATAACAAAGTTCCAGAGGAAATTTGGCTTTCAAGAAAATTGAGCGTACGTCATTTTAAAATATTTGGAGCTCTAGCTTATGCTCATATTCCAAAGCAAAAACGAAAAAATTTCGACCGTCGAGCTAAAAGATGTATCTTGGTCGGATATTCAACACAATCCAAAGGTTATAGACTCTGGGATAATGATTCTAAACAAGTGTTCATAACTAAACATGCTAGATTCGACGAAAATAAAGTCGGGATAAACCAGCTTAAGGATGACGTAACGGAGGGTAGCGAGGCTAAAAACAGTTTCGTTTGGTTGCCGGAACAGGGCAAAGTTCTCCCGCCACATGATCCTGACCTTCAACCAGGTTACGACAGTCATCTAGAAGATACGTCGACTTCAGAAGTTAGAGATATAGTGTGGGGTAGTTCTGATAATACTTTGAGCCTCCGTAGTCGAGAAATTGAAAGAAAAACACCGAATCTTGCAAATGTTGAACTAAATTTATGCGAGGTGTCTGAACCTCAAACTTTTGAAGAAGCTGTTTGCTCACCCGAATCGGATCTTTGGAAAAATGCGATGCAAGAAGAGTTAAATTGTTTAGAAGAAAGACAAACATGAGTTATCACTAATTCACCTAAAAATAAGAAAGTAATCGGTAATCGTTGGGTTTTTTAAATAAAAGGAGATTCTAAAGGAAAGGTTAGTAAATTTAAAGCTAGGCTCGTAGCCAAAGGTTACAGCCAGACACCCGATATTGACTTTAATCAAACATATGCCCCTGTTGCCAATTTCGGTATAATCCGAATGCTTTCAGTTTTGGCCCAAAAAGCTGGCTGGGTAAATAGGCATTTAGACATAAATAATGCATAAATTAACACAAAGCAATAACGCGCCATCAATACATATAAAATAAAAGGATTTAAAAGCGCGAATGTTTCTTTTATACATAAAACAAACTTCTACTGTCCTTACTGCGATGAAAAAATATATAAGGACAGCATAAGTTTGTTTTATGTATAAAAGAAACATTCGCGCTTTTAAATCCTTTTATTTTATATAAATAATGCATATTTATATAGGGAACTTCATGAAGAATTGTACATGGCTTTGCCACCAGGAGTAAAGCTTCAGGATTCTAAAGATAAAGTTCTTAGACTTTTAAAACCTATATATGGGCTTAAACAAGCTGCTTTTTGTTGGAATACCACGCTGAGTCAATTTCTTGAAAAAGTGGGCTTTTCTAAAATTCCATCGTGCAATTGCATTTTTGTGCTTGACGATAGGGTAATCATAGCAATTTATGTAGACGACTTAGCGACATTCGCTGTTGACCAGAATACACTTGACGAAATCGAGGATAAGATTATACAAGAGTTTCAAATTAAAAGTCTTGGGCCCATTACATTCTTTTTAGGTGTCGAGATAAATTACGGCAAAGAGAGTTTGTCTCTAAATCAAAGACAAACTTTATTTGAAAGATATAATATGTTCGAAGTTCGCAAAGTATGTACGCCTTTAGACCCAGCTATCATACTATCTAAAATAAATTGTTCCCATACACAAGCTGAAATAGACCAAATGTCTAATATACCATACAAAGAGTTTATTGGTGCATTGTTTTATTTGTCCAATTGCACTAGACCAGATATCTCTTTTGCTACTTCGAAACTTTTCCAATTTTGTGCAAACCCAGGAAAGAAACATTGGGAAGCTGCAAAACATGTTTTGAGATATCTATCGGGTACCATTGACTTAGAACTCTCCTATGTCAAAGGAAACAACAATAAAGTCGCAATGTCCACAGACGCCGATTATGAGAGTGACACAGATTATCGAAGATCCTACTCAGGAATGGTTGCAGTTATTGATGGGAATGTCATCAATTTGGGATCTAAAAAGCAGCAATGTGTTTCGTTGGCTACCATGGAATCGGAGTATATAGCATTATGTCACAGTGCTAAAGAGGCCATCTGGCTCGGTCAAACCCTGTCTGATCGTGGATTAATCTCGCATTTTGCCAAACTATTCACAACCTACTGTGACAATCGATCAGCCATAGACTTCTCTAAGAAAAACATTGAGAATAATCGTTCCAAACACATCTCAATTCAGTTCCACTACACAAGAGATAAGATAAACTCTGATGATATCGTTGTCCAGTTTGTCAACACCAAGGAAAACATGGCCGATATACAAACCAAGACTTTAAAGAAGTTGGTGCACAGAGATGCATGTTTCCAGATGAATTTGAAGTCGCAAGTGGGAGAATGCTGAACTGTGTGCTTCCTTCAAATACACAGTGGCTTCCAGCGCGCCTACGTCACGGGACGACGTGGCATTGAGGAGCTTCCAACCATCACCACTAGAGGCTCTGCACCTTTCCCCTCACTTCCTGTTTATGTCTTCCTTTGTTCTGGCTGCTTGCTATGCCGTGTGATATATTAAACTTATATATTTCAATCTATTCTGCATCTGATTGAACCACCGATCCAGCAGTAACTAATCAGAATAGCCATACGTTTTTACCATTTTTAGTTATATTTATTAATATGTGAAAAAAATACATATATAAAAATAAATACCCATTTCTTGATTTCTCAGGAAGCCTCTGGGACCAAATTTTGGTCGTAGAGGTACAGTCTGCACCACGCTGACGAGGGCCAACAGCCCGAAGCGCGTTCGTGGTTGACTTTTCTTGATTCATCAAGAAATTGAGTTGCCCAAATATTACGGAACAGTTAGATAAACGTTTAGTTTATTTTATTTTAGTTCAGTTTAGTTTTTTTAACATGATTATATAGTATTATACAATAGTTGTCCATATAAGAACCTTTTTTTTTTCGCTTCATTTCTCAGCACCTTTGAAGGACAGACATGTCCGAAAGATTGTGAGATGTATGACAGGTAATTAAAAGAGAGGCGTCCGCTCAGTCCTCTCGATTTGAGTGATTGATTAAACATTGGAATATTCTCACTTATCTACTTAATCGGGTCATTTAATTTTGATTGAGTGGCATTCCAACCTAACTTAATATATTGCTACGTTGTTGCTTAACAAACGAACAATTTCCGTGGGTACAAAGGATATTTAGGACTTTATTTAAGTCAGATCAAAAGAAGAATTACAGAATAATTCAAAAGTTCTGCCATCTGGAAATGCTCATGTGAGCCTGGTCAGGATATGCCTTTTTTATTTTTAATATCAACACCTGACCTTTTCTATATATTGTTTTCATAGTTTTTTCACATATACGAGTATATGTATATGTTATGATAAATTTACATTGTAGTAGAATTTGCTTAGGTTGTTTGAGGATAAATGAACATTTTATGTTATTGATATTGCAGCCGTGATAATAATTAATAATAACAATTCAAATCATAATTTGCTTTAATTGTGCTGATAGACATAACTAAGGAAGAAATACCTGATTTGAGGCGTAAAGAATAAAAAACAAAAACGTTACATATTTACATATATACAATAATATTTTAGCCGGCCAACGGGAAACAACAATAATGGGTTCGTAAAGGGAAAGTCGCGACATCTGGCGTTCGAATTAACAGAGTAGTTTTTCTAGAAATTATAATTTTAATATAATATAACATTTTTTGGCTGAGATCATAGTGTAGTATATCTATATCTCTTATAAATATATAAGTCAGTGTATGTATGTATGCCGGCTAAATCCCCAATATGCACCTAACCTGGCTGAAATTTTAACAGGAAATAGAGAAAAATCAGGAAATTTTTAGCCAAGAAAAATTGATATTGACAATGTTCTGGGCAAAAATAGTTGTTTTAGTCAGAGAATGATGATGAAAATATTGCTTTATCTGTTTAATTAACAGATACAAATTTATTTGGGGGAAAATTTTATGAAATAGATTTAAAGCCAGTTCATTTTTATTAGCAGGAACAAAATTCCAACAGCAAAACATTCATTCGAGCAGAAGACACGAAGCTAGATCATCTCTATATATAAAAAAATCGCTTCTCAACTTTTTGTCTAAGATCATAGTGTAGTAGTATATATAGTAGTGTATTATTCTGAAAATAGAGCAATCCATATTGTTATATTTGTTCATAAAGGGCACATCTTGGATTAATAAATAATCTTTTATTTCCGATATTTCAATGGGCTAAACGGCCATCTTTTTCAAGGATCTCATCCCCTCTCGCGGCAAGCCGCGCATTACACTTGAGACACGGGCGTCTCACAATCTCTTCGGGCGAAAATCATCCAAATGAAAATGTAATGTATACAAATAAATATCGTACAATACTAATTAAAATAAATGAATAAATAGGGTGAAAAGTAAATATCTATATACACAAAAAAAAATATATTCGGCTATTGCATTATGAATAAAGACATTTCACTGAAGTTCATATATACATAGAGGTTCCTATTCTAGGAGCATCTAAATTGTGTGTACATGTCCGGTATATCGATCTTTCGGTTTATGCTATTTCTGTCTTCCAAAGAACTCCAACTCTCCAAGAATAGCCTGCTGTGCTTTTCTTTTATATCTTGGTGTATTATTGATGTTTGTTCAAAGTCTGGAATGTGGCCATTGATGAGAGCATGGTCAACTAATAAGGAGGTCGCTGCTCTCATCAATGGCCACATTCCAGACTTTGAACAAACATCAATAATACACCAAGATATAAAAGAAAAGCACAGCAGGCTATTCTTGGAGAGTTGGAGTTCTTTGGAAGACAGAAATAGCATAAACCGAAAGATCGATATACCGGACATGTACACACAATTTAGATGCTCCTAGAATAGGAACCTCTATGTATATATGAACTTCAGTGAAATGTCTTCATTCATAATGCAATAGCCGAATATTTTTTTGTATATATAGATATTTACTTTTCACTCTATTTATTCATTTATTTTAATTAGTATTGTACGATATTTATTTGTATACATTACATTTTCATTTGGATGATTTTCGCCCGAAGAGATTGTGAGACGCCAGTGTCTCAAGTGTAATGCGCGGCTTGCCGCGAGAGGGGATGAGATCCTTGAAAAAGATGGCCGTTTAGCCCATTGAAATATCGGAAATAAAATATTATTTATTAATCCAAGATGTGCCCTTTATGAACAAATAGTAGTGTATATGTGATATCTTGGGACCTCTCGGACCAATGATACCTGATGCTTAATGAGACTCGATGTCACCGCTATCAAGCAGTCGTGGGGAAGCGACACAGCTTGACCAAAGGTGAAATAGGCAAACAGAGATTCCACAGAAGAAGCGGCTGTCGTCAAGAAGGAATGGAAAGAAGAGGATTCAGGCAGGGAAGGATTACCTAGCGATCGATGTGTACCAAGGACTCTCGCTGACGGAACAAAACATACTAACTACTTAGGTTTGGGAGCTTCTTTTTAAAGCTTCCACGAGTCAGATGCCACAATACGTATGAATGACCGAGAAATATGGTGCAGTCCGGAGAGACCCACCGCGTGGAGCACCTCCTGCTGGAGGCAGTGTGGCCGGATGTCAACGCCCCCGAGGTGGACCCCACCCCTCTGTTGAACACGGTGCAGGCGGCCCGACAGGCGCAGGGGGACAGCGAGGCGCCCATCTTGGTACACTGCAGGTAGGCTAACTCTCTTACCACTATTCTGGGAGAACTTTATTTGAAAAACTAAATGTTTTAATACCTTTTCCGGTGATGTCAATTCATAAAACTAATGAAAAACTAGAAATACAATATTATAAACGAAAATTACACTATATATATGATTATTATATAAATTAACTAGCCGAATGGCCCGGGCAACGCCCGTGTTTTACCCGATAAATTGGCGCCTTAAATAAATGCATATCCTAATCCTAATCAATCAGTCATAGGCCGCCTCTGTCACGGATGGCTGGCGCCCTCCTATTGGACGGCTACGATCACGTGTCATCGTTGGCGCGTAGGTGACCTTGAGTAACGTAATGCCCCCCCCCCCCTGCCGGCGAGCACGTGACCTCCCTGTGCGCGCGCATCCGTGACAGAGGCGGCCGGCCAATGACTGACTGATCAGGAAAGACTCGTGACTATATATAGTAATAATAAAAAGGCATATATATTGAATTGAATAAGAGATGTATTTGCCAATATTTGCCTTTTTTTAATCTAATGATTTTAAATTTCGATTGTTCTATTTTCAAAATATAAATATATCTATATTAATATGTGAGAAATGATATAAGTATTTGTTCAAAATCTTAATTTATTAGTCAGGTATGAGTACATTTTGTGTAGAAATAGGATTATTGACTTTATAAGGTAAACTTATTCATCGGTTTGTATCCTTCGATAGCTCAGTTTGCAGAGTGGAGGACTGTAGATGTAATTAAGCGGTGATCCTTAGGTCGCTGGTTCAAATCCGGCTCGAGGGAGTTTTTTTTTTGGTAGATGCGCGCGCATCCGTGACAGAGGCGGCCGATGAGGAAAGACGGTCGTGACTATATAAATTAATAAGAATAATAATACAATGTAAATACTCAAAAAACAAAAAGGCTTTTATTATGGCCCATTGCCCTGTATGGATTCGCCATACAACAACAAAATAACAGTAACTTTTCCTCCCTTTCCCCATGTGCACGTGAGCCTTTTTTTGAAAGGGGATTTATTTACACATCTGTTCTAGAACTTTCCTCACTACCTATTTTGTGTATGAATCTATTTACAATTGATCTGTATAAATATAGAGTTCTTTAACTATATTTTTCTTTTCTGAAATAGTTCTCAGTGTCTTCAGTGAGTTTCTAGATCTCCAGAAAGTGTTTTTAAGAGTTTTTTTCTCTTTCTTCACCTAAATATTTGCATTCTATGATATAGTGGGAGATTTCGTCAGATATCATATTTCCACAAATCCTGCAGTGAATGTTTTCCTTTTTGATTATGAGAATAAGAATTTCTCTATCTAGAATTGAGGTAATTCTAGTCCGTGCAATGAAGGCTATTATCTTCGATGACAGATTCCATGACAAGTATCGTTCTGGCATAAATTAATTACAGAGAAGTTTATACAGTGGACCCTCGGTTTACGAGCACCTTGGAGTACAAGCTTTTCGCAGTACGAGCAAAATTTTTTGAAAAATTTTACCTCGGATTACGAGTGAAATTTCGCATTACGAGCAACTCGTGATGATTGCCCCTCTTCTCCATTTCCACCTTTAGCGGCGGGATGAGGGCATATTTTTATATTAAATATTATTTTATTTATGGATTGTTATTAATCATTATAATATAAGTACAGTATATATATTTAATACATACTATAATGTATATATTCAAATCGATACATATATATATATACATGTATATAGTATTTTTAAATTAAAGAAAACTTTTTTAATTTTTAATATAACTTTTCCATTTGTAAACAAAGGCTCGAAAGTGTTATTAAAATTTAAAAAGTTGCTATTAAAATTTAAAAAGTTGCTATTAAAATTTAAAAAGTTGCTATTAAAGTTAAAAAGTTTTCTTTAATCTTAAAATACTCTGTATATCATTTTGACTAATTTTAATTCAACGATAAAATTATCTCTCAATGATAAAGGAATAACTTTTTTTAATTTCTTATTTATGTTTTAGATTATATATGTATTTTCAAAAATTGGTGACAATTTCTACCTCTCTTGCTATAAAAATCCTATAACCACTGCAAAATGGGCCCCGTGAAGAAATATGTTGAAAGAGAAATGGGTAAGAAGAAGGATATTATCACAATGGAGGCAAAGAGGGAAATGATTGAAAAGTACGAACGTGGCATGCGGGTGACAGAAATAGCGAGATTTTATAAGAAGTCGACATCAACGATTTGCACAATATTGAAGAATAAAAAGGAATTAAGGGAGTTAGATGCAGCAAAAGGAGTCACAAGACTATCAAAACAGCGTCCACGTCTTCTAGAAGAAGTTGAAAAAATGATTCTTGTATGGATAAACGAGAAGCAATTAGCAGGTGATACCATAACCCAGAATTTAATATGTGAAAAGGCAAAGGCCTTGTACGCCGAACTCGGGAGTAAAATACCATGTACATCAATAGAGAACGAAGTACATGCAGACTTCAAAGCCAGCAAGGGGTGGTTCGAAAACTTTAAGAGGAGAAGTGGCATTCATAGTGTCACGAGGCATGGAGAGGGTGCAAGTTCGGATGCTAAAGCAGCTGAGACATTCACTGCCGAGTTCGAGAAGCTCGTTGTTACCGAGTGTTACCTCTCACAGCAATTTTTAACTGTGATGAAACAGGACTTTTTTGGAAAAAGATGCCGAAGAGAACCTACATTACAGCCGAAGCGAATACAATGATGATCTCGTCTGGGGAAGAGGAGGATGAAAATTCACTGGGATCCCTCCCTTCAGATCAGATTCGGGAAATATGTAAAATGTGGGAAACTGTGCAATTGTTCGTAGCAAAGCACCACCCGAATAAGCCGGCTGCTTTGCGAGCGACGGATCAGTTCAACGATAATGCTATGTCGCATTTCCGTGAAATTCTCAAAAAGAGGCAGAAGCAACAGTCATTGGACCAGTTCTTCGATAAAATTGAAAGAAAAAAATAAAATGTTATAAAATAACCCTTTTATGCCATTTTTCCCTCAAATAGTGGTTTTTTAACGCAATTGCATCAGCCATCCCAACATTATCTTTTATTTTTGTTTATTTTATCTTTTTTTATACATTTATTAATGCATTATCTTTTTATTTACTTATCACTAGGTTTGAAATTCAGTAACTATCACGTGTAAAATTTTTCTTTCGAATCTTTCATTAAAAATATGATAGCTATGATTTCAAATATTGAATGGAGTACAAGCTTCTCTTATACTTATCACGAAGTGTTTACCGACTCTAATTAAACTAAAATTCATGGAAAAATTGCCCGAGTTTCAATTATTAAAAATAAGAAATTAGTTTCGCACTACGAGCGTTTTGGAGTACGAGCATGGCTCTGGAACGGATTATGCTCGCAAACCGAGGGTCCACTGTAGTTTGAAAGAAAATTCGAATTGTCGAGTCTAGCGAAGTCTTGTTTAATAAGCTGTTCTATTTTTGTTTTCATAATCTTAGGAAGTTCTTTTTAATTGTATCATAGTTCGGTGGGAGGTTCAGCCATGAC
The DNA here is from genome assembly GCA_030710605.1 of Cordylochernes scorpioides. Lineage (NCBI taxonomy): Eukaryota > Metazoa > Arthropoda > Arachnida > Pseudoscorpiones > Chernetidae > Cordylochernes > Cordylochernes scorpioides. The sequence continues at coordinate 34,287,586 of CP092865.1, read as the reverse complement.
TGACAACAACAGTTGATTATATCATTAACGGTTTTGTATAATCCTATAGTTTTTTGACATTTGATGTACTTCTTTCAGTCTGTTCCAGCATAATTTTGGTAGTCTGTAATCGTCTATTTACAGTATTCTCTGTAGTATTTCAATGTTAATTTTGTGGCGGTAGCAGTAAGTGAGATTCTTCCAGTTTCCAATCTTAGTATGTTCCCCGCGATATATCTAGGTAAATCAAAAAAGTTTTTTTTATAAATGGAGTTTGAAGTTGCTCTTTAATTTCCCCATTATCGCAGGCCCACACTGGGGCCGCGTAAAAAAGAACTGATTTCATCGAAGATTCAAATAGTTTGAATGCAACTTCTATCGAATCGATTTTTCTCTTTTTAGAAAACCAATGGTTGAGTTTAGTGCGGTATATGCCTTTGCTTTAAAAAACTAGCGCATATTGTCTGGTATTGTGTGTGCTTGTATAGAGGAATCCCAGATATGTTATTCTAGGGGTGACAGTCAACGGAGTGTCTCCCCAGAACCAGTTTTCATTTCTTGCTGGTCTTCCACCATTTCTGAACACTATTATTTTTGACTTTTTTTCATTTAAAACTAATTTATTTTCTTTCAGATAAGTTCTAAGTAAATTGATTTTGCTTTGCAAATTTATTTTTGATTCTCCTATTATTGCTATGTCATCTGCATAAATGAGAAGATGAAGGAAGCCGAAGTCTGGAAGATAGAATACTGTAAGTGTGAATAATTATTATAATATTCAATTAGATCAGATATATATGTTATAAATAGTAGAGGTGACAGTGGCTCTCCTTGAAAAACTCCGGAATCAATTTTTACGTTGTTTGAGTATTCACCTTTCCATCTAACTGAGATTTTTGCTGCCTTAAAATAACCTTTTATTATTGATATAAACCTTGGGCTGATTCCCATTTTTTGTAATTTTTCCATGGTATTTCGTGAGGAACTGTGTCAAATGCCTTGGTCAAATCAACAAAGAAAACCTATAGTTTACCTCGTTTCTTTCTTAAAGATAGTTGGATAAGGGTATTCAGGGTAAAAATATGGTCTAGACATGAGAGGTTTTTTCGGAATCCTTCCTGATTTTCTCCTATATAATATTTTTTCTCAATCCAAATGTTGAATCTGTTTCTCAGAATTTGGGTAAATAATTTGGACATATTGCTGCATAGTGCAATTCCTCTGTAGTCAGATGGGTTATTTCTGTCTCCGTTTTTGAAAATAGGATGTATAATTGAATTCGTCCAAATCTCTGGATATTTCTTTGTTATCATTATCTTGTTGAATATAGTTCTTAGTTTTTCTAGAATAGGTATTGGTAATTTCTTTAAAAGTTCTTTGGGAATATTATCCGGTCCTGCTGCTTTTCCATCCCTTAAAGTTTTAATTTTGGCTTTGAACTCATCAAGCGTTATTTCTTTATCTAATTCTATATCTTCCCACCTGATCATCAGGTTTGCTTTATGGAAGGGTTCATTGTCGCCTTTATTTAGCAGTTTCTTGTAGAAGATAAACCAGTCTTTTATATCTATATCAGCTGAAGGGGTTACTTTTTTCTGAGAATAGATAGAGCGCTCCAGGAAGATTTCGGATCTCTAGCATTTTTTATTTTGTCTATTTTGTCTTTATTAAATTATCTATTTTTGTTTTTAGGAATTTTAAGTATTTCTTCCTATCTTCTATGTATTTTTTCCGGTCCTGTTCTTCGGCTGAATTAGTATATTTCTCTAAACTTGATTTAGTTGTGTTTTTCATTTGATAGCATTCCCTATCGTACCAGGGCTTAGATATTGTGTTGCATTTGTTTACTATTTTGGTAATATTTGATAGTTCCATTGCCTTGAAAAGTTTCTCCGTGAAATTTGCAATCATTGTATCAATATCTGTAGCGATGTCATATATTTCTTCTAGTGTATCCAGATTTCGTTTTAGTAGTTCTTCATTTTGAGACCAGTCGTATTTTCTGAATGGTGTCACGTTTTTTTGTGTTGATTACTTCTGTTTATGATCTGTATTTAGTTCTAATATTATTGGTAGATGGTCAGAATAGGGGAGTTCTTCTATCCACATATCAGATATGTTCTCTATTAGGCTTTGTGTGAACATAAAGTAGTCGGAGACTTATGAACCTCTATCTGACACAAAGGTAAATAAACCTTCTGTGTCTCCTTTTGTTATTCCATTCGCTATTATTATTGAGTTTGAATCATTGAAGGCAATGAGTCTTTCTGATAATGGAGAAATTATTTGGTCCTTGGAATGTCTGTGCTTATTTAGGGTTGTTTCCAATTGTAATGGGTTGTGCAGACTGCCCCTGTTTCCTGTTCTTATATTTTTGTCACCAGCAATCATGACTTCATTGCACTCTTTTATTTGGTATTCAATCTGATTTATCAATTTAGTTACATTTTGTTCATGTGATGCATTGGGGGGTAGGTATGTAAAAAGCAGACATGTATTCACATCAGACCCATCGATTAATTTGTTTATAATTATTGTTATCCAACTGGAACCTACCTCTGTTTTTTTAATTTTTAATTGTAAATTTTTCCTAAGCCCTACTATAATTCCTCCGGAAGCTCTTCCCTTTATTTCTGTCTTAATTGCTGGGAGTTGTATAATATGGTAATCCTCTGTCAAAATTTTGGTTTCTTCTATAAGCCGTGTTTCAGTAATTGCAAACATTTCGAATTTTTTAAAGTAGTCTTTGAGTGAAAATAGCGATATAATTCTGTGGTATCCGTTAATATTCCAGTGTAGTAATCTAATTGTCGCATTCTTAGCAGGAAACTGTTTGGAAACATTTTTAGATAAAGATATACATATATAGTTACCAGTTCTATTTGCGTGCAGCCCGATATTCAAATTTTCAGGAGTTTGCTATAAGGATATTCCGGTGGCATCAACTACCTGGCCGTTTTTTACCTGATAACTGACACCGTTTACAAGCAGCCTTTTATCCCTCAGTTTCGCTTTAGTACCCCTCTCTGACAGTTCTTTCCTTTTGGCATTCAAGATGCGCTTTTGATTTCGGATTTTAGGGCTATAGTCCTTGCTTATGAAAATCCTATCATCCCTGAGTCTGCCTGAGTTCCTAAATATTTTTGTTCTAATCGTTTGTTCCGGTATTTCGACTATGACAGGGTCACTAGGTCTTCTTGAGAGACGGTGGCAGCGTGTTATCTCCAATTCCTCTGTAATTAGCAATTTTCCTTTATTATTTTAGTGACTTTTGTCAGAGTCTCATCAGCGTTTTCATTTTCAGTTCCATTTAATCCGTATATTACGAGGTTGTTTTCCCTGAGCTTTCTCTCCATTGATTCGACATGTTCCCAAATCTCAGTACCCTAGCATCGTTTGCGGTAACCGCTTCCATTCCTTTTTTTAGGGACGTCTTAACGGCACCGAGTCTCTGGTCCCAATCCACCATCTTTTGTTCAATACTTTGTAATCAGGAATTTAAGTCTTTCACCCAAGTCTTTTAAATCTAAAGCCATTTGTTTAATAAGGGTTTTTAAGTCTTCATCACCTGACTATTTCTGCCTGGGCGATTGTGTTGACAGTAGGGTTGTTTGTTTCTTAGTTGGAGGACCAGGGTTGAGTTCGACACCACCAATAATCACAAGAACGGCAATTACTTTTATTAGGTAGGCATAGGAGTGCTTAAGCAGTGCCATGGGATAACGGACATCTACGCAAGGATACTTAATGTAAATTTTGTTTATAAATTCAGTGTATTAAATCTGGGTAAACTTATTTTCATTTTTGCTTGTTACCATAGAAATAACAATAAAAACAGTTAGAAAGTATGCAAATTTCCTTTCGAAGAATTTTGATTTAAAATTTCTCAGCCAAATCTTTTGGCAATCACAATAACAATTGCATTTAGATATGAATTTCTGCTTACGGTAAGAAAGATAAGAGATAGGAAAAAGTTATCAAAATAGAATTAGAATTAAAAATTGATACTTAGCTGCAGAGCGAGGTGACCGTGCGTCCATCCATTTTGGCCTCCTAGCTGCGAATCATGTAAATACTCTTTAGAGACCACATACAAACTTACTCTCTACTAGATATAATCTCCTATTGGAGGTTGGGTTATTTAAGTTATCTCTGAATTTAAAAAATGTCTCGATTGAGATAGGGCGGTATTTCATGAGAGGTTTCCTCAGTATATAATACCGAACCACGTGAGGCTGCTAGTAAAATAATGTCGTGAATTTTCTGGAAAACGTTGGACAAATTAAGGTTTACATCGATGATGTGGGATCTTATAATAAGGCGTTGTTGAGGCGCTAACTCTATGTTATATAATCAAAATTTATCCGTCTGTCTGTCTATCGATAAACTCCAAAACTACTGGATTAAATATCACCATATTTTACATGTCACACCTTCTGACCCTGGGAAACGTTATAGATTAATTATTTTTTATAAAAACTTTGCATCGTAATTTTAATTACAAATTTGTTCATCTACGCGCCAATTTAACTCGAACCAGCGCTACCCATGACCTTTTAGAATTATTTTCCACCCCTCGGGGGGCGTTTGTTGAAATCACATTTTATTGATAAATTTTTTCCAAAAAAAAAAAAATGTGTTAAAATATACTTCAAAATATTTTAATATAAAATTAATAAGAATTGAAAAATTTTGTTGAAAATAAAATTCTAAAAACGCTTTACATAAAATATAAGGCCTGAAATAACTTTACAATTGATTTTATTTATGTTCAAACGTGACATGACGATAGGCTATTCTCCACAACCTAAGTTCGAAGCTGAGTGTTGGTGTTTTTTATTATTATTTTCATAACACATTTTAATCAAAGATATTAATGTATATAAATTCATCGAATAAACATTTTAATTTTTATTAAGGACTTTTTTAAAATCATGTTTGTGCATATATATGTCGTATTAAGGTAAGTCTTTGAATAATTATAAATTTAAAATTCTAAATTTGTATATAAGAAATAATAGACGCGACAAAAAGAAACGCAGCCATTTTCTCTTTGTTTATTTTCCAACTCCTTTGTTCTCCTCTTCTCCCTCTTACCCCTCGGGTCGTTGGTCAAAAAATTATATACAAGCATTGGCTATTTACTCTTTGATTATAGATATTAAAATATATGGATATTAAAATAAAAAATGTGTTGACTATTCACAAGTAGTGTGGGAATTATATTGCAGTGAACCTGTGTGGGTGTGCGCAAGATGAAATTCGTAGCTGCACAGTCTAGATAAAATATTTAATTTTCTCTGAATTGAAAATATCCTAACGAGGTTATGATATACTATTGATATTTTAAAATGTTATTTAGTACATCTTTATTCTCTAATAAGTCGATAGGATTCGAACAGTGCGGGGTTAAAAAGCTAAGACTACGGATGGTAGATCTCTCGGCCACGACTGCTCACTTTGAAAATGTTCATATCTTTCTTCATCCCACGATCCCTATTCTTCCTATCGTTGGCCACAAGTTGGCTAGACCTATGTTCCAACCTGGAAGTCTGGATAACGTTGTCTGTGTACTTTTTCCTATGATATACTCGTACATTGAGGTTACGACTCACTCAATGGAAGTACATAGGTCAAAGCACTACAGCCAAAATTTTCTTCTTTTTTAAAAGGATGATCTCTAATTCGAACTAACAATTTGAAGTGCTCATCTTAGGATAGGTTTTACCGAACATCGATTTTCGAAACTAACCGATGGGGTTATACCATATCTTAGAGGATGATGTGTTTAAAAATCCAAAATTTTCTTTTTTTTTTTTAACCCTCGATAGTTTATATTATAAAAATGCTTATACTAATCCTATAGTTGTTCTATCGTATTTCTATACGTAAATTAACTTATTACTATTGTCCTAAATCTGTAGGCCTTTACATCTTGTCTGTCCTACACCAGACAAAACGAACGGAAGTATGCGGGGTTGTTATACCCGACTAACGATAAGCGCTAGCCTCTGCATATTGTAAGGTGGCTAAAGATATTTATAGGCTATTTAAACCCACACACGCATTAAGTGTTTTTATGTTCACATTTTAAAGTAATATATTCAAGTCTTCAAGGTCATATATCATTTGAGTTTATAGCTTGATTAAAATTATCATATCGCCTCATATAGTCCAACATTACATTTATGTACAAATTTATATATTCCACTATTCTAACGGTCCATTTTATCAAGAACATTTTATAAGAGATATGTAGGTTTGTTTTTATGGGTAGAGGCAAGATATCTATATTAATAAAATGGAAATATCATAAGTGGACATCACTAAAAACTTTCGTTACAATGCATCAATTTCAACCAAATTTTCACCATTTATGTAAAACGAGATGGAGCAGGTTTTGCTTAACATCAAAATATATATCCTAACATTAACATACGTAACTTCGCTGTTATCGATTAAATACAAAAAAAATCAACAGAGTTAATTTTATTTATACATAAATACAAAATTAAATTTCAACAGAGTTAATTTTTTTACATACTAGCTAATAATTTCAATCTAAAAAATATTCAAAACAAGCAATTTTAAGATAACACCATATGTAAAACAGTCGGCCAAGAAAACAACAACGATATTACATCTTTCTCACATATTCACACACAATCTTGATTAATAATTAAAACTAATCTATAAAATTGTTTATTATACTTCAACTTTTATTTCTACATTTGTTTTTAAATACCCAATTGTTTTATCATGTTTCTAATTTCGCCTAACAAATATACAAATTTATAGTGACCAACATATGCAAATTTTACCTTTGTTTTTATTTAACTTGATATCGTAAACATAACATCCATTGTAAGCATTTTTCTGTTCACCTTCCGTGGTTTCTCTTTTCTCTGATAGTTTTTAGGTGTATTATATTTTCTTATTACTAGACTACAAACATTCCCTCGAGAAAAACCTGGGCGAAGCCGGGTACATCCGCTAGTAAAACAATAAAGGAAGAAGGTATATACAAGATGCTAAATGAGTATAAAGAATCCAAAATATTATTGTGGTAATTAAAAACAATGGAAAAATTTAATTCTAAATATAACAGTTTTATACAAAAATGTACACAGAGTGATAACATTATTTATTAACGAGTCTTTATTTAAATAATGTGAAAATTCTTTGGTCGCCAAGGTTGTTGGTATAAAGACATCGGCATTTGGATTAAGTTTACTGTGTAATTTTTCTTTGGTAGCACCCAAATTACTTTCCACCATATTATCGAATGGATTGATTTTAGGGTCTAAGACCAATGTACTGGATTTAGTGGGCTTTACTATTGATGAAAAAGTTGGTTTAAGTGTTATTGGAAAATCAGGCTTATAAAATTTTTCATCCGTGAAAATACTGTTGTCCAAATGGTTAAACGGTTGAAACCATTTCCTTGGTCTGGAGGAACCCGGATCACCCAAGATATCTGTAGTGAAGTGCCTATAAGGAAATAGAAAATAGTTTTGTCTAGGAGGAGAGTCTGTAAGGTCCGTAGGAGGTTTCGATATGGGGAATATTTTATACATATCTACGAAGTTTTTCTATATTTATAATTTCTGTCTGTAACTGCAAAGATCTATTTGGTCTATTAATGCGCACTACCTGAGGTGATAGTATTTCCAAGATCTCATATGGGCCTGTATAGTTAGGTTCCAACTTTGGAGTATTCGGATGTCTATAAATTTTCACCAATACTAGATCCCCTGGTACAAAATCAATCTTTGTATGTTTTTGATCGTACATTAGTTTTTTGGCCTTATGCCTTGCTTGAGTCTTTTGTAATGCTATTCTTCTTGCTTCTGAGAGTTCGGGAAATGTCTGAACATGGTTGTTTAAATTGTTAGGGACTATCCCTTTTAATAAATAGATGGGAGGAAATCCCGTCACTATTATGTGGAGTTAGATTGTAGATTCTGGTGACCCTTTCTATCTGTTTGGTCCATGTCTGTTTGGGGTGTTCTAAATGGAGTATCTTTAGTTTCCCTGTTATGGTTGCATTCAATCTCTCGCTCAGACGATTTGACTGTGGGTGATTTGCTGTGGTATACAAGGGTTTTAACCTTGTGAGATTAAAAACCTTCTAAATTGAGCGGATGTAAATGCAGGAGCTCGGTCTCTCAGTATGTTTTTAGGAATACCTTCCTGAAATACCCTTTTTAGGATTTGAACACGATGCTGGTGTTCCTCCAATTGTTGAGCCTCTAGAAATCCGCAAAATGGTTGTCTTGATAGTAAGTCTGCTTCGAGTTGTTTTTTACCTTTCAGATAGTGTATGTCAAAAGTGTATGGGCTGAGTCTCAAGGACCATCGAAATAACCTACCTGACGGATTTTTAATATTTTTCAAATAGACCAGAGCTTGGTGATCAGAATAAATGGTGAAATGTCTACCAAGCATAGACTCATGTGATCACATATTACATGTAAATAAGCTCGGTTACCACCATACTTATTAAATCCGGCTACTGTGTCCATTGACATAAGTTCATAAGGTTCCTTCGCGAGTGGTAAGGTACCCATTTCTCCATATGTGGGTCCTTTCGGAGGTTTTACTATTTGGCAAATTTTGCATTTACGGACATAGTTATTTATATCTTTGGTCATACCATCCCAATAATACTGGCTAGTGATTAACCTAGTGAGTTGTGTGATTCCTGGATGGTTATACCATTCGTGTGTTTTCTGGAGTAACTTATTTCTTAGTGTATCAGGTACGACTACTCTGGGTACGCCCTTTTTAGTAATAATCGCAAGTCCATCAGTATTGATGAGTGATTGATATTTCTCAGGTACACGATGCTGGTGTTCCTCCAATTGTTGAGCCTCTAGAAATCCGCAAAATGGTTGTCTTGATAGTAAGTCTGCTTCGAGTTGTTTTTTACCTTTCAGATAGTGTATGTCAAAAGTGTATGGGCTGAGTCTCAAGGATCATCGAAATAACCTACCTGACGGATTTTTAATATTTTTCAAATAGACCAGAGCTTGGTGATCAGAATAAATGGTGAAATGTCTACCAAGCAGGTACACCCTGAAGTATTCGATAGACTCAATGATAGCTAAACACTCCAGCTCCGAGATGGAGTAGTTCTGTTCATACTTGCGTAGAGAGCGAGAGAAATATTGTACAGGATGTTCTTCTCCATTTTCATCCTTTTGCTTTAGAATTCCGGATATCCCTAATGTACTCGCGTCACAATATAAAAGCAGGGTAAATCTTCTTTAAAGATATGTAAAACTGGTGATGCAGTTAGGCTGCTTTTCAAATCTTCAAATGCCTTCTGACATTCAAGAGTCCACTTAAAAGGAAAATTCTTTTTTAGAAGTATATTTAAAGGCGATCTAAGCTGTGCATAATGGGGAATGAATTTATGATATACATTTACGACACCTAAAAATGACTGTAAAGTTTTAACATTAGTCAGAGGTTGTATGGTTCCTATTACCTGAGTGTTAGTTAGGTGAGGTTTATAAGTGCCCTGTGTGATTTCGTATCCTAGGAAGCTAATGGAGGTCTTACATAATTGACATTTGTTAAGGTTGAGGCGGATATTTTTTGCCCTGCATAGTTGGAAGAATAAACGAAGATGTTCTAAGTGTTCTTCAAAACTATCAGAAAAAATTATAAAATCATCATAGTAGTGTTCTAGAAATTGGAATTTATATTTTCTAAGTATTTGTCCAATAGCTCTCTCGAAGATCTGTGGTGATCTTCGTAGCCCAAAAGGTAATCTTTTAAACATGTACACTCCTGCGTGGGTGGTGAAGGCTAAATAAGGTCGAGAATCCGGATGGATAGGAACTGTCCAATAAGCGTTGCTCAAATCAAGGCTGGAAAATACTTAGCTTTCGACAGTTTTTCTATCACTGATTCTATTAATGGTATAGGTTGGGGATCAACTGGAATGTGTTCATTTAATTTTCGAAAATCCACACACATTCTAAATGTTCCATTTTTCTTTTTTACTAGAGTAATGGGTGAAGCATATTCACCTATGGCCGGTTCTATTATATTATTTTTTAACATCTCATTGATTTGTATATCTATTTCTTTCCTATATGTAAATGGAATTCTATACGGTCGCAACCTGATTACTCTATCTGTATTTGGTTTAATCTGTACAGGTTGGATATGTAGGGTAGGAACTTTAAATGGGTCTGTAGGAAATATTTCAGCAAATTCTTTCAATAACCTAATTAACTTAAGGTCTAATAAGTTGTTTATCTTATGATACTTATCAATTAAATCACTGGTTAACTTATTTTCCCCTGGAATGCTTGATTGAGTGGAAAGTGTCTGTTGTAAATGATTAACATAGAGTGGATTACTTCCTGAAGGTGCACAGTGATTATCTAAGATTTGTGTATTAATAATATGAAGGTGTTGGTTTATATTATATTTCCTATCTGGATTTATCACATTGTATGCATCATTTACATAAGCCAAATCTGTTTCAAAATAAAAAAGAGTAGCAGGAATATTTGTGCCTTGTTGACTCACTACATTTCTATTGAAGTCAATTCTAGTTTTTATTTTTTTTTTGAGTATATAATCCTATTAGTGCAATTTCATATGGTAGATGAAATATATAAAATTTTAAGTTAACTTTTCTTTTAAAAAAACTGACTGGTAAAATAACATAAAATATAGGTTGGATTGGTCCACTCAATGTATTAATTCTAGAATGCTTATTAACTGAATATTTAGTTATATTTCGAAATATATCTGATGGGCAAAATTTTATACAAATAATCAAAAGATATTAGATTAATGGTAGAGCCAGTATCCACAAGAAATTTAACATTGAAGGTGAAAATTGATAAATTAAAGAATAGTCTTACATTATGCTGGTTCTCTCTTTCCTTGATGAGGGATCACATCCTTGTGATCTGGGTTGATGTCCGCTCGATGTGGCTGGTTCCCTGGGTTCCTTGGGCAGCGTGGTATCCGCGTAGTTGCGAAAGGCAAAACGTCCCCCTCCAGGTCTGCGAAACGCTAATTGCCCATATTGTGGCCGGTAATGTCCTTGGCCAGGCGAGGGAGTGGATTCGGGTCGCCAACGGTCAAGGTCACGCTGGATGGTGTTCACATAGTCCAACCATTCTTCAGGCGTCTGTGGGTTCCTGGTGTATATAATTTCTTCAAATAATACGTTACACCTGCCGCAAGTGCTTCAACAATCTGTTTGTTTGGAAGTGAGTTCTCTAATGCACCCACAACCTTAAAATGGTAATAATCGTTAATTTTTTCTGGCTTTTCCAATTGGCGAGTGAACAATTCTTCCAACGTTGTCTTCTTCTTTGATATATAGATTGTGGACAGTTTCTGTTTGATATTTAAATAAGTCTCTTGTTCTAAGCCCAATCGATAAAATATATTTTTAGCTTCTTCTTCTAAATTTAGAATAACTAAATTTGTTCTGTCTCGTTCATCGTTCGTTGCATCCTCAATGTTACGAAAGAAAATATTTATATCTTGATTGAGGCCAGAGAATTTACTTATATAATTTTTATTTGAGATCGTCTGTTGTGTTGTATAATTTGTGTTAGTGAATTAATTTGTTCTTTCATTATTTTAAATTCCATATTATCGTTTCTGTCAGAAAAAATGAGTGTCGGTATCTTACTTCCTTTTTGACATTTTCGTGGCGAATGGGTAGGCTAAAGGCTAAATCCAATAAAGTTTTAAAAAAGAAAAAACGTACCGGTTATTATATCCTGTGTCGGCTAAATACTGTCGTATTAAGATAAGTCTTTGAATAATTATAAATTTAAAACTCTAAATTTGCATATAAGAAATGTCGCATACCGCGAGATATTTGCATAGTATTGTTTTGTTTTATATATTTTTACATTATGTTTCTTATGAAAGGTTGTTATATTTGCATGTCCGCGAGAAGCGCGATGTATATATATAGCTAGGAAAAGTAATAAAGTCAGAGTTTTCTTTAGTGTGAAATCGTCTCGTGTTAATTCTTGTCGTAGAACACGACAAATGGCGCAGCCGACAGGATCCGCAAGACCTTCCCTGGAAAGCCTCTTAAGGGAGATGGCTGATCAACAAAGCTTAATGATGAGCATTCTTTGTGGAAATAGGAGAGAAGAATATCTCAGTGAAGAGGATTACTATGTGCGAAAGGAATATCTTAAATATTCAATTGTTGAAGATGAAGAAGAAGAGAAAGAAGAGGCAAATATTGAGTCTCTAGAGAGTCTTGAAAAGTCTGAAATCAGTACGATGGTGAAGCAGCAACGTTTGATCATGGACTTACTTTCCGAAGTTGAGAAAAAATCCGTTGAAGCAGATGAAAGTGAAAAGGCTGACGTTGAAAAAAAGTCTGTTGTTGAAGAAAATGAAAAAGCCGAAGTTGAGAAAAATTCAGTTGTAGAAACGGAAGAAAGTGAAAAAGCCGAAGTTGAGAAAAAATTCGTTGAAGCTGATGAAAGTGAAAGGGCTGAAGTTGAAAAAAATTATGTTGAAGTTGAAGAGGGTGAAAAAGCCGAAGTTGAGAAAAATTCAGTTATAGAAACTGAAAGTGCAGAGTCTCTTACAAAAGAGGATGTTATTGCTGATATTGATGCAGATAATGCAGGACTCTGTGATCTTGATGATGCCACTTTCACTCAAGTTGGGGAAAGTCAAAAGTCTCAAGTTGATAAAAAGTCAGTTATAGAAACTGAAAGTGCAGACGATACCTCTAAACCTTCAGACGATGCCTCTGAGCCTGCAGACGATACCTCTAAGCCTGCAGACGATAACTCTAAGCCTTCAGACGATGCCTCTAAGCCTTCAGACGATGCCTCTAAGCCTTCAGACGATGCCTCTAAGCCTTCAGACGATACCTCTAAGCCTGCAGACGATAACTCTGAGCCTGCAGACGATACCTCTAAGCCTGCAGACGATAACTCTAAGCCTTCAGACGAAAAGTCTGCAATTGACGATTCTCAACTTACTAAGGAGTCTGGTACTGGCAAAAAAGAACTTACTAAGGAGTCTGGTACTGGCGAAAAAGAACCTACTAAGGAGTCTGGTACTGGCAAAAAAGAACCAAAGCCTGGTACCGGCGAAGAAGCTTTGAGAGAGCTACCTTGTTACGATACTCTATTGGAAACTCTCAAGAAAGGAATCTATTCGTTTCAAACAAGCGGTGAAAAAAGAAATATGAAATTAGGAATAGGTGATTTCAATAAAGGCAATCACGCAAGACGTCGTTTGTTAATATTAAAGAAGTTAACACGCTGCCAAAAAGTTTGGATTTATGCTAAAGAATTCAGCCAGATGCAAAAAAGCATGCTTGATAAATATGACATTGATGATTTACGAAATGAATTGGCCATCTACAATTCCTTAAGAACCCTAAAAAATGGTCAGGTCAATTTATGTTATCCATATTCCTTTATGCTTGTTAAAGATACTGAAAAGACGTTTAGGCTTCTCATAAATATCTTTGAAAAAGGAAAACCATGGCCTTACTATTGTGAAGGAGAACGAAAAAATTATTTTGTTTTCCTAATGGAATATGGAGGAATAACTCTCGAAACGGCTATCAAATCGAGACTTTCATATGAAAACTTATTAGTATTATTTCGCCAGATTTGTATAATTTTTGCAATTGGTGAAGAGGAAATTGAACTTTTACATGATGATCTTCATATTAACAATGTTCTAGTTGCAGAAACAGAAGAGAAACTAATCAAATATGAAGTAGCTTCAAAAAAGATTAAAATCCCAACTCTTGGATATATTGCTAAAGTAATCGATTTTGGGAATGCCAGGTGTATTAAGGATATAGATTATAGACTAAGGATGATTAGTGAATATGGAAAGAGACCATGTCCAGCTGAGTATTCAAGAGGGAGTCTATTTATGCTGAGTGGACTCTATTTTGAAATGATAAATACGAGTTTGGAACTTCGTGCAGCACTACCTGAACTGCCAAGATTAACTACATCTCTACAACTGTATGAGGGTTTAATTCAAATCTTAAAAGATTTGGCAATTCTTGAATTCCTGAATGGTTTTCGTGAAAAGTTAGGTCTTCCTGAAGTTATTGGTCCATCTCAATTTGAATCCATGCTTAGAAATCAAATTCTTGAGGGGCCTTTAAGCAAACTTCTAATATGCCTAGCAAAATTTATTGACAATACAGATAACAACTGTTATACTGCTTCTGAAATAATGCGAAGACATTTGGAGACAGTTAATACTACCATTAACGAAAAGTTAACATTGTTAAGTATCTTTGAATTTGATCTTAAAGATAAGATAATCATTTTTACAGCACTTATTGAAGTAATGATGCAGAAACATCATGATAGACTTTGTAAATCTGTTAAGAAATCAAGAGATAAGAAAACTAAAGAAGATTTTAGGGTTTATAATCTGTTGAAAACGCCTATTATTCATACAGCTGGTTACTATCGTTATCATCTTCCAGGTCTATTTGTTCGATGTGATGTGGAGAACGGAGAAAGTGCTGAATGGAAGTACTATCGACATGATCAAATCTATCCTGAATACTCGGCTCTTTATGCCAGAAAAGTTGGTAGGCCTAAAAAGATTATTGGGAAAAGAGAAAAGTTGGAAGACCTAGAAAGGTCATTGAACCACCAGGAGTCTCATCACGGGAGTGATGAGAGGTCATGGGGGGGGAGTCTGTCGCATACCGCGAGATATTTGCATAGTATTGTTTTGTTTTATATATTTTTACATTATGTTTCTTATGAAAGGTTGTTATATTTGCATGTCCGCGAGAAGCGCGATGTATATATATAGCTAGGAAAAGTAATAAAGTCAGAGTTTTCTTTAGTGTGAAATCGTCTCGTGTTAATTCTTGTCGTAGAACACGACAAGAAATAATAGACGCGACCAAAAGAAACGCAGCCATTTTCTCTTTGTTTATTTTCCAACTCCTTTGTTCTCCTCTTCTCCCTCTTACCCCTCGGGTCGTTGGTCAAAAAATTATATACAAGCATTGGCTATTTACTCTTTGATTATAGATTTTGAAATATATGAATATTAAA
This sequence comes from Cordylochernes scorpioides, assembly GCA_030710605.1. Lineage (NCBI taxonomy): Eukaryota > Metazoa > Arthropoda > Arachnida > Pseudoscorpiones > Chernetidae > Cordylochernes > Cordylochernes scorpioides. The sequence continues at coordinate 34,272,536 of CP092865.1, read as the reverse complement.
ATAAAAAATGTATTGACTATTTACAAGTAGTGTGGGAATTATATTGCATATATATATACTAGCCGAATGACCCGGGCAACGCCCGGGTTTTACCCGATTAAATGCTTTCATTCAAATAATATTCGTTACAATTATAAATTGGCGACGTGGATATCATTCTTGTGAAACGTACCGCTCCAAACTTTGTGTCTGAGAAGCGATATTTTTATAAAGAGATGATCTGTCTTTGTGTCTTCTGCTCGAATGAATGTTTTTCTGTTAGAATTTTGTTCCTGCATACTAAAAATGAACTGGCTTCACCCGTGTTCTCTGCTTTTTGGAATTTTTCGGGATATAATTTTGTATCTGATAATCAAATATGATACATCAATACTGTCATAATCATTTTCTGGCTAAAAAAAAACAACTATTTTTGCCCAGAACCTGTCAATTTCAATTTTTCTTGGTTAAAAATGCGAAAAATATCTCTTCCATATTTTTTTCTATTTCCTGTTAAAACAGGTTTTACATGTACATTAGGTCAGCTTATATTACCTACCATCTTCACCGCTAGAGGCGCTGCTTGTGAGCGAAAGAGCAAATTTGCAACTCAAATTTGCAAATAACTCGAAGAATATTCGGGATAGAGACCTGAAATATTCAATATAAGTTTTTCCAGATTCTACTATACATACTGCTAAAATTTCATTCATATTAGTTACGTATTTTACGTATATTACGTAAAAGCATTCCATTCACAAAAGCAAACGATGACAGAATTGATGACTCTAATACTTGTATATTTTAATAATAATAATATAAATGAGTTTTAAAAATTGTAAAAAAAAAATAAAATGCATCGGCCGGGAATCGAAGGCCCGCGTGGCAGGCGAGCATTCTGCCACTGAACCACACTGATGCTTATAAGAAATGTCCATATTTGGGTATTTATTCCATTCACAAAAGCAAACGGTGACAGAATTGTTGATTGATTGTTGATTATGACTCTGATACTTGTATATTTTAATGAAGGTTTTAGCACATGATGATGATGTAATAATAATGATCATAATGAATTGGTGCTCTGTGTGAAAATTGTTTTGTGCTTACATCTATAAAAGAGGGTAAATAAATAAACTAATATAAAATATAGAATTAAATATTGTTGAATAATGTTGCCGCGAAAAGATATTTAGTCCTTTCACAGCTATCTAATCCAGCACACACAAAATGAGAGCATCCACTCTTGGCACTGTCCATCCCGACGAATTTTAAGGACTTTCAAATCGATCTGCAGAAGGGGAAGCTATCTGTGACAGGGAGGTCTGAGACTGACTGGCTGTGTGTACAGCGGCGGCGGACGGACCGGCGTCTTCCTGGCCGTTGAGTGGCAGACCCGCCAGCTGGAGCTGGAGGCTGTGGCCGCGGTGTACCAGTGCGTAAACCAGCTGCGGCTCCAGCGGGGAAGCCTCGTACATTCCCTGGTCTGTACATCTCACCATCTGTTTGTATTGTAATATCTGATCATACAACTAAACGCTGCTGTTGGCCATCTCTCGGAATATATATATTTTTAAATTGTTTGTTTTCTCTCCTGCATAATGTCTAAAAAATATATAATGGATAAAAAGAGTCATCTATGTACACGTTTAACGCTGTTGTTGTCCTTTATCAGTTTGGCGCAGACTGTACCTCAAAGACCCAACAAGGCAGATATAGAGACTTCTTGATCTATCAAGAAAATGTTTTAGCCCGAGATATAGAAATTCAAAAATATTGTCACTGAATAATTATTTAAAATATTCTGTGGTATATCATCATTAATATTTGCATAGTCACTCATTACGATTATTATATATTTTACTTGTAAATAAATTTTTAGATATAGTTTTGCATTTTCTAAATAAACTATTTTTTACTTAAACTTTTGTAGTGCTCGTTATCTCTACCGTGACAACTGGTGGAGAAGCTGGAATATTCCCTCGACGCCCAAGCCATTAAAAGAAGCCGAAGACTACAAAGACTAGAACCTGAGGAAAACATCGCTATGGTCAATCAAGAGACACAGACAAAAATGAGTGAGTACCACTTTCAACCTTTTAGAAATCCTTCTATTTTTACTGGAGAACGCAACCAGAATCCAGAAAAATGGTTGAAGGAGTTCCATCGCGTCGCCCGCTATAATTGCTGGGATGATTCAATGTGCCTCGCAAATGTTTATTTTTTCCTCCAAGGAACAGCGCACAGATGGTACGAAAATGTTGAAGAGAAAATTAATTCATGGGATATTTTTGTGAAAATGTTTTCTCAGAATTTCGGACATCATGTCACCCAAAAAAATCAGCTCGCGGAGAACCTCAAAACTCGAGCTCAGTGGAAGGAGGAGACCAGTGACTCCTACATTCAAGATGTTCTCCATCTGTGCAGAGAAGTAGATCCGGCTATGATGGAAAATGAAATAATCGCACACTTGACGAAAGGAATATCGGAGGAGATATATCGGTCAATGATCATTTTAGACATCGCAACTATCGACGAGTTCATCAAATGGTGCCGAAAAATCGAGGCTTCAAATAAAAAACGTGTAAATAAACGTGTAGTATTCGACAGACTACCGAATGTTGCTGCCATCGGTTCAGCAGACTCTGAATCGATGGAAGACTTGGTCCGACGCATCGTGCGTGAAGAGGTTCATCGCGCACTAAATCCGGAGTCAACTACCCCTGAACCATCTTCTCTGAAAGAGATTATCCGAGAAGAGATTGAAAAAAACGTAGCTGCAATTTCGAAGCCGATTCAAAGGCCTCCACCACGACAGTCGTACCCCAACCAAACACGTACATTCAACCAGGTTCCACGACGTCAGTGCCCTACCCAAACACCCATATATAACCAGACGCCACCACAACGAAGAACGGATGAATGGAGGACGCATGACAACATCCCAATATGTTTTAATTGCGGCCGCCCAGGCCATGTTAAGCGATATTGTAGAGAACGCCGACAATGGACGCAGAGACCCGAAGGACATGCACCAAGCACCCAAGAACCTCAAATGGGTGACCACCAAGCCATAAGAAGCCAAACCTACCGCAGACAATCGCCGTATCCAAACAGAGGAAGATCCCCAAGACGCCAGTCCGTTTCCCCAGGCCGCCATACAAGCCAATCCCCACGCCGCTACAATCTAGAAAAAAACTAAGCATCGCGTCTTCTTTCGAGGGGGAAGCCGCGGGTGTGAAAAACCCTCCATCGTCGACAGCCGCTAAATTACAACAAAATTATGTCGAAATCATCATTGATGACATTGCGTTTTCTGCTCTAGTCGATTCAGGTTCCTCTTTTTCGGTTATCTCTGATGGATTAAGACGACAATTAAAAAAGACCATGTTCAAGGATAGCGGAATGACTCTGAAAGTTGCTGATGGCGGGAATGTTACATCGATCGGCCGATGCACAATCAGCTTGAGTATCAACGGATTGGAACAGCCGCTTGAGTTTATCGTCCTCCCTAATAGTAACCCAAGTATTATCCTCGGATGGGATTTCCTAGAGGCATCAAATGCCGTGATTGATTGTGGACGCGCCGAAATCAGATTGGAAATGGCCAAAGATGTACTAAATTCACCAGCTTCCATGGGAAAGGTTGTGGCTAGCAGAAGCGTCGTAATCCCAGCCGAATCTGCCAAACTAATAAATGTTATGAGTGAAGAGCTTAATGGGCAAAATCAGGTAATTTTTGAACCTTCGAAAAAGGTATCAATAGGAAAAGGGTTAACACTTCCCTGTGCATTATTCAGGCTTTCCCATAATAAAGGAAAACTTTGGATCGTAAATTCTGGCACCACAGCTCAAATAGTCCCTAAGGGAATGTGCCTGGGAAAAATTCAAAGGGTTGAAGAAAATAACTTGACGGCTATTTCAGAATGTTCTGAATTTAATAAGGAGGTGAAAGATAGGAATCATGCCAGTCATGCTGATAAAGGTGACTTTAGATTTCTACAAAATCTAATTAGTGATGATTTATCAGAGGAGCAGCAGTCTCAAATCTTATCAATTTTAAAGCGACATGATAAAATATTTGATAAAAATAATGAACCAGTAAAGCAAACTTCAGTAACCAAGCATAAAATTGAAACTGGAAACCATCAGCCTATTAAGCATAGACCATATCGAGTCTCCCCTACAGAACGCCAAGCAATCCAAACGGAAGTGGACAAAATGCTAGACGCCGGGATTATACATCATTCAGAAAGTCCATGGTCATCGCCGGTTATTTTAGTGAAGAAGAAGGATGGTATTGAGTCCACTAGTCTGAGGTCTTTCAACTCAATATTGGAAAGGTGTCTCCTCTTTAACCTCGGAAGACGACCTAGTGCCTCTCTTGTCCAGTCCAGCAACTTATTTCCAAGAGGAAGGCCTGAAGAAAGGAAACCACGACGCGCACACAATCTCTTGATTTCAGAACTACATACTTTATTAAAAAGACGGTCAATTTATACATCAAGAAAATTTACATAATAATTTGTACAGCAAAGAAATCTACATAACAATTTGTACAATAAAAGAGATTTACATACTTTCTTATCCTAGTTTTAAATTAAACATATCTGCATAAATAAGGACGACTACTTTAGCAGTCGTAACATAGCTCAAAGTCAAACTTATTTGCATAAAACAAAGACGACCAATTTAGTGGTCGTAACATACTCCCCCCGCTGTTGAACGGGAGTTCAACAGAAGAAAAGTGTGAAAAAATACACACAATTTCACAATCTTCTTGATTGGAAAACTTTTCCTCCAGAATCTTGAGGTACGGGGCACACAATCAAAATCATTAATACAATCATTTTCCCGCCCAAAAACCATCAGCCATCCATCCTTTTCCTTCAATAATATTTGAAAAATATTCAGATTCCAAATCACGAACAATCAAAAATCTCTAGGATAACAAAGATTGGCTTGAGCACTACCCTTTAAGGTTCTCAAAGCATCAAAAATATTCATTTAATCGTTCTTGGATAAATATAAGACCAATTTTTTCTATGATCAATACTAGGATTCCTATATTCAGAAATCTGTTCAACTCCATAAACAGGAGATCCGCCATTATCAGTAACATCCCTCAAAAAGCATTTTTGGCCATGTGCCTTTTCCAACAGGGACTAACTTTCTACCCCAAAAGAGCTCATCAAATCTCATTATGCTTCTGTTTTCAGACCTTTTCTCAACTTGAGATTTTTCACTTTCTTCAACAACAGACTTTCTCTCTACTTCAGTCTTATGACTTTCTTCCGTTTCTACAACTGAATTTTTCTCAACTTGAGATTTTTCACCTTCTTCAACAACAGACTTTCTCTCAACTTTAGTCTTATGACTTTCGTCAACTTCTACAACAGACTTTTTCTCGTCTTGAGCCTTTTCATTAGCAGTTTCCTCCTTCGTAAGAGACTCTGCACTTTCAGTTTCTATAACTGACCTTTTATCAACTTGAGCTTTTTCCCCCTGTGAAATATTTTCTACAGGGTCTCGTACACCCGACATTTCTAAGTTCCCAAGATCCTTTATATTATGACTCATGGTCAAGAAAACAGGAGATGCATACTCCGAAGCCAAACTCTCCCTCAAAGGAATCTCCCCGAAAATTGCCCAACCAATCTTCGTATTGATCGCCGTCAATCCCTCCTCCAAACAAACCACCTGATCAGTCCAGATCTTGCTTAAATTGTCAGCGCCCAACAGAAGGTCGATTTCAGATGTCTCAACATTTTTCTTTCTAATAATGGTGACACCTTTTTTGTCGAGATCCCGCATCCAAGTTCCTGCTGTCAAAATGGGAACTCTGTCACAGATCATCCGTTGACCCATCGCTTTGACCTGTACGGTTTCTTCCTTTAAAATATTTGTGATGGAAAAGGAATAAAGGCTGTGCTTCTCTTCTCTTGTTTGTCGACCTCCAAAAAGGCATTTCGTCAATTTCCGCTCTCCCAATTTCTCCAATCCCAGTTCCTTTGCCAAAGATTCTTTAATGAATGAATACTGACTTCCCGAATCCAACAAAACATTTATAATTTTCGATGTTTCAGAGCCACAGATTACCGCTCTCACTGTCATTGAAAGAACCTCGGATGCACAGGACTGTGTGAGCAGAACGGTGGACCTTTGGTTTTGTACTGAAGAATTGCTCATCCTCTCTTGACTACTTCCTCCATCTTCCGAGATTGAGTTCCTTCTTGAGTTGTTTCCCCGACAGAAATTCAAGTAGTAGGGTCCTCTGCAATTCTGGCAAATAATTTTTGTCCTACAGTCTCTTCTTAGATGATTTCCTTTTAAACACTTGAAGCAGACTCCTGCGTCAGACATCTTCTTAAGTCGTTCTTCCCGAGTCATTCTTCCAATTTTGAAACATTTCCAATTTTCATGGCCCATACCATCACAGAAGATGCACTTGGTTTTTCTCTCGTAGCTCGTGGTCGAAAATGATCCTTTTGGATATTTGTACTCTTTATTCCTCGAAACATACAGCTGTGATGCTGTTGCTTTGTTGCTCTTATTAAAATGTAAAGGTCTCGAAGGAGAATTGTACTTGGGGTTATTCTCACCCACTCCAATCCTCGAGATATTTATTCTTTGTTGAGCTTTTATCTCGGCCCGTAAAAAGCCCATCAAGGCCCTCAGCCGGTCCCCCTTCCCTTGCTCCACGTCCTGCTCGTCATCCCGGCCATAACCGGCCTCGGGTGTTCTTTGCCACACCTGTAATATCTGGGTGGGTAGGAACCAGTGGGAAAAGGAAAACCTCCAGGTATTCCGACGGAATACTCAATGATTCTAGAGATTGGAGGTAGGCCGAAATCTCGTCATAAAGACGGTCCAGGTTTGCACTCTGTCTACGTGCATTAAGCACAACTAAATCGATCAACCTTCTTAAGTACAACTCAATCAATAATTTCCTATCTCCAAACCTGCCCTTTAGAGCTCCTATGGCACTCTCATAGTTTTTTCCGGTGTGGGTGTAAGCCCCCAATAGGCGGTGTGCTCGGGAACCCTGGACCATGGCTTGGACGAGATAGTGCATTTTCTCGTCGTCGTCCAATTCTCTATCCTCATGGATCCTTCTAAATCTGGACCACCATGATATCCATCCTTCCAATTCACCATCAAAACATGGCAATTCCATTTTTGGTAATCTCAGAAGAGCTCTTCTCGAGCCTTCACCTTCGGCTACCGACATTGCCCCTTTTTCCTCAGTCTTAGCCTCTAAGATCTTATTGATCTCCATTAGTACATTACTGTACATTTCCAAATAATGTGTAGTGGATTCCAATTCTTTCATCACGGCCTCTTCTTCATATTCCTCTGATCCAACCATCTCGATTTCTATTTTCTCGTCAAATTCCTTAATCTGTTGGTAACACTGGACAATGATCTCTTTCCCTTGCATCAAGAGGCATTCGTCTGGGGAGACTCTCCTCATTTCTTCCCGAGCTTCGTTTATTCTCTTGGTGAAGATGATTCTTCTTGGCGTTCTTGATCTCTTCAAAATTTTCATATTCACGGATTCCTTTAAAGTCTCCATCCTGGAGTCCTGAAATGTTCTTGTTCTGGTATCTTAGAATCCTGGTTTCTTAGTATCCTGGAATTTTCTGAGATCCTGGCAGGCTCGCCACTAATATTGAGTCCACTAGTCTGAGGTCTTTTAACTCAATATTGGAAAGGTGTCTCCTCTTTAACCTCGGGAGACGACCTAGTGCCTCTCTTGTCCAGTCCAGCAACTTATTTCCAAGAGGAAGGCCTGAAGAAAGGAAACCACGACGCGCACACAATCTCTTGATTTCAGAACTACATACTTTATTAAAAAGACGGTCAATTTATACATCAAGAAAATTTACATAATAATTTGTACAGCAAAGAAATCTACATAACAATTTGTACAATAAAAGAGATTTACATACTTTCTTATCCTAGTTTTAAATTAAACATATCTGCATAAATAAGGACGACTACTTTAGCAGTCGTAACATAGCTCAAAGTCAAACTTATTTGCATAAAACAAAGACGACCAATTTAGTGGTCGTAACAGATGGTAACTGGCGTTTCTGTGTGGATTACAGACGACTAAACAAGGTTACTAAAAAAGACGTTTACCCACTACCTCGAATCGATGATACACTTGACTCCCTGAAAGTAGCCAAATTTTATTCATCAATGGACCTTCGTTCAGGATATTGGCAAATAGAAGTCGACGAAGCAGATAGAGAAAAAACTGCCTTTATTACCCCTGACGGACTCTATGAATTCCTGGTCATGCCCTTTGGCCTATGTAATGCCCCTGCAACATTCGAGCGCATGATGGACAAGATATTGAAAGGCCTGAAATGGACGATGGCCCTCTGTTATTTAGACGACATCGTTGTGTATTCCAAATCGTTCAACGAACATTTACACCGGCTTGAAATCATACTACAATGTCTCGACAAACCGAGCTACGCCTCAACCCCAAAAAGTGCCTTTTCGGAACCAAACGAATAAGAGTGTTTGGACACCTCGTCGATAGTAAAGGTATTTATCCCGATCCAGAAAAGATTGAAGCTATCGCCAGGTTTCCGACCCCAAGATCTATAACAGATGTGAGAAGCTTCATTGGCTTATGCTCCTATTATCGTAGATTTATCGAAAATTTTGCTGAGAAAGCTGCTCCTCTACACGAAGTCCTCAAAAAAGATAATAAATTCACGTGGAACTCTGACCAACAGGATGCTTTTGATTCCTTGAAAGAAGCATTGATGTCTGAACCTGTTCTTGCCTATTTCGAAGAACAACTGCCAACCGAGCTTCATACTGACGCCAGCGGTTATGGAATTGGAGCTGTCCTCGTGCAGATCAACGATGGGAAGGAGCGGCCAGTTGGTTATGCTTCAAGAACTTTATCGAAGGCGGAGAAGAATTACTCAACAATGGAAAGAGAATGCTTGGCCGCAATATGGGCCATCAACAAATTTCAACCGTACCTTTTTGGTCGTGAGTTTGTCATCGTCACTGACCACCACGCTCTTTGCTGGTTATCTAACCTGAAGGACCCGACAGGAAGACTAGCAAGATGGGCTTTAAAACTCCAAGAATACAACGTAACAGTTGTTTATAAAAGTGGACGCAAACACCAAGATGCCGACTGTCTTTCTCGAAATCCTCTCCAACTTGAATCGGAGGAAGCATACAATGATGAGGATGATGATATACCCTCAATAACTGCTCTGACGTGCTTTGAGGCTGAACAAAGAAAAGACCCTAAAATTAGTAAATTGATAGAAGAAACAGAAAGATTTGGCGCAGAATCGAAAGCATATGAAATGTTAAAAGGAACCTTATACAAAAAGAATTTCGACCCCCTGGGAAACCAACACCTTTTAGTTGTTCCCAGGCACTTACGCTTAGAACTACTGAAAAGTTTACACGACGCTCCCACAACAGGTCATCTTGGATTTTCGAAGACATATGAGAGAGTTAAAAACAAATATTTCTGGCCAGGACTTCTCCGGGACATACGGAAGTATGTCGCTCATTGTAAAGAGTGCCAAAGAAAGAAACAATCAACTCAAAAGCCACCCGGACTACTTAAGGCAATACCTCCTGCAACTTCCCCTTTTCAGAGAGTTGGAATGGACCTCCTTGGAAGATTTCCCAAGTCTGATACTGGTAATAAATGGATCATAGTCTGCACTGACTATCTTACTCGATTTGCCGTTACTAAAACCTTACCCACAGGGGAAGCAAAAGAAGCAGCCAAGTTCTTAATGGAAGATGTTGTTCTCAAGCACGGAGCCCCCAGAGAAATCATCACGGACCGAGGACGAGTATTCCAATCCAAGTTGATTGCGGAACTCACCAATCAATGCTCGTCGATACATCGGTTCACAAAAGCGTATCATCCCCAGACGAATGGACTTACGGAGAGATTAAACAAAACCTTAGCCAACATGATCGCTATGTATGTAAGTGTTGAACAGAAGGACTGGGACGTAATCCTGCCCTACGTTACGTTCGCCTACAACACGGCAAAACAAGATACGACAGGTTTTACCCCTTTTGAACTGATTCATGGACGCGAATCCGAGACAACTGTAGACACTCTTTTCCCAAATCCGCATGAAGATCTCCAAGAGGATTACAGTCAGAGGATTGCCTCGCGAGTCGAAGAGACTAGGCAGCTAGCAAGATTAGAAACCTTGAAAGCCCAAGAAAAGGACAAGGCCAGATATGACTCAAAGCACGAAGCAATGGATTACAACATTGGTGACCTGGTATGGATTTTCATCCCGATAAGAAAGGTGGGACTCTCAGAAAAAGTGATGAAAAGGTACTTCGGGCCATACAGGGTTACTCGGAAACTCTCTGACGTGACCTTCGAAGTTGAACCTGTGGACCAACCAACCAGGAGACGCCAAACAAGAGACCTGGTCCATGTACTGAGAATGAAACCCTACCATGACCCTGAGGACCAAGCTGATCTGTTCAAGTGATAATTACAGCGGGACGCTGTTCATCTAGGAAGGGGACAATGTCACTGAATAATTATTTTAAATATTCTGTGGTATATCATCATTAATATTTGCATAGTCACTCATTACGATTATTATAAATTTTACTTGTAAATAAATTTTTAGATATAGTTTTGCATTTTCTAAGAAATGACTATTTCCAAAGAAAGCAAGACGCAATGGTATCCTACAACTCTCGAACTGAATCTCAGGACCCCAATGACGAATCATCGAGGGAAACCTTCACTCGCTACCGAAGCCCTACTTCATATCGCGGTCGAAACAGACATTTCTAACCTGCTAGAAGATCTAGCTGGACGCCCCGCCATTAAAACTAGATGATAGACCACATTGGAGGTGAGGCCGCAAAGTTATAAAATCCCCCCTTACCGACCACAGTAGAAATGAGAAAAAAGCTACCTTGACGTAAACATAGACCTACCAAGCCCTCATGAAGAAGATATCTCAACTGAAAGAAGACATCCACCGCAGACACCGGAAAATATCCCTGGCCATAGTACTAGTTCTTAAGACTGACGACGTAAGTCTCCTGCTGAGCATCGGGTCGATGCTCTCTATAGGAGGAGGCTATGTGACAAAGAAATATTTTATTATTTAATTTAATATTATTCAATGAAAATATATTCAACAGATTATAAAAAATATATATTAATCTCTATTTGTGAAATCATCTTTAAAATATTTCTTTGCTTGCTTGCTTAAGATTCTCTAGCTGTAGATAGTGAAGGGTTCTCGGAATCTTATCGGCAAATAAAGAAAACGAGACGCCTCGGTGGCAGAACACTCTTGTTATTATTATTTTTACCTTGGGATAAGTTGTTATATTATCTGACTCTCTCTCCCTATAAATACCTCTTCTATATAATTTTATTGGAGAAATATAAGGTAAATATTCTTTATAATATAATTTAATTATTCCCAAATTTGCCCTTGCTTTATTTATCTCCGCTACAATATTGATGTGTGTAGCCCGAGTATATGCTCATCTACCACTGCCTTCTGGCCTGGACCATTAAAGACGGAGCCACCACTGTCATGGCCTAGGACAACTGTACATAACAAGCCACGACATTTTGTTTTACGTAGACGATTTGAATTTTATTTGGTATTTTTCAATAATAATGCTACTTGTCATTTTTGTAAAAAAATATATCGATCTCATTGGAATAATATATGATATAATAAAGCTATCCCAAAATGGCTGCTCTCTATTTGTGTACATATTTGTGGCACTAAACTATCTATAACATCGATATCTTTTATCTCGATGGGTGAAGCAAAACTCACTCTGTCTTCAGTTCTCTCGTTTCACGCCATTGAATTCGCTCCACGTCGAGTTCTGGCTAAGAAATTCACAAGATGAAAGAAGTAAGTATTCAGCAGAGAAACTACATTGCAAGAAAGGTGCACTTAACTCACATAACATATATTTAGCAATTTACAATCTGCTCGTATCCACGCTGCATCTACTAGTATTTATCACTCAAGGGTGAAATTTTGAGTGCAACACTTTTTATAGCATCAATTTATAAAATTAAAAATGCTTATAACAGCACTTAATTTTGTTCTACATGTCCTACAATTTTTTTTTATTTTATAGAATCCAAACTACCATTTACAATATTAAGCAATTCGATATTTAAAAAAAAAATATTGTAACGTTTGGTCTCTCAAAACGATGCTTCCTTGTCACGTAATGTGCACCATTTATCGCTCGTGGAACTACGGGGAGTATCTTCTAACAGAGGGGCTACCAGCTAGCAACATCACCGCATGATACTTCTAGGCGGGCATTGTCGTTAATATACTTGTCTCTTTCATACAACACACTCTCTACTTATAACCTCGAGACTGCAAAAAAGGTTTAGATATGGCCAAATTAATTTATTTTATGTATACATTTTGATAATAATACTTATGTTTGTCAAATACCTATCTCTCTCTTAGTCTTGTTTAAAATTCAATATTTCCTCAAACTTTCTAAATAGATATAATTGTTTTGAAAATAGAGCAATCCATATTTAAATCATTAGATAATAAAAATAAACTATTGAATTGAATAAGAGATTTATTTGCCAATATTTCAGTTGGCTGAACGCCAACCTTTGTCAAAGTTATATTATAAGGCCTTGATAAAGGTTGGCGTTCAGCCAACGGAAATATTGCCAAATAAATATCTTATTCAATCCAAGATATGCCTTTTTATTACTTAAGATATAATTGTGTGTGATATATATCACAATATTTTTCTATCAACAAATTTGAAGCTAAATTGAAACTAACCCAGTTAAAATTATGCAAAACCCAATCACCCTTATAACTAAAGATTTAAAAAAAGAGTTGAGAATTTTTGTAGATTTCCGTAAATTAAAAGAAATAATTAGTTCAAACGAAAAAAAAATCCATCCAGGGTGAAGTGTTTTGTGTAAAAATATATTTTTTAATTAACTCGAGAACTTCTTCAATAACTCCAGTTAATTAAATTGTATTTTTGAAAGACACCTCACTGGATTTGAAAATTTTCACTCAAAAATTCTATTAAACAAGGTGTGTCCAATAAATAATGAGACTGGTCAAAAATAAAGAAAAAATAGAATGATTAAAAAATATTTTATTAGTATTTTTCAAAATAGTCCCCTCCCGCATCTATACATAATTTCCATCTCTTCTCCCATGATTTGAAACATTTAGAAAAGGCATCTTTCGGGATGTTCTTCAAGGCCTTTTTCGAATCTGCTATGATGGACTCTCTAGTGTAAATCTCCTTCCTTTCAAAGCCATTTTGAGTTTTGGAAAGAGAAAAAAATCATTTGGAGCTAGGTCTGGGAAATAGGGAGGTTGTTGAAGTATTTGGATGCCGTGTTTAGCCAAATAAGTCAGTACAGATGTAGCGGTGTGTGGTGGTGCATTATCATGATGGGTAATCCAATTTTTGGAACTCCACATTTCACTTCTTTTCAGACAAATTGATTCACGTACACGTCTCATAATGTTTAAATAAGACTCCTTATTGATTGTTTGACCTTCCTCTAGATATTCATAATGCACAATTCCCTTTATGTCAAAGAACGTGACCAATAAGACTTTGTTTTTTGACTTGCAAAGTCGGGATTTCTTCGTTCTTGGTTCATCTTTTCCTTTCCACTACATGGGTTGGCGTTTTGTTTCCGGGTCATACCCGTAAACCCATGTCTCGTCTCCAGTTATTACTTTTTTCTTCAAATTAGGGTTTTCTTCCACCATTTCAAGCATTTTTTGACAACTTTAACACGATTCTCCTTTTGTTGGATTGTTAGCATTTTAGGGACAAATTTTGAAGGTGTCTTCTTTAACTGCAAGTCTTCTCTAATTATCGATCCAACTAATGATTTTGATATCCCTGTTTCTTCTACAATGTCTCGTAACCCTATTCGTGGATTTTCTTTTATCGGATTCTCTGCTAGTTGGCCAAGTTGACCGGTCGCGAAATTCTTCGGCTCCCGATAAGTAAATATTTTAAACTTATTATTTGCTTTTTGTGCTTCTACTTGGGTTACGCCTTCTTGTGAGTACCCTGCCGTTGGCCTATAGTTTATATATTCTCTACGAAGATCATGAAGCTGATTTTATTTATTTCTATAATTAATATCTTCATTTTTGCTAGAGAAGCTGCTGTGATCACTAGATATGTAAATTTTCGCGCTAAAACTTTTGTTTATTATGAAAATAATTTCAAGGCTATCTCTTTTACTCAAGCTGGAAAGGGAACTCGTCGATGTATTATTTTAATGCTGCTGCTGATGTCAGGTATTGAACCAAATCCTGGCCCCAAACAGACAAGACAAACAACATTAGATGTGGGCAAATATAAAGATTTGCATGATCTAATTTTAGCACTTTCAACTAAGATAGATGACTTTGGTAAAAAAATGAAGACTAGACTTGATTCGGTAGAACAAGGATTGGACAAAATAAATCAGCGCCTACAACACTTCGAGTCATCATTGGAAGCCACTTCTAAAGCTGTCTCGCTTAATACAAATAGAATATCTGATCTCGAGAGACATTTGGAGCTTGAAGAGATAAGGAAGAGGGAAAGGAACTTGATTATTTATGGAATGGAAGGAGCAGAAGGTGAAACCCCTGAAGAATCTCGAGGTTTGATCCTTGATCTAATTTCAAACACGATGCAAATTTCTGAAGATCTTAGGATAGAACAGTGCCGAAGATTGACAAAAAAAATCTAATTCGCCGCTGCTTATTGAGGTGCCTGATTTCAAGCAAAGACTTCTGCTTTTTCGGAACGCTTTCAGACTCGGGGACAAAAAAAATATTCGTAAATAAAGATTACCCTCCTACTATTAGAAATCAAAGGATATTGCTAATTAGCAAGCGAAAGGAACTCATGAGTAAGGGAACTGTTTCCAAACTAAGAGATAACAGGCTAATTGTCCATGGCATAAGCTACTCTGTTTTAAATGGCCGCGTTGTCAGCTCCAACGGGGATGCATTATAGCAAACTTCGGATAGCATTCGTACCACTGTCCAACCTAATTTTTCACAGTTAAAATATCTTTCTCAGGAAGAATTTTTGCGACAACCTAGAAAAGAACTATCACTTGATTGCTCATTTATAAAAACGAATAACAGTCGCCAATCTGCACTTGTAGCTCAGCATTAACATTCTAATTATCAAAATAAAATGTTACATCACTAAGGAACAATCCTCAAAGAATAATCTCCCGAAATATACTCTGTATAATTATTATTTCCTCGATGAGAGTTCACTCACGGTAATAGATGGCAGATCTATCAGTGATAAATATGGAAACTTTTATTCTTCAACTCAAGGATCCTCAGTTATAGATCTTTCTATTGTTTCGCCTGCAGTACTTAAGCTGATTGTTGATCTTACTATTGAATGCATGCCCTATTTATTCCGGAATTGGCCAAATACCCATTCTTTCTTAATCAAGAAAAGCTAACAAGTTCGCGTTTCGGGCTGTTGGCCCTCATCAGAGTGGTGCAAGCTGCACCTCAGCGACAAAAAAACTGGTGGAAAACTGAAATACTTATTGTTTTGTGTAAAGTAGATTATTGTTTTTGGATAAAGTTTGATTTTTGTGAATTTATTCTAATTGGTGCGGATGAAGTAGTCAATGCAGTGAATAACGTAGTCATTATTAAAGATAAACCAGTGATTGTGTGTATGTTGTGGATAGAAAAATCAATTACCGTAGATAAGGTTTCATTGTTGTCGAAAAATACATTTGCGCTTAAAAATACATTGTTGCGGATAAAGTAGTTATTGGTATGGTATGAGTTTTATTTTTACGTGTATATAGTAATTTTTGTGGATAAATCTTCATTGTTTTATATAAAATATATTTATTCATTGTTGAGGTTAAAATACTCATTTTTGTGTACAAGATATTTTTTGGCAGATAAAAGGCCATTGTTGCGAATAAAGTAATCCCTGTTTTGGATTAAGCTTCGTTTTTACCGCTGAAGTAGTCATTGTTGTGAATAAATAGTCATTAATTTGAGTTAAATCCCATTGTTGCGGATGAAATAGACATTGTCGTGTTGTTTGGTTAAATATTGTATATTTTCTTGTTTGTCATTTATAATAGAAATTGTTTGGTCATTGTTTTGCATAATTCTTTGTTTTATTTTGATTTAATCTGTGTATATGTATATTGATTCGGCAACACTGTTGTATATATATTTTGTGTTGCTTAGTTATTTCTAGTAGTAGCTTTTAAGTCAGTGTAGTCAGTCATTCTAGTTGTTTAAGTCATTCATTAATGTAGCCAATTCAAAGATAAATTAAATATTCATAGGTTCCTTATCAGTTTGCTTGGAGTTCATTTTATTCAAACCACAGAACAAAGTCAAGTTTTATTCATCGCTGCACCGTAGCGCATAGGATTTGAGCTGGGTGGTATACGCGAACAACATTTGGTCCCTCGAGCCGGATAGTGAGGAACTCTACAACGCAAAAAAGGAATTATTCAAGGCAAGAATTTTACACCTCTGCAGAGAATATACGGCTCTACAGGGAAGCTACAACTCAGCGAGGAAGCTACGATTCAAGCGGTAATCTTTTAAATTTACATAGGAATCAACAAGTCCATCTGAAACAAGCCAGCGGCCATTTTCGAATTCAAGTCCCGAATTAATCCTCCAAAGGCCAAGTTAACCCATCCCTTGTGAGTCAACCCAACCGCCATCTGCACAGTTTCTACATTTTAAATCTTAAGGTAGGATCCATCTGTTTATTTTGTAATAATATTATTTATAATATGGAGGCAGAAATAGTTATTTTTGAAAAGTATTTAGTTGAAATAGATTTATTCAAAGAAGATGTAGAATCTCAATTGTTGACCGGTGATTTGCATGTTTTGAATCAGACAAAGGAAAATTTACAAACTTTAAAGTTGAATCTCAATAGTCAGGTTTTAAAATTAGCAAAATATAAAAGCTTGGATATTACGGAAAAATTTAAAATAACTTATAATGCAGTAAAAGAAATTGATAGTATACTGGTTAGCATTAATAGATTATTAGATAGTATTAAACAGGATAAATCGACTTCTGAAGAATTTTCTATAAAACTCCCTAAATTTCAGTTGCCAATTTTTAGTGGTAATTTTTCGGAATGGTTAGGATTTAAAGAAATTTTCATAAAAGTAATAGACCAAAATAGAGCACTTGCAAATTCTCAGAAACTGCAATATCTTGTTTCTGCCCTTAGGGGAGACGCTGCTAGATTGGTTAGGGCATTCAGCATCTCAGATGAAAATTATTCCATAGCTTGGCAAACCTTAATACACAGGTATGATAATAAAAGGGAACTGGCTTTTAGGCAAATTCAGGAATTTTTAAATCTTAAATTCATTAAAGGTGATTCTGATAAGGCTCTTTATGAGTTTTTGGATATTTGCATTGAGGGTGTTCAAAATTTAAGTACATTGGGTTTGGAGAGAAACACTCTCGTGGATTTAATACTAATATATATTATCCAGTCAAAACTAGATAATTCACTAAAAAAGGACTGGGAGTTGCACATTGATGTGCAGGGTTATCCCTCTTATGAGGAGTTGATAACATTCTTAGAGAAATATGCACGGAGCCTTGCAAATCTAAGATTAAGAGAAACTTCAAAGACTTCACCCAAACCGAATAGGGTTTATTCTCATGCTACATCGGTATCCCGTCCAAATTCACATGCAGCTTGCACTCCCTGCATGTTATGCAAAAATCCACATTTGTTAGCAAAGTGCCATTTGTTCCAAAATAAGTCACTACAAGAGAGATGGAGGTTTGTAAAGGATAACGGGTTATGTTATAATTGTCTTAGATCAAACCACTTTGTATATGCGTGTAAGTTGACTGCAGTTTGCGGAGTATGTAAACTGAAGCATCATACCTTGCTTCACGCATTTAGTTCTGAATCACACGACTCTAATTCACTGCCTGCCCATACATGCAGTAGAGTCTAGTAATGCCAACAGAGTTGATTCTTCAGGGAGATCTAATGTAAATTCATCGGCTCGTCTTAATTCTGTGATTCAGACACATTCAATTAATCATTCTAGTTCTTCTAGTCAGATCTTGCTATCAACAGCTTTAATAAGGGTGAATGATCTATACGGTAATTCTTGCATGGCCAGAGCTTTAGTCGACACTGGATCTCAAAGGACTTTGATAACTGACTCACTGAGAAAAACGTTGAATCTTCCTGTGAATTATTCGGATGCCTCTATGTATGGCATTGGAGATAACTGCTTGGAAAAGCCGTTGGGAGAGGTGGATATCACCTTCTCTCCTCACTATTCAAACATGTTATTCACCGCTAAAGCCTTAATCTTAAATAAAATCACATGTAATCTGCCAAACTTTGTAATGGAGAGGAGTCGGTGGCCTCACCTGGTTGGCCTAAGGCTGGCGAATCCAACCTTTGACAAGCCCGCTCCCATTGATATAATCATTGGAGCTGATATTTTCTCCGAGTATGTATACAGGACAGGTTAGGTTTCAAAACGAGAGGGGTCCAACAGCATGTAATTCGAAGTTGGGTTGGCTTCTCTCGGGAAAAATCATGGCTCAACAATCAGATGGTTCATTGAATCATAGTGTTCTGACATTCTGTGCTACATCTATAGATAATCAACTCAGAAAGTTCTGGGAGTTGGACTCTATTCCGCCATGTACCCAACCTATCCTAACCAAAGAAGAAATGGATTGTGAACAACACTTTAACACTAATGTTTTAAGAACTACAACTGGAAGGTATCAAGTAAGATTACCCTTTAGGGTTACTCCGAATTTCGGAAATTCAAGAAGAGTTGCTTTTAAGAGATTTCTTTCTCTTGAAAATAAGTTATCAAAGAGTGAGCAACTTTATAGTCGGTATAAACTTTTTATGAAGGAATATTCATCGCTAAATCATATGCAAATTATCTCAGCTGTATATAATCCTAAATCCCCGTCCCAAGTCTATTATATGCCACATCATTGTGTGCTAAAGGAGGAGAGTACTACCACTAATCTCAGAGTAGTCTTCGATGCCTCAGCTTGCTCTGATGATAGTCCCTCTTTGAACAAAGCCTTACATATAGGTCCTAAATTACAAACAGACATATTTGACCTTCTTTTGAGTTTTCGGACCTTTTTTGTTGCACTATCTGCAGATATTGAGAAGATGTATAGGCAGATATTGATTCATCCTGATGATAGTGACTATCAGAGAGTCTTGTGGCGTGATTCACCATCAGATTCTATTCAAGAATATAAGTAAACAACAATCACTTATGGAACAGCATGCGCTCCATATTTGGCCATTAGAACGTTGCATCAGTTGGCGGATGACGAAGCGATGAATTATCCTGTTGCTTCGGAAATTGTGAAGAGAGATTTTTATGTCGATGACCTTCTTACAGGAGCAGATACTGTGGAAGAGGCACAAGTTTTGATTCGACAGATCATTGCTTTGTTAGCTGAAGGAGGTTTTCCCATTAGGAAATGGGATTCTAACCGTCCAAAAATACTTGAATTCTTACCTAAAGATCAAAAGGGCATCAATCAATCCTTTGATTTCAAGGATCTCCCGTCAGTTAAATTACTGGGCATTTTGTGGGATCCGACCTTAGACTCATTTACCATCAGAGTGAGGCCCCCTGATATTCAGGTTAATTCTAAGCGGTCGCTTCTATCATTGATTGCGAGAATCTACGATCCTTTGGGCTGGATGGCTCCTTTGGTTATCATTTTTAAAATCATGCTGCAAAAACTCTGGGCCAAGGTATGCAACTGGGATGAGAGATTGCCCGAGTGTATTCAGAGGCAATGGACAGGCATTGAGGGAGATATTAATCAATTGAACAAAATTTCAATCCCGAGATACATTCCTTGCCGAAATTCTATTCTCACTCTAGAATTACATGGATTTTGTGATTCTTCGGAAAAGGCCTATGCAGCAGTTATTTAGGTAAAATCTTGTAAGCATGATGGATCAATTGATATATCTTTAATTGAATCTAAAACAAAAGTTGCTCCAATCAAGGCCTTATCTCTGCCCCGCTTGGAACTGTGTTCAGTTTGCTGTTAGCAAATTTATTTGTTGCGGTGAAAGAATCATTGAGTTTGCATTTTGATCAAATTTTCTTGTGGAGCGACTCCACCATTGCTCTTAATTGGATAAAATCAGAATCTAAAAGATGGAAGACTTTTGTTGCTAATAGGGTTTCAACTATTCAGAGAAAGACACCACCCCATTCATGGTTCCATGTACCAGGTTCGGAAAACCCTGCAGACTTGGCTACAAGAGGACTAACTCCTGCACAATTGATTGATAACCAGTTATGGTGGCAGGGACCACATTGGTTGCAGGACCCATCGGTTGATTCTTGCGTTGATTTGCATCCCTCAGATGAACTCTCTCCGGAAACATTGATTGAGGAGAGGTCGACAATCTTGGTCTATCACTCTATAGTGGGACCTATGCCTGAATTACTTCTGAAATACTCATCTTGGATAAGAACAGTTGATGTAATGGCATTTTGTTTGAGATTCATTTCAAATTGTAAATCAACTAATAAATCGTTAAATCGATTCCTATCAGCCTCAGAAGTTCATAATGCAACGGTTAAGGTCATCATATTAATTCAAAATCAAGAATTTACTCAGTATATTGGTTGGCTTCGAGATAAGGGCTTTGTGTCGGGGAAAAGCAATCTCAGGTTCCTAAATCCTTTCCTTGATGCTGATGGAATTCTTAGAGTTGGAGGAAGACTTCAACATTCAAATCTTGACTATAATCGAAGACATCCAATAATCCTACCAAAAAGACATCATTGTACAGATTTGATTATCGAATATTATCATAAGCAATCTCTACATTCGGGTCTACAAACAACGTTATCTATAATTTTTCAGAAGTATTGGATTATTTCTTGTAAAGCTGCAGTGAAGAGAGTTCTGAATCGGTGTATTACCTGTTTTAAACATCGATCCAAGGTCGTGACTCAAATTATGGGTGAATTACCACTTGAAAGGGTGGTGCCATCCCGGCCTTTCCAACGAGTCGGAGTAGATTTGGCGGGCCCTATCATTACTAAGCCAATGTTAAAAAGATCAAAAATACTGTTTAAGACTTCGTTTATTCGTTTGTTTCACCACCAAGTCAATACATCTTGAGGTGGTTTCTGATCTCACTGCAGAAGCATTTATAGCTACTCTTAGGAGATTTACCTCGAGACGCGGCTTGCCTTCAGATATTTTCAGTGATAATGCTACAAATTTCAAATTGGCCAATAGAGTTTTGTTGGATTTTTACAGGGAGTTGGATATTCAAAATTTCTGTGCTCAAAAGGGGATTAGGTGGCATTTTATTCCTCCCTCCGCTCCCCATTTTGGTGGACTTTGGGAGGCAGGAATTAAATCTGAAAAAGTCATTTAATCAAAGTAACGAAGTCGGCCATTCTTAACTTTGAAGAATTTTATACGTTGCTTACTCAGATAGAAGCAATTTTGAATTCGAGACCACTTCTCCCCTTTGATTCCAACTTGATTCTTATGAAGCACTAACTCCTTCACATTTTTTGATTGGTTCCCCTATTCTAGCTATTCCAGATGAAGTTGTGGATGATTTAAATCACATTTTCCGTTGGAAATGTATCCAATCAATAAAAAATAGTTTTTGGAAGAAATGGTCCCAAGACTATCTTAATCTGTTACAAGCACGTCCAAGGTGGCATAAGACTCATCAAGATCTACAATCTGGACAGCTTGTACTTATGAAACAAGACTCCACACCTCCTCATCATTGGCTTCTGGCGCGAATCATCAAGACCTATAAAGGACCAGACGGACACGTGCGAGTCGTAGACCTTAAAACTCCAAAGAATATACTCAAGCGTCCTATCACCAAGATAGCTCCTCTGCCATTCAAGGAATGAATTCTATTCTTGTTGGACTTGGCTGTCCAACGGGGGGGAGTATGTTTGGTTAAATATTGTATATTTTCTTGTTTGTCATTTATAATAGAAATTGTTTGGTCATATTGTTTTGCATAATTCTTTGTTTTATTTTGATTTAATCTGTGTATATGTATATTGATTCGGCAATACTGTTGTATATATATTTTGTGTTGCTTAGTTATTTCTAGTAGTAGTTTTTAAGTCAGTGTAGTCAGTCATTCTAGTTGTTTAAGTCATTCATTAATGTAGCCAATTCAAAGATAAATTAAATATTCATAGGTTCCTTATCAGTTTGCTTGGAGTTCCTTTTATTCAAACCACAGAACAAAGTCAAGTTTTATTCATCGCTGCACCGTAGCGCATAGGATTTGAGCTCGGTGGTAAACGCGAACAACACGTGTATTAATAGTAATTGTTGTGGATAAATAGTCATTAATTTGAGTTAAATCCCATTGTTGCGGATTAAGTAGACATTGTCGTGCATTAATTAGTCATTGATGTATATAAATAGTCATTAATTTGATTTAAACCCCATTGTTGCGGATGAAGATTTGGGATGGTTGCGTGCGTGGTGGTGTGGCTTGTGGAAAGGCCGCTGATAAGATTATAATTATATATTTTTTAATAAATTTATTTATTAAAAGCTCCGAAATATATAGAGAGGAAAGAAGTAAGGCCGCTGGAAGCAAGCCTTGTTGTTTAAACGACGCGCGTGTCAAGAGTCCCAGATGCCGCCCGTGAATGCGTAGTGATGTGTTCTCCCAGCTCGCGCTTGCCGAGGCGTAGTGAGGTGCCACACTACTGCCCGTATGTGAAGTAAATCTTTGTCCCAGTTCGCGCTCGCTGAAGCAAAGTGTGGTCGCCACATAGACATTGTCGTGTATTAATAGCCATTGTTATGGACAAGTAGTCATTAATTTGAGTTATATCTCATTGTTGCGGATGAAGTAGACATTGTCGTTCATTAATAGTCATTGTTGTGGATAAATATACATTAATTTGAGTTAAATCTCATTGTTGCGGATGAAGTGGACATTGTCGTGCATTAATAGCCATTGATGTGGATGAATAGTCATTAATTGAATTTAAATCCCATTGTTGTGGAAGAAGTAGACATTGTCGTGCAATAATAGTCATTGTTGTGGATAAATAATCATTAATTAGAGGTAAATCTCATTGTTGCGGATGAAGTAGAAATTTTAGTGCATTAATATTCATTGATGTGGATCAATAGTCATTAGTTTTAAAATAAAAACATAAAGCCTCCAGGAAAAAGTTTATTTTTAAAATATTTTTATTTACAAAATATCTCAAGCTGTCGGGCAAGTAAGCCCTTCTACGGGAGAAAATTCTTTACATGATTGATACGCCAAAAAAATATTATTTAAAATTAAATAAAGTCCATTCATTGTTTACATTTGTTTTAAGGCATAATCAACGCGGGCTTCTGTTGCGCGTGCTTCACTTGGGGGTTATGGGTTGGGGGGGTTCAGGGAATATAA
>CP092865.1:34187711-34248937 GCA_030710605.1 Cordylochernes scorpioides | reverse complement strand
TGTTATAAACTTCCGGAATATCTATTCTTCTGTTAATTATATTGTGTTTTGGATATGATGGATTCTATTATAAGTCTCTGTAGTCTATTGGGTATGTTGGAGTAATGGGTCTTTGGTTCTGATAGGGAGAAGGAATGGCCTGTTTCTCTTATATGTTGGTATACTAAAGATCTACTGTCTTGATTATCGATATTTCGTTTATGTTCTAATACTCTTATATTTAAATGTCTGCCAGTTTCACCAACATATTTGGTTTTGCATTCGTTGCATTCTATGGAGTATATGTCATTCTTAATATTGGAAGGATAATCAATGATATTGTTCTTTGTAATGGGGTTTCTTAGTAACGAATTATAATTAGGTGAGTTTCTGAAAAAGGTTTTGATTCCAAATATCTTCAGATGACGGGCTATAGAAACAGATACTGGTGAATAGGGAATACTGCTAATAGATTTATAAATTGGGGAATTCCGAATTTCAGAGGGGCTATAGAAATGTCTTAGAATTAATGATAAAGGATATTGACAAGTCTTTAGATTTATTATAATATTCTGAGTTTCTTCCGTTTTAAAGGTTTGAAGTGAGCAATGGCTATGGATACGTTTAGTTATGGTCTTTACGGTACTAATTTTATGGCTGAGTAGGCAGTAGGAGGAAAAACGGATATAGTCGGGGTTGAAGGATGGCTTATAATAAAGAGTTGTTTGGAATTGATTCTGTATGCGAATAATTTTTATATCTAGTAAAGGCAGGTTATTGTTTGTTTCTTTTTCAAATGTGAAATTTAGGTTAGGAGGGTAACTGTTGAGTCTTTCTAGAATGTTCTTGGTTTGATTTTCGGGGCATATACAGAATATGTCGTCAATATAACAACGCCATAAAACTATCTGACTGGAATAGGGAGGTTATCCAGATGTCTATGCGACGCATGACTATTTCGTCTACTTAGGTCGAGAGAGAGCTCCCCATGGGAGAACCTTTAATCTGTTCGTAAGTTTTGGAATCGTATTCAGAATATTTGTTTTGAGGCATAGGGCTATAAGTTTAGTTATTTTCCTGACTATGATCTGATCAACCTGATTTTCTCTCAAGAATTCTTCGGTGCTGCTTAGTATCAGCTGGTGTGGGAGACTTGGGTAAAGGGATTCTACGTCGAATGAGATCATGATCTTGTTTGCTTGGGGTTGGTACTTGAGTAGTTCATCTATGAAGGTGGTGGTGTTGGAAATGGAGAACGGGGAGTTTTGCTGCTTGATTATGGGTTTGATAAAAGTTGAGATGAACTTGGAGAGAGGTGATGTTTGGGAATGGTAGAAAGCCACTATGGATCTTAAGGGGACATTTGGTTTATGTATTTTAGGAAGGCCATATATATTAAGGCATCTTTTTTATATTAGACAAGAGGTCTTTCAATTATTCATTCGAAATATTACGTTCTTTATGCATTTTTTCTGAGTTCTTTTTTGAAAGAAGAGTATGATCGGGTTTTTTCTTCTTTGGAAATGTGTTTGAAGGTAGTTTGATCTTCAAGGATGCTCAGCATTTTACTATGGTAATCAGTTTCGTCCAGAATAACTGTTTGACCGCCTTTATCTGATTGGGTGATGATTATTTCTTTTTTGTTTCTTAAGTCTTTAATCAGTCGGTTCTCATGAGGGTTACTTGGGGGAAGGGTTACTGGTTCACTTAGAAGATTAGTTACATGATGTCTAATAATATTATTTTCTTGGTGGTTAAGTTTTGATATGTCTGCTTCGACTCCACTTACTATTCTGATGGGATCTGGTTTTTGCTTATTTCTGAATTCCATACCTTTGGATAATAAAGCTAATTCTTCTTTGGTTAGGGTAGTTTTTGACAGGTTGACTATTTTATTGAGGTTATTGTTTCTATTTAGATTTGGATTATTAAATTTCAGTGCCCAATATTCCAGTTTTTTACTCTGCCTTCTCTCTACTTCTGTTCTTACTTTCGTGATTTCAGACGTGGTTCGGACTATTAGTTCGTACATTTGTTTTTCTGGTACAATACGGGAAGTGATGCATAAGAGTTCTCTGATTGTTTTCGATAACAATCGAATGTTGGAATAACAGCCCTGTGTTCTGGTCCTCAACAATCTATATTGAGTTTCCTTTATTACTTTAGCTGAGAAAAGGTTTTTGACAGGATATTTTATTCTTAAGGTTGGGGAGACAAAGTTCACCTCTTCACAGAAACGATTGAAACCCAGATGACATATCCACTTCGCTAGTTGCAATGATTTTTTGTGAATCTGGTTTAAATAAAATTTTATTTGATATGGCGATAAATTTATTACTTAACTTGAGTTCACAATTCGATAAAATAATCCCTTGAATTAATATTAAAATAAAAACATAAAGCCTCCAGGGAAAATATTATTTTAAAAATATTTTTTATTTAAAATATATCTCGAGCTTTCGGGAAAGTAAGCCCTGCAACGGGAGAAAATGATTTACATGATTAATACACCAATAAAATATGATTTAAAATTAAATAAAGTCCATTCATTGTTTACATTTGTTTTAAGGCATAATCAACGCGGGCTTCTGTTGCGCGTGCTTCACTTGGGGGTTATGGGGTGGGGGCTCAGGGAATATAATGTTATAAACTTCCGGAATATATATTCTTCTGTTAATGCTATTGTGCTTTCTGGATATGATGGATTCTATTATAAGTCTCTGTAGTCTATTGGGGATGTTGGAGTATTGGGTCTTTGGTTCTGATAGGGAGAAGGAATGGCCTGTTTCTCTTATATGTTGGTATACTAAAGATCTACAGTCTTGATTATCGATATTTCGTTATGTTCTGATACTCTTATATTTATATGTCTGCCAGTTTCGCCGACATATTTGGTTTTGCATTCGCTGCATTCTATGGAGTATATGGCATTCTTAATATTGGAAGGATAATCAATGGTATTGTTCTTTGTTATGGGGTTTCTTAGTAACGAATTATAATTAGGTGAGTTTCTGAAAAGGTTTTGATTCCAAATTTCTTCAGATGACGGGCTATAGAAACAGATACTGGTGAATATGGAATAGCGCTAATAGATTTATAAATTGGGGAAATCCGAATTTCAGAGGGGCTATAGAAATGTCTTAGAATAAATGATAAAGGATATTGACAAGTCTTTAGATTTCTTATAATATTCTGAGTTTCTTCCGTTTTAAAGTTTGATTATGCCTTAAAACAAATGTAAACAATAAATGGACTTTATTTAATTTTAAATCATATTTTATTGGCGTATTAATCATGTAAAGCATTTTCTCCCGTAGAAGTGCTTACTTGCCCGAAAGCTCGAGATATTTTTTTAATAAAAATTATTTTTAAAAGAAACTTTTCCCTGGAGGCTTTATGTTTTTATTTTAATATTAATTCAAGGGATTATTTTATCGAATAGTCATTAATTTATTCAAATCCCATTGTTGCGGATGAAGTAGACATTGTCGTGCATTAATAGTCATTGTTATGGATAATAGTCATTAATTTGAGTTAAATCCCATTGTTGCGGATGAAGTAGACATTGTGGTGCATTAATAGTCATTGTTATGGATAATAGTCATTAATTTGATTTAAATCCCATTGTTGCGGATGAAGTAGACATTGTCGTGCATTAATAGTCATTGTTATGGATAATAGTCATTAATTTATTCAAATCTCATTTTTGCGGATGAAGTAGGCATTGTCGTGCAATAATAGTCATTGTTGTGGATAATAGTCATTAATTTGAGTTAAATCCCATTGTTGCGGATTAAGTAGACATTGTCGTGCATTAATAGTCATTGTTATGGATAATAGTCATTAATTTGATTTAAATCCCATTGTTGCGGATGAAGTAGACATTGTCGTGCATTAATAGTCATTGTTATGGATAATAGTCATTAATTTGAGTTACATCTCGTTGTTGCGGATAAAGTAGAGACATTAGTAAATTAAATTTAATTGCCATCTATCGTTAGAATTTGACACGGATAAATTTACTGGCAATGAGCTTCTTTTAAATATCATCAAATATAATCTCTACAGACCTTACTGAAATGATATGAGGTATTGAATGAGAGGGCTTGGCTCATCAGTAGTGAACCCTCTCGGCGGTTTCGCCAAATTAATCTCTAGACCTCTCTACTATTATATTGAATTGGTTTGGAATATACCCTATATATTTGTTATGAAAACAAATTTTGCTCGATTCAATATCTTGAACTTATATGTATGTTCCTCTACAGACCTATAAGCTTATGTCCATTGTTCACTAAACACCCCTAATCTGCCTTCCATAGAAAATACAGGGTATATATTTGTTATGAAAACATATTTTGCGGAAGAGCTTTGCTCGATGCAATACCTTGAAATTATATGTATGTTCCTCTACAGACCTATAAGCTTATGTCCATAGTTCACCAAACACCCCTAAGCTGCCTTTCATAGAAAATACAGGGTATATTCCAAACCAATCCAATACAATAGTAGAGCGGTCTAGAGATAAATTTGATGAAACCGCTGAGAGGGCTCACTACTGATGAGCCAAGCCCTCTCATTCAATAACTCATGTCATTGCAGTAAGGTCTCTAGAGATAATATTTGATGATATTTAAAAGAAGCTCATTGCCAGTAAATTTATTTGTGTAAAATTTTAAAGTAGACATTGTCGTGCATTAATAGTCATTGTCATGCATTAATAGTCATTGTTGTGGATAAATAGTCATGAATTTGATTTAAATCCCATTGACAATTAAAATAAATTTATTGACAACTTAGTCAATATTTACAAAATGAGGAAGAGATCACAAAAATAACACTGATAGACAAAACTTAAGGAAGTTGTACCTTATAGCATATATATATATATATATATATATGCTATAAGGTACAACTTCCTTAAGTTTTGTCAATCAGTGTAATTAGAGAAAATAAAAAGATAGCTAAAAGCGTGTTCGAACCTAGGACATCAGGTTCTAAAGTCTAAAGCTTTCGCGGCTAGGCTTTTTCGCCTTATTATACAAGGTGCGTTCATTAATTTCCAGGACTGGTTAAAAAATAAAATAAATAAAAAAGCTAGAGAAAATATTTTTTTACAGAGTTGAATATTGGACATTCGACCACACCTGACTGAAAGCACGAGTCTCGTGGCGCACGCGCCGATCTAAAAATAGAACAAAACAATTTCCTTGTAAGGTTCGCATTTCTAATTTTAAAATGGCCATTTTGGAAGAGCAGAGAATCTGCATTAAGTTTTGTTTTAAATTGAAAAAAGTGCTACTGAGACGTATGAATTGATTAAAGAAGCTTTTGGCGATGCAGCTTTATCCCGTTCAAGAACTTTTGAATGATATTCACGCTTCCAAAAAGGTCGGGAAAAGGTAAACGATGATCAGCATACTGGGCGTCCAAGATCATTTCGTTGCGAGGAAAACAAGCTCAAAATAAAGTAGTTAATTAATCTAACAAAGAATTTATATTAAAGACTTATCTTCAGAGACTGGACTATTTGTTTATTTGGGGATAATGAGGTGCTTAAGGGAGGCAGTGCGCCTTAAAAGACCTGAAAGATGGCAAAACAATGACTGGATACTTCACGTCGGTAATGCGCGGCCGCACACAGCCCATGTTGTTTTGCAGTTCTTGGCCAAGCATTCAACCATACAGATCCCTCAATTACCCTATTCCCCCGACTTAGCCCCCAATGACTTTTTCCTCTATCCTAAATTGAAAATGAACTTGAAAGGACGGAAATTTGACAACGTTGATATGATACAAGCTGAATCGAAGGCAACTTTGAGGAACCTCTCAAAAAGTGATTTTATCTCCTGCTTTGACAATTGGAAAAAAAAAGATGGAACGGGTGTATTGAGGCAGGAGGGGCATATTTTGAAAAATATTGAATTAGTTTTTTTATTTGTTTTATTTTTTCAAAGATACAGAGCAGTCCTGGAAATTAATGAACGCACCTTGTATAGCAATTTAAAGAAGAATTCTAATATTTTCAAGAAGCTCCATCCAGATGGGACACCTGTCAATCATCCCTGGACCCCGGGGGGACCACAGGTGTGAGAGGTTCTCGGAAGCTGATCTGTAAATAAGAAAAACGGGACGGTGGCTGACGCCGCTCATTAGGATTATCTTTAACTTGGGGTAAGTTGTACTCTCTCTCTCGAGCGGCGCGGACGCACGTGCTCGCGCGCGCTCCCGCTTACCCCGCCGGCGTGGCGTGTTCTTTGGCGTTCTTTTCTTAAGCCTAAAAATAATGTTTTTTAAATTCATTTTTGAAATGAATAAATATGATGGAACTTCCCAACCCATATGCGGTACGCCCGCGAGGCCGAGACATACATCGATGCCGTACTACCTTACCTACCAGATGAGATCTCTGACCACTACGTTGGAGAACTTGTGACCAGAGCTGAGGAAGCGCGTCAACTCTCCCGATCACGCCTTCTACAATCACAGGCGAAAGACCGTAGACTTTACGACCAGAAGTCTATTACCAGAAGGATGATCTTGTGCGGTTTTTACTCCCATCCGAAAAGTAGGACTCTCAGAAAAGCTACTGAAGAGATACTTCGGTCCCTACAAGGTGACCAAGAATCTTTCAGAAGTTACGTATGAAGTAGAGCCCGTGGACCCTTCTCCCCGATCACGGAAATGTCATTCGGATGAAGCCCTACCTGGATCCTGAAGAACAACATTCCATTCTGCTAGGGAACACCAGCCGTGATAGATTTCCTTCCAGAACAAGGGCTGAAACAAGCTAATCAGCGGGTCGCTGTTTTCTCTAAAGAGGGAGTAATGTCAAGAAGCTCCATCCAGATGGGACACCTGTCAATCATCCCTGGACCCCGGGGGACCACAGGTGTGAGGGGTTTTCGGAAGCTGATCTGTAAATAAGGAAAACGGGACGGTGGCTGACATTAGGATTGTCTTTACCTTGGGGTAAGTTGTACTTTCTCTCTCCCT
The DNA here is from genome assembly GCA_030710605.1 of Cordylochernes scorpioides. NCBI lineage: Eukaryota > Metazoa > Arthropoda > Arachnida > Pseudoscorpiones > Chernetidae > Cordylochernes > Cordylochernes scorpioides. The sequence continues at coordinate 34,241,962 of CP092865.1, read as the reverse complement.
ATAAATATCCCTTATAATAAATTAATTATTCCTAAACTTTCCCTTGCTTTATTTATCTCCGCGACAATATTTACAAATTTAAATTTTCAGCCGGGGAGTCTTCCCCGCCGTTCAAGTGTCCTTTTTGAGGATAAAGTAGACATTGTCGTGCAATAATAGTCATTGTTGTAGATAAAGTCATTAATTTGAGTTAAATCTCATTGTTGCGGATAAAGTAGGCATTGTCCTACAATAAGAGTCATTGTCGTGCATTAATATTCATTGTTGTGGATAAATAGTCATTAATTGGATTTAAATCCCATTGTTGCGGATGAAGTAGACATTGTCGTGCAATAATAGTCATTGTTGTGGGTAATTTCATTTTTGTTAATGAAATACTTATTGAAAAAATAGTACAAATATATATGATATTGTACTGAGATGAGGTACAAAAATTATAAAAAAGAAAAAGGCATCTCCTAATCGTGCAACTGAAATTTGCCTCTAGCTTGCGCCATCTATCTAAATAAATATCAACTTTTCTCGTTGATTTTCAATTATTCCAGAATTGACCAAATACCCATTCTTGCTTAATCAAGAAAAGCTAACCACGTAAGCGTTTGGGGTTGTTGGCCCTCATAAGCGTGGTGCAAGCTGTACCTCAGCAACCAAAAAAACTGGTGGAAAACTAAAATACTTATTGTTTTGGATAAAGTTTAATTTTTGTGAATGTATTTTAATTGTTGCGGGTAAAGTAGTCAATGCGGTGAATAATCTAGTCATTATTAAATAAAAATTAGTGATTTTGTGAAATTGTGGATAGAAACAGCCATTACTGTAAATAAAGTTTCATTGTTGTCGAAAAATATATTTACGCTCAAAAATACATTGTTGGGGATAAAATAGTTATTGGTATAGTATGAGTTTTATTTTCACGAATAAACATTAATTTTTGTGGATAAATCTTCATTATTGTAGATGGAATATTCATTGTTGAGGTTGAAATACTCATTTTTGTGTATATATAAATGTCGTATTAAGGTAAGTCTTTGAATAATTATAAATTTAAAACTCTAAATTTGTATATAAGAAATAATAGACGCGACAAAAAGAAACGTAGCCATTTTCTCTTTGTTTATTTTCCAACTCCTTTGTTCTCCTCTTCTCCCTCTTACCCCTCGGGTCGTTGGTCAAAAATTTATATACAAGCATTGGCTATTTACTCTTTGATTATAGATTTTGAAATATATGGATATTAAAATAAAAAATGTATTGACTATTTACAAGTAGTGTGGGAATTATATTGCAGTGAACCTGCGTGGGTGTGCGCAAGATGAAATTCATAGCTGCACAGTCTAGATAAAATTTTCAATTTTCTCTGAATTGAAAATATCCTAACGAGGTTATGATATATTATTGATATTTTAAACTGTTATTTATTACATCTTTATTCTCTAATAATTCGATAGGATTCGAACAGTGCAGGGTTAAAAAGCTAAGACTACGGATGGTAGATCTCTCGGCCACGATTGCTCACTTTGAAAATGTTCATATCTTTCATCATCCTACGATCCCTATTCTTCCTATCGTTGGCTAGACCTAGGTTCCAACCTGGAAGTCTGGATAACGTTGTCTGTGTAATTTTGCCTATGATATACTCGTACATTGAGTTTACGACTCACTCAATGGAAGTACATAGGTCAAAGCACTACAGCCATAATTTTCTTCTTTTTTAAAAAGGATGATCTCTAATTCGAACTAACATTTTGAAGTGGTCATCTTAGGATAGGTTTTACCGAACATCGATTTTCGAAACTAACCGATGGGGTTATACCATATCTTAGAGGATGATGTGTTTAAAAATCCAAAATTTTATTTTTTCTTTTAACCCTCGATAGTTTATCTTATAAAAACGCTTATACTAATCCTATAGTTGTTCTATCGTATTGCTATACGTAAATTAACTTATTACTATTGTCCTAAATATTTGTAGGCCTTTACATCTTTTCTGTCCTACACCAGACAAAACGAACGGAGGTATGCGGGGTTGTTATACCCGACTAACGATAAGCGCTAGCCTCTGCATATTGTAAGGTGGCTAAAGATATTTATAGGCTATTCAAACCCACACACGCATTAGGTGTTTTTATGTTCACATTTTAAAGTAATATATTCATGTCTTCAAGGTCATATATCATTTGAGTTTATAGCTTGATTAAAATTATCATATCGCCTCATATAGTCCAATATTACATTTATATACAAATTTATATATTCCACTATTCTAAAGGTCCATTTTATCAAGAACATTTTATATGAGATATGTAGGTTTGTTTGTATGGGTAGAAGCAAGATATAAAACAATAAAGGAAGAAGGTATATACAAGATGCTAAATGAGTATAAAGAATCCAAAATATTATTGTGGTAATTAAAAACAATGGAAATTTTTTAATTCTAAATATAACAGTTTTATACAAAAATGTACACAGAGTGATAACATTATTTATTAACGAGTCTTCATTTAAATAATGTGAAAATTCTTTGGTCGCCAAGGTTGTTGGTATAAAGACATCGGCATTTGGATTAAGTTTACTGTGTAATTTTTCTTTGGTACCACCCAAATTAATTTCCACCATATTATCGAATGGATTGATTTTAGGGTCTAAGACCAATGTACTGGATTTAGTGGGCTTTACTATTGATGAAAAAGTTGGTTTGGATGTTATTGGAAAATCAGGCTTATACAATTTTTCATCCGTGAAAATACTGTTGCCCAAATGGTTAAACGGTTGAAACCATTTCCTTGGTCTGGAGGAACCCGGATCACCCAAGATATCTGTAGTGAAGTGCCTATAAGGAAATAGAAAATAGTTTTGTCTAGGAGGAGAGTCGGGAAGGTCCATAGGAGGTGTGATATGGGGAATATTTTCTACATATCTACGAAGTTTTTCTATATTTATAATTTCTTTCTGTAACTGCAAAGGTCTATTTGGTCTATTAATGCGCACTACCTGAGGTGATAGTATTTCCAAGATCTCATATGGGCCTGTATAGTTAGGTTCCAACTTTGGAGTATTCGGATGTCTATAAACTTTCACCAATACTAGATCTCCTGGTACAAAATCAATCTTTTTATGTTTTTGATCGTACATTAGTTTTTCGGCCTTATGCCTTGCTTGAGTCTTTTGTAATGCTATTCTTCTTGCTTCTGAGAGTTCGGGAAATGTCTGAACATGGTTGTTTAAATTGTTAGGGACTATCCCTTTTAATAAATAGATGGGAGGAAATCCCGTCACTGTATGTGGAGTTAGATTGTAGGTTCTGGTGACCCTTTCTATCTGTTTGGTCCATGTCTGTTTGGGGTGTTCTAAATGGAGTATCTTTAGTTTCCCTGTTATGGTTGCATTCAATCTCTCGCTCAGACCATTTGACTGTGGGTGATTTGCTGTGGTATACAAGGGTTTTATACCTTGTGAGATTAAAAACCTTCTAAATTGAGCGGATGTAAATGCAGGAGCTCGGTCTCTCAGTAGGTTTTTAGGAATACCTTCCTGAAATACCCTTTTTAGGATTTGAATATAGGTCAGGGTAGAGGTAGATTTACTAGGAAAAGTCCAACAGTATCGACTCATGTGATCACATATTACATGTAAATAAGCTCGGTTACCACCATACTTATTAAATCCGGCTACTGTGTCCATTGACATAAGTTCATAAGGTTCCTTCGCAAGTGGTAAGGTACCCATTTCTCCATATGTGGGTTCTTTCGGAAGTTTTACTATTTGGCAAATTTTGCATTTACGGACATAGTTATTTATATCTTTGGTCATACCATCCCAATAATACTGACTAGTGATTAACCTAGTGAGTTGTGTGATTCCTGGATGGTTATACCATTTGTGTGCTTTCTGGAGTAACTTATTTCTTAGTGTATCAGGTACAACTACTCTGGGTACGCCCTTTTTAGTAAAAATAGCAAGTCCATCAGTATTGATGAGTGATTGATATTTCTCAGGTACACGATGCTGGTGTTCCTCCAATTGTTGAGCCTCTAGAAATCCGCAAAATGGTTGTCTTGATAGTAAGTCTGCTTCGAGTTGTTTTTTACCTTTCAGATAGTGTATGTCAAAAGTGTATGGGCTGAGTCTCAAGGACCATCGAAATAACCTACCTGACGGATTTTTAATATTTTTCAAATAGACCAGAGCTTGGTGATCAGAATAAATGGTGAAATGTCTACCAAGCAGGTACACCCTGAAGTATTTGATAGACTCAATGATAGCTAAACACTCCAACTCCAAGATGGAGTAGTTCTGTTCATACTTGCGTAGAGAGCGAGAGAAATATTGTACAGGATGTTCTTCTCCATTTTCATCATTTTGCTTTAGAATTCCGGTTATCCCTAATGTACTCGCGTCACAATATAAGAAGCAGGGTAAATCTTCTTTAAAGATATGTAAAACTGGTGATGCAGTTAGGCTGCTTTTCAAATCTTCAAATGCCTTCTGACATTCAAGAGTCCACTTAAAAGAAATATTATTTTCTAGAAGTATATTTAAAGGCGATCTAAGCTGTGCATAATAGGGAATGAATTTATGATATACATTTACGACACCTAAAAATGACTGTAAAGTTTTAACATTAGTCGGAGGTTGGATGGTTCCTATTACCTGAGTGTTAGTTAGGTGAGGTTTATAAGTGCCCTGTGTGATTTCGTATCCTAGGAAGCTAATGGAGGTCTTATTGACATTTGTTAAGGTTGAGGCGGATATTTTCTGCCCTGCATAGTTGGAAGAATAAACGAAGATGTTCTAAGTGTTCTTCAAAACTATCAGAAAAAAATATAAAATCATCATAGTAGTGTTCTAGAAATTGGAAGTTATATTTTCTAAGTATTTGTCCAATAGCTCTCTCGAAGATTTGTGGTGAGCTTCGAAGCCCGAAAGGTAATCTTTTAAACATGTACACTCCTGCGTGGGTGGTGAAGGCTAAATAAGGTCGATAATCCCGATTGATAGGAACTGTCCAATAAGCGTTGCTCAAATCAAGGCTGGAAAAATACTTAGCTTTCGACAGTTTTTCTATCACTGATTCAATTAATGGTATATAGGTTGGGGATCAACTGGAATGTGTTAATTTAATTTTCGAAAATCCACACACATTCTAAATGTTCCATTTTTCTTTTTTACTAGAGTAATGGGTGAATCATATTCACCTATGGCCGGTTCTATTATATTATTTTTTAACATCTCATTGATTTGTATATCTATTTCTTTCCTATATGTAAATGAAATTCTATATGGTCGCAACCTGATTACTCTATCTGTATTTGGTTTAATCTGTACAGGTTGGATATGTAGGGTAGGAACTTTAAATTGATCTGTAGGAAATATTTCAGCAAATTCTCTCAATAACCTAATTAACTTAAGGTCTAATAAGTTGTTTATCTTATGATACTTATCAATTAAATCACTGGTTAACTTATTTTCCACTGGAATGCTTGATTGAGTGGAAAGTGTCTGTTGTAAATGATTAACATAGAGTGGATTACTTCTTGAAGGTGCACAGTGATTATCTAAGATTTGTGTATTAACAATATGAAGGTGTTGATTTATATTTTATTTCCTATCTGGATTTATCACATTGTATGCATCATTTACATAAGCCAAATCTGTTTCAAAATAAAAAAGAGTAGCAGGAATATTTGTGCCTTGTTGACTCACTACATTTCTATTGAAGTCAATTCTAGTTTTTAATTTTTTTAGAGTATATAATCCTATTAGTGCAATTTCATATGGTAGATGAAATATATAAAATTTTAAGCTAACTTTTCTTTTAAAAAAACTGACTGGTAAAATAACATAAAATATAGGTTGGATTGGTCCACTCAATGTATTAATTCTAGAATGCATATTAACTGAAAATTTAGTTATATTTCGAAATTTATCTGATGGCAAAATTTTATGCAAATAATCAAAAGATATTAGGTTAATGGTAAAGCCAGTATCCACAAGAAATTTAACATTGAAGGTGAAAATAGATAAATTAAAGAATAGACTTACATTATGCTGGTTCTTTTCTTGATGAGGGATCACATCCTTGTGATCTGGGTTGATGTCCGCTCGATGTGGCTGGTTCCCTGGGTTCCTTGCGAAAGGCAAAACGTCCACCTCCAAGTCGGCGAAACGCTGCTTGCCCATATTGTGGCCGGTAATGTGCTTGGCCAGGCGAGGGAGTGGATTCGGGTCGCCAACGGTCAAGGTCACGCTGTGGTGTCGGTTGTCCCCGAGCACTCGTTACTGGCCACTTTTGGATGGTGTTCACATAGTCCAACCATTCTTCAGGCGTCTGTGGGTTCCTGGTGTACATCATTTTCTTCAAATCATACGTTACACCTGCCGTAAGTGCTTCAACAATCTGTTTGTTTGGAAGTGAGTTCTCTAATACACCCACAACCTTAAAATGGTAATAATCTTTAATTTTTTCTGGCTTTTCCAATTGGCGAGTGAACAATTCTTCCAACATTCTCTTCTTCTTTGATATATAGATTGTGGACAGTTTCTATTTGATATTTAAATTAGTCTCTTGTTCTAAGCCCAATCGATAAAATATATTTTTAGCTTCTTCTTCTAAATTTAGAATAACTAATTTTTTTCTGTCTCGTCCATAGTTTGTTGCATCCTCAATGTTACGAAAGAAAATATTTATATCTTGATTGAGGCCAGAGAATTTACTTATATAATTTTTATTTGAGATCGTCTGTTGTCTGTGTGTGTGTGTGTGTGACAATTGACAATTGAAAAGCATTTATTGACCTTAGTCAACTTTTACAAGATTAAAAAGGACATAAATACAGATAAAATATATACAATTCAGCCAGGGAGTCTTCCCCAGCGGGCGATAGTCCTGTGCCAGGCGATGACGGGGTCCTCGGCGCTCCCAAGAAGGCCAACCTGGATGAAGTGCCGGTAGACTCGAGACTTGGCCGACGAGAGGATGGAGATGTCGTCTTGCTCGAGGCCGGTCCCGAATATCCACGCCTGGAGGTCAGGGGGTCTGCCTATGATGTTGAAGGCTTCTAGGATGAGGGGTCTGATGGTTCTGCACCCCCAGTATCGGTGGCCCAGGGAGCCATCGCTGGAGCCGCAGGCAGGACATGAGGGACCAGCAGATGCTGGGTGGTCTGGATGAGGCAAGGCATGAAGGGCCAGCCGCAGGGCGACGTCGGCGTTGTGCCCCGAGAGGGCGCCGCGTCGGAGGGAGGTCCAATCCACCCTGGGAGGCACGTCAACGGTGGGCGTCCATCTTGCTAGGAGCCGGTGGATGGGCAGGGCCGCAAGGCGCGGGCGATCCAGGGCGCGACGGGCCGAGCGGGTGGTGATGTGGGCGAGAGGCTTTGTTGTTCCGCGCAGGACAACGGCCTCGGCCAGGCTTGGAACCCGGTAGCTCGCCTGGATGTTCTCCGCCACGATCCTCCGGCAGAAGGCGGCGAGGGCAGCAGCGTCGGCGAGGGCAGAGCGCGTTGGGTGGGGTGTTACGATGGTATGGTGGTCGTCGTCCCCCAGGTCCCGGACTCGTGCGCTGACCCAGCGCGAGGGAGCCAGGAGATTCGGTGGGCGGAGGAACCGGAAGCCGCCGATGATAGGGAGGTCCAGCAGCTGGGTCGTGGGTGCCGCCCGATGGTCGAGGGACAGGACGCCGGAGGTCTCCTCCCATAGTTTCAGCAGCCGGAGGCGCCGGGGCTGGAGTGTGGTGCCGTCCGGTGGAGGTCTGAGCCAGGCCTCGCTAGTCACCAGCCAGGAGAAGCCGTTTCTCCCCCCTCGAAGCGCGACCTGGACACCTTTTAGACAGGCGAGATGGAGTTGGGTGCCTATGTCTATTAGGCCGAGGCCCCCGGTGACAACGGGCCTCGCTAAGATGCCGGAGGCGAGCCACGCCGTGTGGTCGGGCCCCCAGATGAAACGGGCCACGCGGGCCTGCAGCTTGGAGATGATGGAGGCCTCCGGCAGGTAGGCGTGGAGGTGGTGCTGGATGATGGAGAGGACCAGAGAGTTGGCTGCTCTGGCTCGCCCGACAAGGGAGAGGCCTCGAGTGAAGGGCGTCGTTCTTCTGCAGGCGGACTCCAGGAGGGCCAGAAGATGTTGCTCCCGCTGGACTACGGAGCTCCTGGTTGCTATTCTGGTCCCCAGGACCTGGATCGAGGAGTTCGACCAGAAGGCACCGCGGAGGGGGGAGTCGCCGCGATCGCGCCAGGCGCCGCACCAGAGGCCCGCGCTCTTCGAGTAATTGACCGCGATCCCCGAGGCTCGATGGAATGATTTGAAGATGGCGGCAGCCCTCGCGAACTGCTCGTCGCGGTGTATCAGGAGCACGATGTCGTCGGCGTAGGCGATGACGTTGCACACGCCGAGGATCGTCTCCAGACGACGCAGCAGAGGTCCCGCCGTATACTGAAGAGCGCCGCGCTCAGAGCGCAGCCCTGTCTCACGCCGTTGAGTAGTTTGAAGGCGACGGTCTGGAAGCCCCCGACCCTTATTGTGGCGTCCTCCCCGGCGTAGAGTAGAAGGATCCATCCCACGAAGGCCGGTGGGAGGCGCAGGTGGGACACCAGGAGGGATGTTAGATACCCGCGGTCCAGGGAGTCGAAGGCGGACTGCAGATCCACGGAGACCGCGGCCAGCGGCGTGCCTCGGGCAGTAGCCTCCTCGACGGCGTCTGTGACCCGCGCGATGTTCCAGGAGGGGGACCTTCCGGGGACGGCGTACGTCTGGCACTCCGGCACCAGAGTTGGCAGGTGGGGACTGAGGCGGTCCAGCAGGATCGATCCGATTACCCTGTAGTCGGCCGAAGGCAGGGAGATCGGTCTGTAGCCGTCCAGACCGCGATCGCCGCCGCGGGCCTTGGGGACCAGGCAGATCTCGCTCCGGCGCATCGATGGAGGCAGGGCACCGCGGAGCTGAGACTCGGCGAGCACACGTCGCAGGGCGACCGCGAAGAATTCCTCGAAGGTGCTGAGGACCTCGCAGGGCAGACCGTCCCAGCCGGGGGCTCTTCCGCGAGGGAGGCGGCGGATGGCAGCGGCTACCTTAGCCTCGGAGACCTCAGCCCGGTGGAGTGAATCCTCTTCTCCTAGTTCGATAGGAGTGGTGGTCGTAGCTCCGATGAAGGCCGCGTACTCCGCCGGGTCGCAGCTCGGGCGGGCGAAGCGAGGCCAGAAGATGTCCAGGGCCTTTCGCCGCAAAACGGGGCCCTCGATGACCTCGCCGTTCTCGTTCCTGATGGTGGTGACAGCTGGGCGGCGGTGGCGCGTGAGGCGCGCGAGGTCCGAGAGAGATGGGTAATCCGCGTTCGTCGACGAGGCCTCAAGCTGTACCCTGATGTAGCGTTGGGCTCTGCCGATGTAGCTGTCGTCGCGATCGTGGTGGCGAGGATCGTGGAGCGAGCGGGCCTCCGCGAGGATGCCGGCCTTGATTAGTGTCCAGCGGTCCCACAGTTGAGGCGCATCGAGCATGGATATTTCCTCCGCGAAGTCCACCAGGTAGTTGTTCATGTGCTCCTGGGCCAGCCCGGAGCGGAGCGTAGCAGCCACGCGAGGTTGGTAGGGGACGGCTAAAGGGCCCACTCGGAGCAGCACCATGCGATGATCGGAGAGATGGAAAGGAGCACCTGAAAGACCTCCAGAAAGCGCGCCGGAGCGAGGATCCTGTCGAGGCGACTGCTCTCGATCAGGTCGCCATGTGCAGCGACTCTGGTGGGAAGGTGGGCGGCGTCAAACTCGGGGGCGGCATCCAGAAGCGCGGCGGACTCGCAAAGAGCTCCGAGGGCCACCATGGAGATAGAGTCGCGGTTCCTGTCGTCCCTGATATTAAAGTCCCCGAGGACCCAGGCTTCCTCCTCTTCTTCAACGGCGGCAGCCTCGATGACGCGGAGTTGCTCGATGCGCTCGCGCTGGTCGTGCGAGAGGTGGACATTTATGACGGTCATCTCCTGGCCGTGGACATTGAAGGCGGCCAAGACGATGTGGCCTGGCCACAGGATGCGGTGTCGCGAGATGGTGACGCCCGGCGCGTAGATGCAGGCGAGGCCCGAACCCGAAATTGCGTCGGGTGGAGCGGTAATAGCATCGTAGCCGAGGCAAAGGTCTTGGGCGCCGTCGAGGTGGTGGGTGTTAGTTTCTTGCACGAGCGCAATGTCCACGCGGTGTTGTCTCAGGAGATGGCAGAGGCTTAGGCTCTTGTTCCGAGTAGCGAGCCCGCGCGCGTTAATGGAGGCGATGGTGAAGCCTATGATGATGTCCCTTGATGGAGGAGGGGCAGGGCCTGGCGAAGGCGTTTGTAGATGGAGCCGCTGGAGTCGAGCTTCCTACGTAAGAGGGCTTCGACCAGCTCGTACAAAGCAGTCCTCTGGGCGGGTGTAAGGTCAGGGAGTTGCTTTTTGAGGTGCGGTGTGGAGACGAGGAGGCTACAAACCCTCTCCTTTTCGAGACCCTCTTGGTTGGTTTTGTCAAAGATTGTGGAGGGGGCCGGCCGCAGGCAGGCATCTAGCTCTTTCCTGATTTTATTCTTTCCTTCCTGGGTGGAGCCTGTGCCTTCCTCCTCGATCTGTGCCACCTCCATTGGCTCGGCAGGCGCCGGTGAAGGCAGGGCTGGTGTGGTGGGCGGGTTGGAGGCTGAGCAGGTAGAACTCGGCGCCTCTCCAGGCGGCAGGAGAGGACGCGCAGGATGGAGCGCTGGGGCACCCGGAGCAGCAGCAGCGGGCGTCACTGGGGCATTACTAGGTGCCTCCTCCGATGGAGCTAGGGGCGCTGGTGGAGAGGAAAAGGGTGTTGGTGGACCAATTCGCTTAGGCACTGTGGGAGAAGGAGAAGAAGCCTGAATCTGGGCAGGGGAGTCCACACGCTTTGGGGCGTCGAAGTTCCGCCTGGCGAGCGATGGGCAGCTAGCTCTGCGGTGGCCCTGCCTTCCGCATTTGGAACATTTAATTCCGAAGGAGAGGAAGGCAGATAGGGTGTCTCCCTTGGACTGGATGGTCAGTCGGGCGGGCAGGGTCTCCAGCCTTACGCCCTCGTGGAGCAGGATGAACGCCTCCCGGCGGCCGTCGCTGAAGGCGAACTCCCCCATTTTGATCATGATGGGGGCGATGGAGGTGATGTCTCCGTATTTACGCAGAGCCTGCACGATGGTGGCGTCCTCTACAAAGCCGGGGAGATTGGCCACGATTATCCTCTCGGCCCTCTTGCGGAAGGGGAAGACCTTGAGAAGTGTTCCCTCGATGTTCAGGCCCTCCTCAACCAAACGGCTCGCAAGGTTCCTGCTCGCGAGGCCCACGATGTGGTGGCCGTTCATCCTGCCAAAGTGGGTGATGTTTTTGGGCCCTCCGACCAGGTCGCCGATTGCCCGGAGGTAGGAGTAGTCCGGGATGTCAGGGCACAGCGCCACGAAGATGTAATTTTCGTGGTTGGTTGTGGCCTGCCTCGCCTTGGCGTCGGCGATGTTGGCGCGTGTCGCCTTGATCTCTTGAGGCGGCACTGCTCTCGGCCCTGTTGGCCGCTTACGCTGCTGGGGGCTGGGCTTCTTAGCAGGCCTGCCAGGCTGCCCAGCGGCGTGCTCCGGCGTTGAAGTGAGGCGCCTCTTCTTGCCCTTCACGAGGATGAAGCCCTCGTTTTCGTCCACCTCAACCATCTCGCTGTCGGCCCAGTTGAGCGAGGCCGGGCTGGCTGTTGTAGCGCTGTTCAAAGCAGCAGTCGGCGGCGCCGTGACGTCACGCGCGGTGGCCGGATTTGCATACTCCTTGCCAGCAGGCAAATTTGCAAGCCTAGAACTTTCTTGATTTTCTTCAGAAGAATTTTTCTGAAAAGTAATTTTCGCTGATAACTCAGCACTGGTTTGAGATTTCGAGCTGGGCCTATCAGGCTCACGAGCAGCTCGTTCAGGGCTTTCAGCCAATGTCACATTCGACACACCTTTCGGCATTTTTACACCTGCCAAAGGTGAAAAACGGCGGGGCCAAAAATTGCGTGGCCGCTCGATAGGTGTGTGTGTGTTGTATAATTTGTGTTAGTAAATTAATTTGTTCTTTCGTTAATTTAAATTCCATATTATCGTTTCTGTCAGAAAAAATGAGTGTCGGTATCTGACTTCCTTTTTGGCATTTTTGTGGCGAATGGGTGTAGGCTAAATGCTAAATCCAATAAAGTTTAAAAAAAGAAAAAACGTACCAGTTATTATATCCTGTGTCGGCTAAATACTGTCGTATTAAGGTAAGTCTTTAAATAATTATAAATTTAAAACTCTAAATTTGTATATAAGAAATAATAGACGCGACAAAAAGAAACACAGCCATTTTCTCTTTGTTTATTTTCCAACTCCTTTGTTCTCTTCTTCTCCCTCTTACCCCTCGGGTCGTTGGTCAAAAATTTATATACAAGCATTGGCTATTTACTCTTTGATTATAGATATTAAAATATATGGATATTAGAATATATGGATAATAAAATAAAAAATGTGTTGACTATTTACAAGTAGTGTGGGAATTATATTGCATATATATATATATATATATATATTTTTTTTAGCAGATAAAAGGTCATTTTTGCGAATAAAGTAATTCTGGCCTTAACTACCCGTTTCATGATTTTTCAGGATGCCTTAATGACCAATTTTTTTGGTCGTTGAGGTACAGCTTGCACCACGCTGATGAGGGCCAACAGCCCGAAACGCGTCCGTGGTTAGCTTTTCTTGATTAATCAAGAATGGGTATTTGGCCAATTCTGGAATAATTAAAAATCAACGAGAATAGTTGATATTTATTCCGATAGATGGCGCAAGCCATCAGCAACTTTCAGTTGTACGATAAGGAGATGCCTTTTTCTTAATTTATGCACCTTACCCCAGTACAATGTTATATTTGTACTATTTTTTCACATTGTGTAGCGTCCTCACGCAATTCTGGCCTTAACTACCCGTTTCATGATTTTTCATGATGCCTTAATGACCAATTTTTTTGGTCGTTGAGGTACAGCTTGCACCACGCTGATGAGGGCCAACAGCCCGAAACGCGTCCGTGGTTAGCTTTTCTTGATTAATCAAGAATGTGTATTTGGCCAATTCTGGAATAATTAAAAATCAACGCGAATAGTTGATATTTATTCCGATAGAGGCGCAAGCCATCAGCAACTTTCAGTTGTACGATAAGGAGATGCCTTTTTCTTAAAGTAATCTTTGTTTTGGATTAAGCTCCGTTTTTACGGCTCAAGTAGTCATTGTTGTGGATAAATATTCATTAATTTGAGTTAAATTTCATTGTTGCGAATGAAGTGGACATTTTCGGGCATTAATAGTCATTGTCGTGGATAAATAGTCATTAATTTGGAAACGGCATTTGAAAATTATCCCGCCTGTGTTTCTTTTCAACGAAAAATCAAAATTTATTTCAAGGAGAAATAACGGTTATTTCTAACTTTTGGGATGAGGTATGAAAGGGTATTTGTGAAGTCATTAATTTGAGTTAAACCTAATTGTTGCGGATGAAGTAGACATTGTCGTGCATTAAGAGTCATTGTTGTGAATTAATAGTCATTGTTGTGAATTAATAGTCATTAATTTGATTTAAATTCCATTTTTGCGGATGAAGTAGACATTGTCGTGCTATAATAGTCATTGTTGTGGATAAATAGTCATTAATTTGATTTAAATCCCATTGTTGCGGATGAAGTAGTCAATGCAGTGAATAACGTAGTCATTATTAAAGATAAACCAGTGATTGTGGATAAGTTGTGGATAGAAAAAAGCCATTACTGTAGATAAGGTTTCATTGTTGTCGAAAAATACATTTGCGCTTAAAAATACATTGTTGCGGATAAAGTAGTTATTGGTATGACATAAGTTTTATTTTAGCGAAAAAATAGAAATTGTAGTAGACAATATAGCTATTTATGTGGTTTAATTTCATTGCTGCGAATAAAAAATAGTCATTATTGTAAATGAATTTCTTATTGTTGGGGTTGAGCAAGAATTATTGTTACAGATAAATGAGTCATTTAAGCTGATGAAGTTTCATTGTTGCCTAAAAATATCCATTGTGTTGTGAATATGATAATCATTGGGCTGTATAAAATTACATTTTTGTATAAAGTAGTCGCTTTGCTGTCGATAAAGTTTCATTGCTGTTCTTAAAGTATATATATTTTTGGATAAGATAGCCATTGTTGTTGACAAATTTCATTACTGTGAATAAAATCTAATTGTTGTAGATTAATTTCCACTGCTGCGGATATAATATGTTGTTGTGGATAATCTTTCATTGTTGCAGATAAAAATCTTTGTGGGAATAAGGTAATAATTGTTGTGGATTATATATATAAGTTTATTTTGTTTCAGATAAAATTGATTTTCTTGCCAATAGAGTCATTGATATAGATAAGGTAGTCATTATTGTTACAGATAATTATAGCTGTTGTTATATATTCATTATTAGCCAAATGACCCGAGCAACCCCCGGGTTTTTCCCGAAAGCATTTCTCGCCCCTACGCCGAAACTCTTATGAAACGTCCCGCTCCATCTCCTTCACACACCAATCATGCCCGTCGCGCCGTGGGGCGTCCTCACGTGGCTCCCCAGGGAAGTCTTGTAGGAGCTGGGTCTCCCACTTGGATCAGGACGGTGGTCCGAGTAGGCGTAGTCAATGGTTTGGTATTGGGTGACGCGGTCGCAGAAACCTGATGGAAGTGAGCATCCACAGGGAGCAGCAGCTTTTTTCCTGCAGGCTGGTCTTCCGTGGACAGTTGGCAAGCTTGTGCCCTTACTTGTAGCATAGGGAGCCTTTGATGCCATATGTCCTGTATACGTGGGTGAAAACCCTCTTGGACTTGGCATCCAGCCGGACAGGCATCTGGGAGAGCTTCACTCCATCTCGTAGAGTGATTAAAGCTTCCCAACGGGTATCAGCCCAGCAGGAGTCGCCCATCTCTATCATTGTTGGGAAAAGAATGTTATTTTTCTTATAGATTTGTATTTTTTAAATATATGTAAATTTAATCCATTATAAGAAACATATTTGTCATATGTAAATATTTATATGTATATATATTCGTGACAAAAAATAAAGTTGACTGGTTAGAGTCGTGTGGTTTCTCGGCCCGCTCTCGAGAGGTCTACGCCTTGGTTGATACCTGCCTTAGACACTTCCGTAGATTTGACTTCTTGGGAATCGCTCTTCTCTACCTTTGAGATTCCACGGTTTTTTTCCTCCCCGGGACCAGAATAAGAGACTTCGGGCGTCTGGGCAAAATAGAGCCTGGGCGCTGCGCCGCTGAACGCGACATTTGGCATCCCAGCCGGGACGCGAGGAGAAAGCCGTGCCTATATTTGGAACCCCTTTGGATTAGAAGATGGAGAGAGAAGAAGCACTAGAGAGACTCAAGAAGAAGAGAACCATACTCCGCACGTCTTTATCCAAGTACGGGAAAAGAATAGAGGAATATGACGTGCACAAGGAGTGTGACCACGAGGAACTGCTGGGGCAGCTTTCGGATGTCTACGAAGAACTGAGGCGGGTAGACGAAGAAATCGGTAAGCTGATTGACATCCAAGATCTAGAGAAAGATCTAAAGATGGTAGAGGAATACCGGGAAAAGGCCGTGGCGTGGAAATATTTGCTAAAGAAAAGAAGTCTGGTGGTAGCGGAAGGAATGCAGAGGGAAACTGCAACTGCCACGAAGAAGGAATATCCAGGAGAAATCGGTCGACCGACTCTAACTGGGATGGTTAAGTTACCCAAATTAACAATGGAAAGATTCTACGGGGAAATTAGCCAGTGGTTAAATTTTTGGAATGCCTTCGATTCATCAATCAATAGGAATGAACACTTGACCAAGATAGATAAATTTAACTATCTTAAAGCCTACTTGGGTGGAACGGCGGCCCTAACTGTGGAAGGATTTTGCTTATCTGAGGAAAATTACGATAAGGCCGTTGAATTGTTGAAGAAACGCTTCGGAAAAGGGGAAAGGTTGATCGACGTGCATATGAACAACCTCTTGGCCTTGAAACCACTTAGAGTGACAAAGGACGTGAGGGCTTTCAGAGAATTGTACGGCAGAATCCTGGTGCAGATTAGAAGTTTGGAGTCATTGGGTGTTGTCGTTGAAATCTACGGTAACTTATTGTGCCCTTTACTCCTCAAGCTATTGCCATCAGACTTAAAGCTTGAATTGCACCGGGAATTCACAGGAGCTTTTTATCTTGGAGATTTGATTGAATTTTTGGAGAGACAATTGATTGCATTAGAAAGCACGTTCGGCACGTGGGACGAAATAACAGCCGGCCAACCATCAAATGAGCACCCTCAGTCACAAAGCTCTATCGTGAAGTATCGAAGAAATGAGAGGAATCCCCTGCCCACGGCTGCTGGTTTTTTGAATGCCTCTGAAGCAGTGAATAAGAGGAAGAATTGCGCCTTTTGTGAAAGAGATCATGAAAGTACAAAGTGCGAATTCGCGGAAAATTTGACATTGGAAGATAAATTGGGAAAATTAAAGAAGAAAGGGGCTTGTTTCAGATGCCTGAAATATGGTCATGTGAGCAAATTCTGCAAAGTTAAGACAAGTTGCACCAGCTGTGGGGAATTGAGACATTCAAGGATTATGTGCCCCAGGAAGAACCAGAATGCTACTCCAGCCCGAGGGATGAGACTTTGACCAATCTGACGACGCCTGTGGTGTTGTTGCCCACACTGAGAGTGACTATCAGAGGAAAGTGTTAAGAAAGAATGGGACGAATTTTGATTGATACGGGATCTCAGAGGTCCTATGTACTCCAGGACACGGTGGAAGAAATGGGATATGAATGTTCCAAAAAAGAGTCTCTTCGCCACTCTTTGTTTGGTGGATCGAACACAGAGTTGTACGAACATGGAGTTTATAATATCAGGTTGAGCAATTTAGACGGATCTTATGGCTGTAATTTTGAAGCACTGAGCCAAGATGTTATCTGCGACAGCGTGCCCAGGGTCCATCAGGGTAAATGGATGCAAGATCTTAGTGCTCATGACATAGAATTAACTGATCTATACAGGGGACCTCTTGAGATTCTTATAGGAGCAGATATTGCTGGAAAATTACTAACCGGAGAGCATAGAAGACTTCCTTCTGGGCTTGTGGCGGTGCAAACGAGGTTGGGCTGGACTTTAATGGGCAAGATTCCGGCCACAGAAGAAGAAACTAGCGTTAGTGGACTTTGCACAACTTCACTGTTGACTAGCGATTTGGAGAATTTATGGAGATTAGAGGCTATTGGCATTTCAGATGCTCGTCAAGACGACTCGATACAAAAATAAACGGAAGAATATTTTGCACGTACTATTTCACCGGATTGTGAGGGGCGTTACCAGGTTGCCCTTCCTTGGATTCGCGAAAGAGAACTACTCACGGACAATAGAGATTTTGCCGAAAAACGATTAGCAAACGTGAGGAAACATCTTGTGAATACCGGAAATTTGACAGAATATGAAGATATTCTCGAAAAGTGGCTAAGGAATAAAATAATAGAAAGGGTTATAGACAATATAAACGTGAAGGCGTGCACTATTTGTCACATCGACCAGTTTTTAAAGAGAATAGTCCAACCACCAAAGTAAGACCAGTTTTTGATGCTTCGGCGAAGAAGAAGGGAAAACTTTCACTGAATGATTGTCTAGCAAGAGGTCCGAATATGATAGAAACGATCCCAAGAATTTTGAATAAATTTAGGAAGAGCGAGATAGGAGTCTCCTCGGACATAGAGAAGGCCTTCCTCCAAATTGGGATTAGGGAGGAAGACAGAGATTATCTAAGATTCCTCTGGTATGACAAAGAGGGAAATGTGATGGTTTTACGTCATGCGAGAGTTGTCTTCGGAATCACGACGAGTCCATATCTCCTGCTTGCCACGCTGTTTCACCACTTGAACAAGGCTCCTGAACACTGGCAAGAAACAGCTGAATTATTGAGGGAGTCTTTATACATCGATAACTGTGTGGCTAGTTTCTCAAAAGTCACAGATATGGAAAAATTTGTGGACGAAGCACAGAGATTGTTGGCTTCTGCTCATTTCAACTTGCGTGATTGGACAAGCAATGTTACCAGTATAATGTGTGATGGTCCTAGGTCTGATAGAGGAAGGTTGTTGGGCATGACATGGAATCAAGAAAAGGACACTTTGGCTTGTTCTTTGGAGAATTTGGAAATACAGGGGCCAATAAACAAAAGAAAGGTACTCTCCTTGGCAAGCCGTATTTTCGATCCGGTGGGCTTCACTTGTCCAGTGACCCTCGTTCCGAGACTTATCCTACAGGAAACGTGGCTGTTAAAATTGTCGTGGGATGAGCCTCTGCCTGAAAACTTGTCTTGCGAGTTTTTGAGGTGGCTGGCCAAATTGGAGTCTCTGAAATCCATTGCCATACCGAGATGGCTTTGCTATAGAGAAGAACACCGGATTGGAACTACTCTTCATGTCTTTTGTGATGCGTCTAGGGCCTCCTACGCCACTTGTATTTTTTTACGCATCGAGAGCGACTAGGAAGTAACGTGTCAACTAGTACAGGCTCGGTCGAGAGTGGCTCCTTTGAAGGGGACTACCATTCCTCGTTTGGAGCTGTTGGCATGCTTGGTTGGGGCCCGCTTGGTGAACAACGTTGTGAGGGACCTAAAATTTGAAGACATGGAGCGATTTTATTGGACAGACTCCATGAATGCACTCCATTGGATCAAGGGAAAAGATAACTGGGCGACTTTTGTAATGAATCGAGTTATGGAGATCCGATCTCTCAGTGAGAAAGAGGATTGGTATCATGTACCAGGATATTTGAATCCAGCGGATTTACCATCACGGGGGTGCTTAGCCGATTCTCTGGAGAGATCGAAGTGGTGGGAGGGCCCGAGTTGGTTGAGAAGACCAAGAAGAGATTGGCCCCATAGGGAAATATACCCTGACCCAGATATTGTGAACTCGGAAAAGAGAAAGATTGTTTTAACATCAACATGTATTGAAAGGGAAAAGGATCAGTACTACTATCGCTTTTCAAACTACTACAAGATATTGAGAGTAACTGCCTGGATGAACCGGTTTTTAACAAATGCGAGAGGAACAATAGGTCAGCGAGTGAAAGGTGATCTTACTGTGAATGAAATTAAAAGGGCGGAACTGATGCTGGTGAGAGTTATCCAACGGGAATCCTTCACTGGACCAGAGGACAAGAGGTTGAAGGATTTCAAGTTATGCTGCGATTCTTTGGGATTGTTGAGGGTCAAAACTAAAATAAGTAGGAGACAAGATCTGGAAAGTTTTCGAATGCCTTTATTGTTGCCTTCTGATCATGACTTGGTATATTTACTCATTAGATGGAAGCATGAAACTTGGGGGCATGTGGGACTTCAAACTCTGATGAATTTATTAAGAGAGGATTATTGGATTTTGAAATTCAGGAGGACTGTAAGAAGGGTCATACATCAATGTGTTAAGTGTAGACGGTTCACGGCTAAATCGGGTTCTGTTGAATCCGTGGAATTACCTGAAAATAGAGTAAGGGATGCCTCAATATTTGAGGTAGTGGGGATAGACCTTACTGGACCACTTGTTTTAAGGAACAGGCGAAAGGTGTGGATTGTTATATTTACTTGTGCCGTATATCGGGCGGTCCATTTGGAACTGGTGACTTCTCTTTCAACCGAGAACTTTCTGCAGGCTTTCAGACGTTTTGTAGCAAGGAGAGGACGCCCCTATGTAGTGTACTCAGACAACGGTACCAATTTTCGTGGTGCGAGCAGAGCTCTAGGGAATCTAGACAATGTGGTAGTCCAATCAGAGAGTACCAAGCAAAATATTAATTGGAAGTTTATCCCTCCGTCGGCTCCATGGTGGGGTGGATGGTGGGAAAGATTGATTGGTTTGCTGGAACAACTCCTTAGGAAGATTCTTGGTCAAGCTCGTTTGGAATTTGAGGAACTTTACACCATTATCTGTGACACAGAGTCTTTGATGAACTCACGTCCATTGACTTACATGTCTGAAGATGTCGAAGATCTTAGTCCATTAACCCCTGCCTTGTTCTTACACGACCTCAAAGAAATAGGAGTTCCAGATCTGGACTCTATTGAAAGGGCTAGTCTTCAGAAGAGATACCGATTTAGACAAAGGTTAAGAGAAGATCTGCGGAAGAGATTCCGGACGGAGTATTTTGGATTCTTAAGGCAAGAGACTAGAAGACGCTCGAAGACAAGACCTATCAAGGTGGGAGATCTGGTGTTGATTGGACAAGATAATGCTAAGCGAGTCAATTGGCCTTTGGCGAGAGTTGTGGAGGTCTACCCTGGCCGAGATGGACCTGTGAGGGTCGCCAAGTTGAGAACCAGCAAGGGCGTCCAGATTAGGCCGGTTCAACGGCTCTACAATTTAGAGATACCCGCCGATCTGGGGAGTACCTTGAGGAGTATACAGTCGGAACCACGCCGGGGAGGCTCCCGAGGAGAAGCCAGTAAAGATCCTAAAGAACTGGAATGAACGGTCGTTTCCCAACTATTGGTTGAGTTTCTGTAGAAAAACTCAAGGTGGGAGTATGTTGGGAAAAGAATGTTATTTTTCTTATAGATTTGTATTTTTTAAATATATGTAAATTTAATCCATTATAAGAAACATATTTATCATATGTAAATATTTATATGTATATATATTCGTGACAAAAAATAAAGTTGACTGGTTAGAGTCGTGTGGTTTCTCGGCCCGCTCTCGAGAGGTCTACGCCTTGGTTGATACCTGCCTTAGACACTTCCGTAGATTTGACTTCTTAGGAATCGCTCTTCTCTACCTTTGAGATTCCACGGTTTTTTTCCTCCCCGGGACCAGAATAAGAGACTTCGGGCGTCTGGGCAAAATAGAGCCTGGGCGCTGCGCCGCTGAACGCGACAATCATCTTCTGGACGATTGAAGTCACCTGGCCGTAGAGCCGAAGTGCTGTGATGATATCAGCATCCTCCACAAAGATGAGGACGTTGCCCAGCATGACGCGCTCGGTCCTTTTTCTCAGGAGAAAGTCCCGCAGGGTGGCGCCCTCGATATCCAGACCTTCTTCTATTAGTTTGATGTCGAGCTGCACGCTGGAGAGGCCGACCAGGATGTGCCCTTCATTTTCTTCAACTGATAGACGGAGCCCAGGCTCAGCTTCGCGTTCAGCGCCAAAAAATACTGGGCCTAGCTGAGTCTGGGCAGAATTCAAGGTAAGACACACTGGTCTACCTTCCCCGGCGTCGACCTGGCTCGAAACGCCGCCTGCTTTTTCTGGGCCGTCGTACATTCCTGCACTTTGGACCTGGGCGCTGGGCTTAGGTGGGGGTTGGCTTCGCGGCCGCTGCCTGGACGCAGCCCCTCTTGGCTTTCCGTCTTGCCGCCTTGGAGTCCATCGGCCTCTTTCTTCTGGCCTCCACTTTGAATCCATTGTTATCTTCCTCCATGGGGAGTTGGTTTTCCCCATCGACAAGATCAGCCCAGCTCGTCGATGGTTTGCCTGTTCCAGGCTGATGGTTGGTGATAAATTTCTCCGTCGCCGGAGAAGTGCTAATTGCATCAGCAGTTGAAGATGGCAATTGGCTTTCAGTCAATGCCATTGGTGATTCTGGGGTGGGAAATCCCCCATAAAAATTAATTATTTACTTATTCTCTTTGGAAGCGGTTTTAATTTTTTCAAGCCTCTAGAGTTGGGGCATAAGCACACGCCTGTGCATCCTCGCACCTCGAGAGAGAGAGAGATATTGAGATTGAAACTGATTTAATACAATGTCCATATAAGATTATAAAAGATTAAATACAGAATGAATATAAATATGGATAAATAAGATTATATAAGGATAAATATATGAATAAATAGGTATAAATATATAAAATAATTTTGATAAATATACATATATATAAATATATATTTACAAGTCGTAATTGGTAGCGCCCACCGCGGGAAAGACTCCGCCACCGATGGACTGCAAGAGTTCATTCCCACAGAGTAGGCAGGTTGAGGTGTTGGCTGGCGTTACCCACCTCAAGACCAATATGGTAATTGTAGATGGTAGCCTTCACCACACTTGTTAACTTCATTGCCTCAGGACGGAGGCCGACGCCGAAGAGCCAGGTCTGTAGATCCAGGGGCACTTAGCAAGAGACGAAGACCTCCCGGAGCTGGGGTCGCACAGCTCGGCAACTCCAATATCTGTGGGTCAGCGACCAGTCGCTAGACCCACAGGCGGCACAGATGGCACGTTTCGAGGCAGGATGGTCAGAATGTGGTAGGGCGTTGAGGGCCAGCCGTAGGGTTAAAAGATTGTTTTGCTCCAGCTCGCTCTATTAAGAAAATCACGGTTATTAACGAAGAGATTTGAGGTGGAAAAGATCTAATGATAGAAGGAAGCAAAGATCTCATCTTAAAAAAAAAAGAATTGGTCGTATCATTATCCATAATTAACCTCCACCACGGCAGAGGGGAGATATGGGTAACTAATGAGACTTCTCAGAATCAAATAATCCCAGCTGGTATGTTTGTAGGATACTTGAGGAAAATTGGAAGTAGCGGAATCTACAGTATTGACACAGCTGAAAACGAGAAAATTCAATCAAACATTAATGAGGATAGACGCCAACAAATTTTATCTCTGGTAGACGAGAGATTAATAAAGAACAAAAGTCAATGATTACAGAATGTCTAGAAAAGTACTCGGAGGTTTTTGGTTTTTAGAGAAAATCATTCAGTACAACCTCCCATGTGAAACTTAAAATCGACACCTCAGACAGCCGTCCTATTAAACAATGACCATACCGGGTGTCTCCTGTCGAAAGACGAGCTATACAAAGTGAAGTAGATAAAATTATAAAGATGCGAAATGTACAATCGTCCGAAAGTCCTTGGTCATCCCCAAAAGTTTTGGTTAAAAAGAAAGATGGGTCCTGGAATTTTGCCTGGACTACCGACAGCTTAGCAAGGTCACCAAGAAGGATGTGTATCCTTTACCTAGAAATGATGTTTTGAATAGCTTAACAGGAGCTAAATTCTTTTCCAGCATGGACCTACGTACAGGATACTGGCAGATAGAAATCGACGAGGAAGATCGGGAGAAGACAGCTTTCATCACTCCTGATAGCTTATATGAGTTCCGGGTGATGTCCTTTGGTTAATGCAATGCACCGGAAACATTCGAAAGAATGATGAACAAGCTACTAGCAGGATTGAAATGGACAATTTGTCTTTGTTATTCAGACGATATAATTGTCTAAGCTACACCCTTTAAAGAACATATTGAATGCCTAGGAAAAGTTCTCAGATGCATCCAGCAAGCAGGCTTGTGTATTAATCATAAGAAGTGTCGTTTTGGTACAAGAGGAATCAAAGTGTTAGGACATCTGGTTACAGAAAGCGGCATTCGCCCTGATCCCGAAAAAAAATCGAAGCAATTACAAATTTTCCGACTACAAAAACAACAACTGAAGTAAGAAGTTTCATAGGATTGTGTTCATATTACAGACGATTTGTGAAAGATTTTTAAATAAAGCAAAGCCGTTACACGATCTCCTGAGGAATAACGTGAATTTCTTTTGGCCTAAAGAACAAGAACAATCTTTCCAGCAATTAAAATCAGCCCTAACTACCGACGCGAGTGGATATGGCGTCGGAACAGTGTTGACCCAACTAGTAGAAGGAAAAGAAAAACCTATCTTCAAAAATGGTTAAAAGGGTATGAACGTGTGTCAAGGTACAACCATTGGGACGAAACCCTTTGCCTTACTAAAGTTTATTTTTATGTCTGGAACTGCTTTCAAATGGTTTGAGAACGACGAAGAAAGCATATAGACTTGAAAGGAATTCACATCAATTAGAGAATGTGTCTGGAAAAAAAGAAAATTCAAAATTGCAAGCAGAGAAGAAACTTAAAACACGGGCGCAATTAAAAGGTGACACTACCGAATTTTAAATCCAGGATGTCCTGTGCTTGTGCAAAGAGGTTGATCCTCAAATGAGTGAGGAAATTCCCCACCTCATGAAAGGTATAGCTGAGGAGCTTTATCAAGCACTCCTACCGAGGGATGTACAGAGCACAGAACAATGCATTACAGAATGTTGCCGTGTCGAAGCGCTCGGTTGTAGGCGAGTTACCCCAACCAGGTACGAGCGCCTACCAAATGTAGCCTCTCTCTGTGACCAGGATGATGGAGAAGATCTGTCATCGCTGATCCGAAAAATTGTCCGCGAAGAGATACAGCAAGCATTGCACTCTCCTCAAGAGGAGCCTATTATCGCTGCCATTGAAGATTTAGTGAGGGAGGAGATTGTAAAGTCTTTGGCGCCCATATCAAAACCTACAAAAATCCCCCTCAAGCACCCAGGCCCGTATTAAATCCTAGATTCGAGGCTCAACCTAGAACTCCCAATCCTACAACTCAGTATTAGAAACAAGGAAGAAGACGCGACACCAATGAATGGCGGGCAACTGAAAGAAAGCCAATCTGTTTCTACTGCAAACGCCCAGGTCACGTCGTCCGCTATTGTTGCGACATGAAGAGACACAATGAAGAGAGGAGAAATTAATATTTCCAAAGAAAGCAAGAAAAAATGGTATTCTACAACTCTCGAGCCGTATCTCAGGAGCCCAATGACGAATCATCGAGGAAAAATTTCACTCGCTACCAAAGCATTACCTCATATTTCAGTCGAAACAGACAACATTTCTCACCTGTTAGAAGAACTAGCTTGACACCCCGCCATTAAAACTAGATGACAGACCATATGGGAGGTGAGGCCGCAAAGTTATAAAATCCTCCCTTGCCGACCACAGTAAAAATAAGAAAAAACTACATTGACGTAAATATAGACCTGCCAAGTCCTCATGAAGAAGATATCTCAACTGAAGAAGACATTCACTGCAGACACCTGAAAATATCCCTGGCCATAGTACTAGTTCTGAAAACTGAGGATGCAAGTCTCTTGCTGAGCATCGGGTCGAGGCTCTTTATAGGAGGAGGCTATGTGGTGAAGAAATAATTTATTATTTAATTTGAATATTCAATGAAAATATTTGAAACAGATTTGAATTTTACATTTGTTAAATCATCATTTAGTTGCCTAGCTTACTTGTTCCGTATTCTCAAGCTGTAGAGAGTTTTGTTGATTTGTTAATAAATGTTGACTAGTCGCCGTGATGTTATCAATAAATTATGTTGCTCTCTCTTACACAATTTTTTATTGAGATCATTACGATATATAAATTCATTAAACACTTTGTAAATGGTGAGCAGATAATAAAAGGTAAATATTATCAGATAAGAGCTGTTTACACTTATCTATATTATTTATTTTAAGATTTAAAAATATACGCTAATACGAACTCTGAATATAGCGAACCTTCTCTTATAACGAACCCACGGCGATTCCCATCCCATTCCATTGAAAATACCATTGTTATAACGAACTTTACGATTTTTAAAATAACGAACTACCCCTATAACGAACCTATTTTCGGTCCCACAAAATGATAAAATCTATTAAAAATACTAGGCTTATAACGAACTTAAAATTGTGATTTTAAAAAATTTTAAAACAACAAAATTTTGAGCATGTTTCAGCTCACGGATCGCGATTTCAAAACAAAAAATTAGCGGCATTTTTTGTTTTCATTTCCTTTCTATTTTTGCTGTATGTTGTATAAATATTTACACATTATACTTTTATTTAATAGAATATCTTTGCATTCGACAATTTTGAAATAGAATAAAAATACAAATGGCTTCCAAAATAAAGAAAAGAAACAAAGAATGGCGTTCTAAAAAAAAAAAAAAACAGTGGCAGCATGCTCTTTCAGAAGCGTTCTATATCAAGTTTAGCCTTGGCTAAATAATAATTCCAAATAATTTTGAAGCCAGAAATGGTTTGAATAACAGGTTGAAAACAAAATTTAAAATACACTTCAGAAGAATATGTGGAAACAGGAATTGAAAGAAGAAGATAAAAGAAACAGTTCCCCCAAGTTCCCCGTGTCACATGAGCCACAAAAATATCGACTTATAAATTCTCAAAAACTACCACTACAGTTCTATTTTTAGAATGGAATTCTTGTTAGGTATATGACTCTTTCAGGGTTCGCGGATATTCCCACTGGCCGGCCGTTTTACCACCGAGTTTGTGTTTGCAAATTGGTGTTTTTTATTCGCAATTTTACCGATCGCGCTATCGTATCAACATGTTTCGCGTCCGATTTTTCTGAATTGGAGACTTTTGAATTATCCTCAATTGATTCAGAATACACGGAGCTTTATTCCTTTGATAGAAATAAGGAGATTTTAAGACAATTCTGATTTCCAAATTTCACTTTCAAACAACAAGGTATTAGAGGCATTTTTTTCAAATAAATATAGTATTATATTATTTGATAAAGATGTTCTAAAATACTCTTATACCTTTCAAATATATAATTAATAATGTTTTGCCTAGGTGATTTGGCTTAATTTTTAAATAATATTAGGCGTACAAATAAGTTTTGAGTGATTTTTTTATAAATTCGAAGCTTTTTTCAGAGAAATCTCAGTACAATATATTTCATTCAAAGTATTGTCCATCTTTAGCTACGACTTTTTCCCATCTTTCAGGCAGCATACGGATTCCGTGTCGAAAAAATTCCTCGTCTTTTGAGGCGATCCTAACATTGACCCAATTTTTCGCCTCTTCGTAAGAAGTGAAGTGCTGCTCGGCCAGGCCATGTGTCATCGAACGGAACATGTGGTAGTCTGAAGGAGCAATGTCTGGTGAATACGGCGGGTGGGGTAGGACATCCCATTGAAGCGCCTCCAAAGTCTCCTTGACAACTTTTGCAACATGTGGCCGAGCGTTGTCGTGCTGATAGTGTTGGGCCAGATTTTTCACAAAATAGACCCAACAATGATGTAAACATTTACATCATATATATACACAGTGTCTTGCCGAAATTGTTTGTTGTCCAGATGAGGAATCCCCCAACGATGGCCGACGATGCTCTAAAGGTCAAAGCAGGGGAGAACGCCCAGCTGGAGATGACACGGACCCTGTCCAAAGCCGACCAACCCTCCACAGGAGGACAACAACGAGGTGGATTGAGAAACGAAGAGCTGGAAGCAGCCCCGGGCGTGTATCCCGAGACCCACTGCAGAAAGGTGGAGAATTCCACAACGAGTAGCTCGGCGATGCTCTAAAGACCAAAAAGCCGGGGAAGATACCCAGCTGGAGATGATACTGG
Source organism: Cordylochernes scorpioides (assembly GCA_030710605.1). Taxonomy (NCBI): domain Eukaryota; kingdom Metazoa; phylum Arthropoda; class Arachnida; order Pseudoscorpiones; family Chernetidae; genus Cordylochernes; species Cordylochernes scorpioides. The sequence continues at coordinate 34,214,710 of CP092865.1, read as the reverse complement.
CCCTGTCCAAGAATCCCGAAGCCCACTGTAGAGAGGTCAAGAGGAGGATGTACAAACTATGTACATATGTGCATATGTTAACTAATGCCAATCACCTTTTTTTTTTTTGCAAGATGAAACGTCCAAAAGGGTTATATTACCATTTCGAGAATTTCCTAAATTTATTTTTCTTTATTCTAAAATGAATAAAGCCAATTACTGGCATATCCATAGGTTGGGTATATTTCCTTATTTTAAAATTTCTTAAAGAAGAAATTATTATATAAATTTCTCAAAGGGGCAAACATGTTAGATTTTATTAATTTTATTACTAATCCAAATTATCTCTTAATAAGAAAGATAATATAATTTTACCTTTATTATTTATTTTATTCTAAAATGAATAAAGTATGTCTCGTTATTTTAAATTTCTTGAAGAAGAAATTACTATATAAATTTCTCAAGTAATGAGCATTTATATTTTTATTATTTCAATTTTTATTCTTAAAAAAAGGAATAATAATACTTTATTATTTTTTATATTCTAAGAATATTTAAATAATTTTTTCTTACTCTGTGAGAAGATGACAATATTTTTTTTGGGGGCGCTGTTTTCGAAAAGACATCAGTCTTAACGAGGGTGCGAGCGAGGAGGCCGATCCTGAGGGAGCTCGGACATCCGGGGAGAAATGGTATGTTAATATATTCTCTATTAATTTAGGGCATATCTAATATGTCAAAGAGACATATTTATAGTTTATTTTAATACGTAAGAAAAATTCATATTTTGTTTTTGTATGAAGTCTTAGAGTCTGACAAAGGAAATAGATTTTATGTTCATTTAGTACTGCCTACAAACGAAAGTTTGTAAGAAAATCTACCAAGGTAGAACAAAGGCTCATGTTTCACTATTTTTTGGTATGTTTGTAAATTATGGCACGTTTTGAATGTCGAAAAAGACATATTCATGATTTTATTTAGTAGGTGAAGAATCACATCTTGTTATGATGTACTAGAGCGCCATCTGTTATCAAATTATAAAACCATTTTAGTGGCGTATTATTCTTTTTTAAAATAAAACAATTTCTACTGTCCTTACTGCGATGAAAAATTAAAGGGAGGGCCTGGCTCATCAGTGGTGAACCCTCCCAGCGGTTTCGCCAGTTTAATCTACCATACCGCTGTTATATTGCATTTTTGGAACTTCCTTTTATAGGTGACCGTTGTAAGAATCTTGGAATGGGTATTTTAGAAGAACTATGGACATAAGCTTTTAGGACAGCAGAATTAAATATAATTATAAATATATAATATGCTTCGAGCAATCGTTCTTCCGCAAATATCAAATTGTGTCTTTTATTAGAACAATAATGTTATGATGTACTAGAGCGCCATCTGTTATCAAATTATAAAACTATTTTAGTGGCGTATTATTCTTTTTTAAAATAAAACAATTTCTACTGTCCTTACTGCGATGAAAAATTAAAGGGAGGGCCTGGCTCATCGCAGTAAGGACAGTAGAAATTGTTTTATTTTAAAAAAGAATAATACGCCACTAAAATAGTTTTATAATTTGATAACAGATGGCGCTCTAGTACATCATAACATTATTGTTCTAATAAAAGACACAATTTGATATTTGCGGAAGAGTGATTGCTCGAAGCATATTATATATTTATAATTATATTTAATTCTGCTGTCCTAAAAGCTTATGTCCATAGTTCTTCTAAAATACCCATTCCAAGATTCTTACAACGGTCACCTATAAAAGGAAGTTCCAAAAATGCAATATAACAGCGGTATGGTAGATTAAATTGGCGAAACCGCTGGGAGGGTTCACCACTGATGAGCCAGGCCCTTCCTTTAATTTTTCATCGCAGTAAGGACAGTAGAAATTGTTTTATTTTAAAAAAGAATAATACGCCACTAAAATAGTTTTATAATTTGATAACAGATGGCGCTCTAGTACATCATAACATTATTGTTCTAATAAAAGACACAATTTGATATTTGCGGAAGAGCGATTGCTCGAAGCATATTATATATTTATAATTATATTTAATTCTGCTGTCCTAAAAGCTTATGTCCATAGTTCTTCTAAAATACCCATTCCAAGATTCTTACAACGGTCACCTATAAAAGGAAGTTCCAAAAATGCAATATAACAGCGGTATGGTAGATTAAACTGGCGAAACCGCTGGGAGGGTTCACCACTGATGAGCCAGGCCCTCCCTTTAATTTTTCATCGCAGTAAGGACAGTAGAAATTGTTTTATTTTAAAAAAGAATAATACGCCACTAAAATAGTTTTATAATTTAATCACATCTTGCTTAAAATCTTATAATTTGCTATAAGCAAATCTTTTGTCTATGTAGAAACGCCCACAAAATGAAAATTTGTGTAAACTACCAAGTCAAAATAAAAACTCATGTTTTATTATTTTAGAAAAATGTGTTTGTGATACTTTACCCTGAAACAAAATGCACATTATGTATTAAAAATGGACCTTTTTTGTGTTCGCTATATCCTTCTATGTGTGTACATAAGTTTTAACCCAAGTTGGTATATAACTAAACAATGTTGTTGCTGAGCAAAAAGACAAAGTATAAGGTTGAGATGTCCTCGATAGGACCTTGTAAAGTGACTCAACATTTTGGCGCCCGTCGCGAGGCAAGAAACTACTGAAAATTGCAAAGTAATTTGCAGGAAGTAAGCCCGCGATCCTGAGATAAAAATCTATGTCTCTACCACATATTTTTGAAAAATACGTTAAACCGCCATATTTTAAAATTTTAATGATTATTCATCGTTAAGCATTAAAAATACGCATTCTTTTGATTCCCAGTCTTCTTTATGTAATTTTCGTGCATTTTAGTGTATTTCATGTTTCAGAGCGAACTTTGTTTAATATCCAATTTTTTGTCTGTATTTAGTGAATGTTTTATGAGAGAAAAGCATTCATACCTTTACCTTTACTTAAAAAAAAAAATACGTTATACTTGGCGGACAATCGTCACGAGTTAATATTTATTTTTTTTAAAGATCGTTGGTTTTTCAATGCAAGATTCAAAGTTTTTTACGACTATTTTTTATCGCTAAGATCTTAAGCTACAGACTATTTTTTTAATTTTATTATTTCTCTATGTATTAAAAAAACGCCGTTACCTATTCGCGTGTGTCATTTTCTTTATTTTACTCAAAAAGGTGTTTAATGTCTAATTTTGTTCATTTTAGTGCATTTCATGTTTTAAAGCGAACTTTGTTTAATTATGTAATTATTGTGCATTTTAGTGTATTTCATGTTTTAAAGCGAACTTTGTTTAATATACAATTATTTGTGTGTATTTAGTGAATGTTTTACGAGAGAAAAACAATCATACCTTTACCTTTACTTAAAAAATATATATATATGTTATACTTGGCGGACAATCGTCACGAGTTAATTTTTATTTTTTTTTTAAAGATCGTTGTTTTTTCAATGCAAGATTCAAAGTTTTTACGACTATTTTTTGCTAAGATCTTAAGCTACAGACTATTTTGTTTAATTTTTATTATTTCTCTATGTATTTCTATATACTTTTTTCATTCTAGGTTTTAAAGCGAGGATTGGATAAAAAAAAACAATGTTTTTACGAGTGAAAAACTCATGCTTTAGTCTATTTTCTGAATATTATATTTTATATGGTTCTTAAAGTATTAGGACGCGAACTTAGGCCTAAAAACAACGCCTTCTCAAAACCTGAGGATTTCCCGCAAATTCCAAATTTAGAACCCTCAGGGACACATGTGTAAGGAGGGGGAACACGTGTGCAGGGGGGGTGGAAATAGAGGTATTTTGGGGTGACCACACGTGTAAAACACATGTGGACACTCCAAGGCGGGAAGAAGGAGACAACTAAGGGTCAGTTGACTGCCAGCATCTGAATTGAAAAGGTTGGTTTTTGCTACCTCTTCCCGCTCTTGCGGGAAGACTTCACCTCTTAAATATTCCATCTTCTTTTAGTTTTTCACCATTATCTTTTGAATTGTAAAATCAATACGACTTATTTTATTATATATCAAGGTTTAATAATTTTATTTTTCAATTATTTTATCCAACAAAATGATTCCGCTCGATAAGTCTGAAGGTATTTTGAATTTGTTAATACCATTGTTCTCTTACTTATAAATGACTGCGGCGTATAATTATAAAGCTATACAACCAGTTTAACCGCATAAGTTTATTTTTATTATGAAAAAATCATTTTTAATTTCAAAGAGAAATAATTTAATATTTCTAACTTTTTGGATGACGAATGAAAAGGTTGAATATATGAAGAGTGATGGTCTATATATGGTCTATATTTCTCTTTGAAATTAAAAATTATTTTTCATAAATAAAAAGAAACTTATGCGGTTAAACTGGTTGTATAGCTTTATTGTTCTCTTAGTTCTCTCTTATCTTTACGATATTTAGCGTTATCAATATAAATATAAAAATTTGAAGCCTTTATTTTCTTATCTAATTTTAAAAGAAAAAAATATGCATATGTCATGCGATTTATTTAATTTTATATATGTTTTCAATTATTTTTTTTTAATTTTTACTAAGTGATTTCATCCGACAGATTTAATAGCATACTGTTTTTTTTTACTCGATAGTACGATTGTTTATCTCTCTTATCTTTTATATTATCCTGAGAATATTTAGATTTTATTAAGTTGTTTCGCTAGCCATATTTAAGCATATGTTCTCCTTTCCTGATAGTTCAATTGTTTATTTTTTTTATTTTATGTCCCTATATGAACATAATATTCAGACTTAAGTGTCCGCTTCGATTTTCAATTGTAGACGCGCTTAGTCATGCTTACCCTTAAACCTCTATATTAATTTATTTTATGTAATGATCCTTCTAGGTAACAGTTAGTATAAATTCCCGGTAGTGTCCATGAAATAAAACAGTACTTGTTTATTAGTATTTTGCTAACTTCAATGAATATGCAATTTTTAAACTTAACCCCCTGACATTTAGACAAGCGTATTTCTATTAATTTTTATGATAGCATAGTATTAGTTTGTTTTGCTTCTTTAAAACGTTGAATTTTGTCATCCTTTTTATCCCGATATGGTATGATTTACAATAGTTCTTTACATGACAGATACAACCATGGTAAAATTCCAACATGGCGGAACATGTACGCGTTTTATCTTATATATGGTATAATTTACAATAGTTGTTTACATGTCGGTACAACCACGGTAAAATTCCAACATGGCGGACCGAGGAACGCGTTTAGTCATGCTTTCCCATAAACCTCTATATTAATTTATTTTATGTAATGATCCTTCTAGGTAACAGTTAGTATAAATTCCCGGTAGTGTCCATGAAATAAAACAGTACTTGTTTATTTGTATTTTGCTAACTTCAATGAATATGCAATTTTTAAACTTAACCCACTGACATTTAGACAAGCGTATATCTATTAATTTTTATGATAGCATAGTAATAGTTTGTTTTGCTTCTTTAAATCGTTGAATTTCGCCATCCTTTTTATACGATATGGTATGATTTACAATAGTTGTTTACATGACAGGTACAACCATGGTAAATTTCCAACATGGCGGACCATGTACGCGTTTTATCTTACCCACCCCTGAGCTTCTTTATCTTAGTTTATTTGAAAATTATGATCCGTTTATTTCCTTTATGTAATGGTTAGTACAAATTTTCCGGTAGTACCCATGAAATAAAACAGCAGTGTCTCTCTATTCATATATATATATTTTTGCTAACTCCAATGAATGCGCAATCTCTTCTCTTTCGATATGGTATAATTTACATTAGTCGTTTACGTGGCGGTACAGTCACGATAAAATTGAATATGTCATAATTAAGAATTTACCTTTTTTTTTGTTTGAAATTTCCAACGATTCTGTCCACTTCCCTGAAGCACCTTTCCTAGAATAAGGACAAATAAAGACATCATTATCAGCATCTAATTATAATAAATAATCACCAGCAGAAGGTCTGATCAGATACGAATTTAAGCCCGTGTATATTTAGCCTTTTTCTTTACTAACGGGAAAAGGATTGCTTTGTCATGGCACATGTAAGAGAATATATATCAACAAAAGTCATGGGTATTCTGATGGTGTGGGTTTGAACATTTCTTTTTAATAAAACACACTTCCGTTAGAGAAAACGAGATAGATATTTCAATAGTGCTGATTCATTATATAAAATTTTAGATTTCTTATAATTATATTGTTTTGTTTTTTTAGAGGCAAGTTTCAATTATGCTCGTGAATCAGATATGTGGTTTCTTTCCATGACAATAGTGTTTAGATATAGTTTTTTTTTCGCAAAAGGTCTGGGCAGTCTAGATCCTGGAGTTAGAGTGGAAATCTAGATGAGGAGGCTCAATCCACTCATCGCGGATAACTCCAGTGATTAATTAAGACAATTCTAACTAACAGGGTGTTAAAAAAAAGCAGAACTTTATGGAATTAGTCACGTCGAAGACAATGTTTGCGCGGGGGTCTAGGAGTAATGATGAAAAAGGGATTACAGTTATACAACCAATAACAGTTGAATAAATAAGATAGAAAGATCCCATATTGGATACTAATACCAGTGGGAGCAGATACCACTGTGGAATATATAAGTTTTTTTTTAGAACCATGCATGAGTTTAAGAGGAAACTGACGCCTTAAAGTGGCCTTCTCATTGGGATTGATTGAAGTTGCTGCTGATTAGGAGAAGTGTAGTGTGTCAGGCCAGTGTATTAAGAAGAAATGGAGAAGACAGTTGAACTAATAAAATTAACGAAGATATACAAAAGTAAGATTCCTCCTTGGATCCAGTTAATCTCAATTGCCGCGATGAGACGGTATTATAATTCGGGAGAAAGTTGATTTGGTCGCATAAGGGATGGCCTCCTAAATGTGACAAAGATCACCATTGATATCTTATTGAATACCGGACGGGATTTGCGTGTAAAAACCAAGGGACCAAGTGACGCCCTAAAGTATCTGGGTGACGATAAAGAGTGACGACATAGTTTAAATTCAACAATATACACTGGTCAAAATGTATGATTCCTTCCACATCAATGTTTTGACAACCGCTTCATTCAAAAAGGAGCAACAAGTTTTTAACCCTAATGTTAAGGTCCTTTAGAGCGACATCTCCTGTTACATGAAGTAAAGACGCATGACAATGACGCATTTACCTAGATCAACTGTTCCCAGATAAACACTTATGACCTACTAGAAGGGCTCCATTCATCCGCATGAACATGTCTTAGATAAACGACTTAATTCTATAAGCTACTACCCTGTGAGTTAAGAGTTGTCAACAATGTTAAGAACTTCTTTTTGGGACGAGAGGAATTGCATAGTCTGATTCAACCAGAGTACAATATTTATAAGATCATACCAAGTTATAGTTAGCATCCAGAACCTACAATTCTGTGAAAAGCTTGCATGATTTCTTGAAGGGGATATTGTTCAGCAAAGTTGTAGGACAGCCGACTTTTGTACATATATATCTCTGTTTTTCCATGATAAGGCTGCCCTATCTCGCATGGAGGGAGAAAATACTAAAGAAGAGTGACTTGTCAAATTCCCAAAAACAACAGTAAAGTGTTTACTGACCAGTCTAGACAGGATCTCTAAGACCGCCGAGATAAGCTTATCTCTTGAAAGGGGGAGAGACAAAGGGGGGACAGAGTAAGAGGAAATTTCATCCTTGCAAATAGGAGGGTAGGTCGTTAGCTTTGATGAGTGGCAGGGGAGGAGCAGATTCCCAGAAAGGACTCCCGAGATATCAAAGTAGACCAGCGAATATCGGGATTTGATCCCGATGACGGGTTTCGAGGAGACTCCAGAGGGATGAAAAGGCGTTGAAATGTGTTAAAAGCGATGAAAAAGAGTTGAATGGTGTGGTAGAAAGATGATGAAAAAGAGTTGAATAGTGTGGTATAAAGATGATAAAAAAAGAGCTGAATGGCGTTAAAAGATACTAAAGGACTCCTGCGATATCAATTGGATTAGAGTAATATTGGAATTTGTTCCCGATGACGGGTTTCGAGGAGACTCCAGAGGGATGAAAGGGCGTTGAAATGTGTTAAAAGTGATGAAAAGGGTGAAAAAGGTGGAGATCGACGAGAAGTGATGAGAGGAGATGAAAGGTGTTGAAGATGATGGATGGTGTTCAAAGAGATGTGTTGAAAGAAAGATGTTGAAGAGCGGTGAAAGGTGTAAGGTAATGAAAGAGAGTTGAGTGGCGTTAAGAAATATGTTGTAAAGTGTTGAAAGATGCGGAAAGATGTTGAAAGAGAAAGAATTGAAGAAAGTTGATAAAGAGTTTGTAAATAGAAGATAAAGGTTGATAGGAAGACGGTGGGAAGATGATAGGAGAAGGTGCGCTCAACGATTAAAGAGTAGTTGTTGACTGTACTATTGCCTCGATGGAACAATTTTGAATCTTCATCAAGTAGTGTTAATAGATGATTTGTTTTAGCCTAGAGGCCAATAGTTGTAAATAGTACAAAAACATGCACTGAGAGTTGGTATGGGCTGGTTTACCTAAATTTCATTAACTATATGCACCAAGTTATATGAATAAGTCCAGTATTAATTATTATGTTAGGTTATAATGAATAACAAATATGTATTCTCCTTTTTTTTTGAGAATTCAGAATTCTCCCTTGTAAAGAGTTTTCAGTTTTTTTTTTTTTTGGCTACAATTTTGTTTCAGTGTTGGTATATGATTTTAAAGAGTTACTCAGTTTCTCTTCCTTTTTTTTAAACAACACTTTGTTCTTAGTGATACGATGTGATTTAAAGAGTTTCCAGTTTTGTTTTATTTTTAAGCTACAAGTTTGTTTTATTGTTGTAATGAATTTTAAAGGTTTTTTCAGTTTTCTTTCATTCTAAACTACAATGTGTGCTTTAGTGATAAATGATCATTGTAAAGAGTTGTCTCAACCTTGTTTTAATGTAGTACATCATTTTGAAGAGTTTTCACAACCTTGTTAGGATGTGATTTAAGGAGTTTTCAGTTTTCTTTTTAATTTTAAGCTACAATTTGTCCTAGTGTTATTGTGAATTTTAAAGAGTTTTTAGTTTTCTTTTTTATTTTATGCTACAATTTTGTCCTACTGTAGAACCAGAGGAACCACAAGAGACGGCAATCTTAAGAAATCCATTAAGGATAGTGAATAGGGTAATTGGTGACAATGTAGGCGGCCTTGAAATACGCCGTTCAACCAGGGTCAAGAAGCCCAAAGGCTATAAGTCATGCTCAGGCTGCCAATAAGTAAATCTATAAAATGTGTACTGAATTTAGTCAAATTTTTGATCATAGTATGGAGTATTAGGAAGTGATTTAAAGGTTTTAAAATGTGGTCTTAAAGAGATTTTTTTTGGCTACAACCTTGGTTTTAGATTTTTAAAATGTCATTGTAAAGGGGTTTTCAGTTTTTTTTTTTTTTTGCTACATTGAGCTTTAATGTTAGAAGGTGAATCTAAGAGTTTTCAGTTTTTTTTTGTTTATTAAAGCTACAATTCTGCATTAATTGCACAATTTGGTTTAAGAGATTAGAATAGGTTCAACAGTTATTTGATTTTTTTTAAGGATTCGAACTTTAGTTCAACTTTAAATATAGATAAAGGGTCTCAGACGCACTAGATCACTGCTGTGCTTATAACAAATTCTCTATGGACAGACTTGGAACTTGTGTTGGGTAAAACTTGACTCCCTGTAATCCCTGGGTCCAGAATGCAGTTCAAGGAGAAATTCTAATGAATGTGTGTAGGGCAGTTGTGGTCTAAGAGTTGATATGTTAGGATAACAAGTGATCTCTGTTGTTGAACTCTAAAGCAGGTTGGGTATTGAAAGCCCTATGATTCCAAAGGAGGGGTTTAGCTGAATAGCAGGGAATGGAAGACGCCTATAACCCTATATAGGAAGTAGGGTTGGCAAACACTTGTAGATCTATCATATTTGGCAATGAGGTAAATGCTTGAAGTTCAATTCGCTCCAATTTAAGTGCTAGTTTTGATAATTCGTTTTGTTTAGACACCAAGTGTCAAGATAAGAAGAAGATTTTCAAACTGATAGACGCACAGTTTTAATCATAGGTTAGATTTCAGCATTTGATTGTTAAAAATCAATTTTATTAATCTGTTTAAGTATAAATATTATTTATCTATGTACAGATAATTTGTATAGAGTTTGCATGAGGCATTTTTTTATTTGAGTAAACTAGGGCTTTAGTCCCCAATTTGTTTTAATTTGGTAATTTTATTTGATTTCACATTGGTCCTAGAAGATTTTATTATTGTTAGGGCTTATTTGATAAAGATAATTGAGTGTTTTGGCGTCTATAGCAGCTTTTAACTTTAGGATGAATGCCCTCAGTGACTGATTGTTTTTTGTATGAATGTGAAGAGGAATAAATGTAGAAGAAGGTTAAAAAACTATTATACTGTTAGACCAAGATACATTAGAATAGTGTTAGGGAATTTAATAGGTTCGATTTTATTTTTTTTTCTTTATTTGTTAGGATCGGTAGCCTCACAGGACTATACAACTCTATTGATAGGAAGATATCCGCTACCTTTAGTAGGCCTCCTTTTAAAGGAGTATAAGTATAATTACTTTTATTTATGTAATCAATTACTTTATTTCATTATACCAACTTGAATTCTAAGGGTCGTAGATAATGACCATGTCTCGAACCTCAGACTGGGGGATTGTGGGAGGTCACGGTCAGACCAAAATCCTACAAATCCTCTCCTCAAAAGAGGGAACGGAGAGGTATCAGGTGAACTTTGTGCTAGGTGGGGGATTTAGTTGCCGATGTCGCAAGCTAAGTGCACAGCGACAAACCTCGGATAACCGATCTGACATCGTAGTTTACGACGCTTTAAGCGTGGCTGAGATGAGGGTGATTCAGACGGGAGGTTGGGAAGGATCGGCACGTTGGATGCTCTTCTATATATTGCGCAGCTTGGAACCAATCCTCTATGGACAAACTTGGAACATGTGGTGGGTAAAAGTGAATTCCCTATAACTCCTTGTTTCTAAGTCAAAGTCTAAAGGGGATTTCTAATGAGAGTTAACAATTAGAGCGTGTAAGAGACAAATTACGATTAGACGAGGCGATTCCGTCTACAGATTTTTTAGGTACCAGTTAGCAAAGTGACAGATGGACTGTCCAGATTTCTTTGTGTTTTATATCGCCCCAGGCTAGCAAAAGTTAATCACCTAATTAAAGACTATTGTCTACCATACGTTTAGTTGGAACGAGTTCAAGTCTAAATACCAATTAGTAAGTAGAATTTTTTTTTCACGAGGATAACTCGTTCTATGTTAAGATAAAGTTTAAATTAGTAGGACACCTAAATGAACTTCAGAGTAGATTGCCAGAACAGGCCAGTATTCCAGACTTGAGAAGGAGAAAATTTTAAGGGAAGGTTGAGTATCAGAATTTTTTTTGCTGAGAAGTAGCCCAGAACAGTAAGTTTATTTATTTTTTTTTAGGACAAAGGGTCAGATTACAGAGAGGTATTAGGAACTAAAGTGTGAGAAGATATATCGTAAGGTAGAAGTTAGACCTAGATTGTTAGTCATCATTATTTATTCCTTCAAGGTTAATCTATGTGTTTTATTAAAGTTAATTTATTGGTTAAAAAAATATGATTACACATTCTATGGATGAGCTAAACAATGTATAACAGAGGTTAACAACAGCGTTCAACTAAAGGCAAAGATAGGTAAGATTGTCATCACGATAAGGTAATTTTTGAAATAATCTAGTTTAAAGAATTTACTAACTACTAAGATTTCCTTTCCTATATATTTTCTTATTACCATGGTTAAGAGAGGCGGGGAACACGCCAGACAAACACTCGCAGTGACAAGTTGGTAAGAACAAACTTTTAAGGTAATACACGTAAATTTTGAAATACTCGCGAAATGCCCATGATCCTCAGTGCATATTTATTTCTTTATTATTATTATCTATTCAGTAATACCATTTACCATGTATCATTTTTTTCTTTTATCATATTCATGTATATTTGTATATATATAAAGCACAATTTGGATTATAGACGTAAGATATCGGGACCAAATCCAAATAAATGATGTGTGACATTTTGGTAGCAGCGTTGTTACCATCTTCATACAAAATGCACTAAATAAGTTTAACCACAGCATATATATATTTTTTGTTTGTTTATCATAGTATACCTCCCATATCAATGTTATTTCCTTCCTATATATCATATTTTTACAAAATTTTGGCATATTTATTATCCAGAGGTAGTATTTACTCATTTAATGTACCATCCACCATGTATACCACCTTTCTAATTATATTCATGTATATTCATATATATATATAAGGCACAATCTGAGATATAGACTACAAAAACAAGATAACGAGACCGATTCCAAATAAAATAATTAGTGTGTGTGATATTTCGGTAACAGCGTCGTTACCATCTTCGGACAAATGTACTGAATGAGGAATTTAATCACAGCTTATATATTCATTTGTTTATCATTGTATATCCTATATATATATTAAGTCATTTCCTTTCTACTTATAGCATATATTCATTTAAACTTTTTATGTATCATTGTGTCTCTCATATGTCTACATTGCTCCATTTTGGCATATATCTTATTCGTTCAGCTTTGATATATAAATTCATTCCCCTCATTTCTGTTTGCCCTATTATTATTGTTATTTAATAGCATATGCCAATTTGATTTTTACCTTATGTAACCGTGTATAATCATTGTTTTATTATCACATGTATCTCATCATATATAGTTAATAAATTTTTTTAAAATGTGTTTTAGGAATTGGACATATCTACATTTACACGCACAATTCCTTGGCGCCCATATGATTATGTTTATCTAGAACGGTCTAAGGATCTGTTTGTACAGAATCTGTGTATAGACCACCCCCCATCTCCACCTATAGGGACTGCGGCTGGGAATGTGTGGATTCACCTCACAACTAGGCCAAACCCTCCGGCATACAGACAGCGAAAGATGGGCTTAGTATTTTGCCCACTAAATGGTAGGATAAGATTTCCTTTCAATATTACTATGAGTTAACATGTTCTAGGTACCATGGCCCGTTAATTCCCCCCTTTGCCTGAGTATCAGTGATTGCACATACTAGCATCGTAAAAAAAAATGCATTTCTTCCAAATTCATATTTATCATAGAGCATGAACAGATTTGAATTGAAAAACGCATTTTTTTACTCTGGCAGGGGAGGAATTGTTGGGCCAGATTTTTCACAAAATAGACCCAACAATGATGTAAACATTTACATCATATATATACACAGTGTCTTGCCGAAATTGTTTGTTGTCCAGATGGGGAATCCCCCAACGATGGCCGACGATGCTCTAAAGGTCAAAGCAGGGGAGGACGCCCAGCTGGAGATGACACGGACCCTGTCCAAAGCCGACCAACCCTCCACAGTAGGACAACTACGAGGATTGAGAAACGAAGAGCTGGAAGCAGCCCCGGGCGTGTATTCCGAGACCCACTGCAGAAAGGTGGAGAATTCCACAACGAGGAGCTCGGCGATGCTCTAAAGACCAAAAAGCCCGGGAAGATACCCAGCTGGAGATGATACTGGCCCTGTCCAAGAATCCCGAAGCCCACTGTAGAGAGGTCCAGAGGAGGATGTACAAACTATGTACATATGTGCATATGTTAACTAATGCCAATCACCTTTTTTTTTTTTTGCAAGATGAAACGTCCAAAAGGGTTATATTACCATTTCGAGAATTTCCTAAATTTATTTTTCTTTATTCTAAAATGAATAAAGCCAATTACTGGCATATCCAGATAGGTTGGATATATTTCCTTATTTTAAAATTTCTTAAAGATGAAATTATTATATAAATTTCTCAAAGGGGCAAACATGTTAGATTTTATTAATTTTATTACTAATCCATATTATCTCTTAATAAAAAAGATAATATAATTTTACCTTTATTATTTATTTTATTCTAAAATGAATAAAGTATGTCTCGTTATTTTAAATTTCTTGAAGAAGAAATTACTATATAAATTTCTCAAGAGATGAGCATTTATATTTTTATTATTTCAATTTTTATTCTTTGAAAAAAAGGAATAATAATACTTTATTATTTTTTATATTCTAAGAATATTTAAATAATTTTTTCTTACTCTGTGAGAAGATGACAATATTTTTTTGGGGGCGCTGTTTTCAAAAAGACATCAGTCTTAACGGGGGGGGGGGGGGTGCGAGCGAGGAGGCCGATCCTGAGGGAGCTTGGACATCCGGGGAGAAATGGTATGTTAACATCTTCTCTATTAATTTAGGGCATATTTAATATGTCAAAGAGGCATATTTATAGTTTATTTTAATACGTAAGAAAAATTCATATTTTGTTTTTGTATGAAGTCTTAGAGTCTGACAAAGGAAATAGATTTTATGTTCATTTAGTACTGCCTACAAACGAAAGTTTGAAAGAAAATCTACCAAGGTAGAACAAAGGCTCATGTTTCACTATTTTTTGGTATGTTTGTAAATTATGGCACGTTTTGTATGTCGAAAAAGGCATATTCATGATTTTATTTAGTAGGTGAAGAATCACATCTTGCTTAAAATCTTATAATTTGCTATAAGCAAATCTTTTGTCTATGTAGAATTGCCCAGAGAATGAAAATTTGTGTAATCTACCAAGTCAAAATAAAAACTCATGTGTTTGTAATACTTTACCCTGAAACAAAATGCACATTATGTATTAAACATGGACCTTTTTTTGTGTTCGCTATATCCTTCTATGTGTGTATCTGAGTTTTAACCCAAGTTGGTATATAACTAAACAATGTTGTTGCTGAGCAAAAAGACAAAGTATAAGGTTGAGATGTCCTCGATAGGACCTTGTAAAGTGACTCAATAATAGATCACCTTGTTATGTCTTTTGGCATATAGTGGGCGTTTAATCTTCAATGCTCGGCTTAATCGCATCAATTGTTGTTGGGAACGTTCTCCAGTGATGGTTTCGTTAGGCTGAAGTAGCAAATAGTAGATCACTCCGAACTGATCCCACCAGATGCACAGCATTAGCTTCTTGCCATGAATATTCGGTTTGGCCGTTGAAGTTGATGCATGACCGGGCTTAACCCACGATTTTCTGCGCTTTGGGTTGTCGTAGTGAATCCACTTTTCGTCCCCCATCATGATTCGATGCAAAAAACCCTTCCGATTTTGTCTTTTGAGCAGTATTTCGCACGTGCAAATACGGCGTTCGATGTTTCCTGGCTTGAGTTCATATGGAACCCAATTTCCTTGTTTTTGCACCATACCCATGAACTTGAGACGGTTCGAAATCGCTTGTTGAGTCACTCCCAAGGTTTCAGCGAGCTCCTCTTGAGTTTGGCTTGAATCTTCGTCCAATAAAGCCTCCAACTCAGCGTCTTCGAACTTTATTGGCCTCCCTCCGCGTTCTTTGTCTCTGGTGTCAAAATCGCCACTTTTGAAACGCCGAAACCAGTACTCACATGATTTTATTAATAGAGCATGTTTACCATATGCCTCACACAGCAATCGATGTCCATCAGTTGCACTTTTCTTCAAATTAAAACAAAAAAGCAGCGCTTCCCGCAAATTGTGTTTTGTTAGCAAAAAGGTTGACATGGTTAGAGCACCAAAAAAAAAGTTCCTTACACTTGAGTGAAAAGACTTCTTCTGATTTTTTTGGGGAAATGATGAAGCCTTAACATGAAACCTTACAAGGTCCGATGCTATTTATATAATATTTGTTATAGCTTCTTTTGCAAATCCCTCAAAACTTATTTGTACTCCCAATACATAGGTTTATATATAAACATGTATGCTAATGATAAGAAGAACCTATTATCAAATGACTTCTTTTGATATGCAGCATTACTGTAAAGAAATAGGTCAATTTAGGGAATTAAAACAAAGTGACCATTATTAATGGCTGCCTTTTCATGTTTGTATGGCTGTTTTTTAATTATACAGTCTAAAAATTTAGAAAAGTTAAAAAAAAAATAGCCAAACTGTGGCTATAGTGAACCAAAAGCTCTGTCCCATTGGGGTCCACTATAGAGGGGTTTTACTGTATAAAAGTTACTGCCAATAACTTTGTATTTTTTTAAAAATGTATTTATGATTCAACAAATGGGATATTGAAGTATTTGCACCTATTACATAAAAAATAGCCTGATACCCTAATATGATGGAGTGGAGATATGAAAAAAGAAGAAGACAGAGGAGAAAAAAACCTATTAGAACTTGGACTAAATTTTTACAAATTTAAATGTATTAATCAACAGAGTTCTTAAAATTTATATAAACAAAGTGGTTGATGTACGAGGTAGAAGCGATGTTATAAAAAGTAAAATGAATAACAATTTGAGGCAAGAGGGAATTAGGTGAATAAGTAAGATTCTCACATGATTTCCAGGAAATGTAACACTAGTGCCAACATTCCCCCGCCCCTCGTTTACACAAGTCACTGATATGGCTTGCAGCCAGCTAGCTAACCCTAGCACAAAGACACTGACAGCAACTTGAGGACCAGAAAGGGTAGAGAACATTTATTTAAAAAAGGTCATTAGTAACTCATAACAAATTTGTATTTATTGCTTAATTCATATTACTGTGAATATATAACAAGTGTTTAAATTTTTGGGGGTATGGATCCTGAGAAATACATACCCCACTTCTGGCAGCAATACCAGGACTTATAGGACTGTGAATTGAGCCAGAGATTGGATGGCATGTATAGGTATTGCTTATCGTGCAGCTTCAACACAATACCTCAGTTCATTGACAGTAGTGACTGCCATGAGGTAACAAGCCAGCCATTCTGCAACCTTTGACCACATGTTTTCCATTGGTCAGTGTTAAAAGAGAGAATGTATTAGCCAGTCAAACATTCTCTGCATGTAGAGAGGCCTATAAAATACCAGTCACATGAAGTAGTGAATCTTAAGCATAAAACTTAGTGTTGCCCTGGACTCAAATAAAAACGACTTCCACAGGCACATCAGAATAGCAACAGGGATTTTCAAAGGGCCATGATTGCGGTCAAAAGGTAACTGAGACATATTCAATGCATTGCAAATATTTTTTTCAGCATTGCATACGATTGCTTTCACCTGGATGATTTAGTGTAACTTAAGCGTCTGCTAGTTTATCTTAAAGTAAACGATGAGCTGACAGAACAAAATGTTATTTTATTTGAAAAGGAGAGAAATGCACACAAAAGGGTTCTATAGTCTAAAAGCAAAAATCGCTATACAAAAATTCTTTAAAAGTTTGTTTTTAAATCAATCTTTTGGCCTTTTCTTTATTTTTTCTAATTTTTTTTTCACATTTTTCCGATTGTATTCATTTATTTTGATCAATATAGTAATTATTAGTTTTCCTTTCTTTTTAAACAGGCATTAATGCAATTTTCTCTTTTACTAAAACTTCTTTATGAAATATTCTGAAAAAAAAAAAAGTTCCAATGATATTTATCTCTCTCAATTCATATTAATTAAAATATATTTTAATAGTATATAACTCCGTCCTTACCGGTTCCAAGCCCGGATGAAAAAGGAGGAGGGGGAGCACTAACAAGCTCACTAAAAAACCTGGGCTCAGCTGGCCCGGCTGATAGTACCCTTTAGGGACTCCTGTTCCCGGGATACAGGATGAGAAGCCTTTGTACTCCATTTTATGAGTAGCTGCACATGGCGTCTGTTCCTCATGTCAGAGGCGGCCATTTCTTTTGGAGCTAAGTCGGCATGCTACTGAGTAGTGCTCCCAGTCTTAATGTCAAAGGCAGACGCATTCTACTTCACCCAGTGTGGAGATAAGAAAGAAGAAGACCATAGTATATTATTCACTAGAGTGAATTTGTCAAATCATCTAACAGAGTTTAATTCATGGCATCTTAATTTTCAATGAAATATTTTTTGCTTATCCCTATTACACGTGGTACAGGCTCTGATAATCATGGTGGATAGAAGTTGGCGACTGCTTTTACTGTGTCTATACATGTGAAAAGTAGTTCGATTTTGCACTTACAAATATGCCATAGCCCCGTTTGTTTACTTGCACTCACTGGTGGGGTTGCACTTTTGCAAGAATCGGGGGCCATTGGAGCATTTTTTTTTTTTTATCAGAAAAAAGTGCCAAATGCGGGAATCGAACCCAGGTTGTAGCGGTCGAAATCAAACTTTTTTAAACCATTCTTCCACCGACTCTCTTCATCTCTCTCTCTCATCATACTAAGCTGTATCCAATTAGTATCCATATAGTTTTCCTAAAAATCCTATTAAAAAACAACGACCACTCGCTGGAGAGCGTTTTAACATTATTTATCTTGAGAACTAGAAAACAGATAAGATATGTTACACTATCTGATAAGTGTTAGTTACTCAATTTCAAGAATGTTGTCATGTAGAAAATTAAGAAAGACAAACTTCAGAATGACGCAGCAATTTATTAAAGGCATAAGCACAAAACTGAAATTAATAAAATACAAGAGAAGCAATGAGGGAAGTTTAGGCAGAGAGATAAAATACATATATATAAACATCAAAATTAATAATATGTATATAAAATAATAAATACTTTGCTTCATAGCTCCTTCCCTATTGGGGCTGTGACCCACAGCTTGCAGATATATATATTTCTATAAAATGTCCAAGTAACTGAATTAAAATAGAAAATGTCTGAATTAAAATTGAAAATGTCTAAATAAAAATGAAAAATGTCTAAATATAAATTAAAATTGTCAATTTAAAGTTAAAAACCTATATATACAAATTTTTCGGAATTTTTTCCTCAGTTACTTTTATATTTTACAAATATAAATAGATATATTCATTTTTTAATTTATTTGATTCTACAATAGATTTTTTTTTCTTCAAATTTTATTTATCATCATTATATTGTTTATTTCAAAACACCTTCTTTTGTATTATTGCTTTCAATTAATTTATATTATATATTTCATATTTCTGATCTATTGTTAATTCATTTTATTTCAATTGTTAGCAGAGTTTGTTACAATTTTTCATTTAGGTTGTTTTTAGATAACTGTTAGTGCGGTTGAGTTATGTATGTCATTATTATCAATTGTTGAAAACTTTATCACAATTGTACGTATAGCTTTGTTACAGTTTTTATATAATTTAGATTTTTCACATTTATATAACAGCCAGAGTGTTGCAAGTTGTATTTGTCAGTATAGTCAATTATTGAGATTATTATAATTGTAAGTATAGCTTTGTTACAGTTTTTCATTTACATTTTGATAACAGCTAGATGTGTTGAATTAAATAATATGTTTGTTGCTCCATTTTTATGTCTTCTATTATTTTTTTCCAAATTATTAGAATTTCTTTTTATGCCTGTTCTGGCCTTTACACAGTTTAATAGTTTTGCTTTGCTTGGTTCTTATTTTACCTTTTTTTCAGCGCTCTGTCATGACTCAAAAGGGCTGTGAAAGACTCACTTTCTGAACCACTAGGAAGGCTTATATGACTCGACCCTGGAACAACACCCCTAATCCTGTTTCTCCTGTTCCCACTGATAATATTATTGGGTCCTGAATATAGTTTGCCCTAACTGCTCAGCCCTGCATGTCCCTGGGGAAACTGTTGGTGGCTCCTGCATCAACCCAGGGAAAGTTCCTCTTCCTGCCTTGTCTCCCTTACCATATGAAATGCGGGAATTAATGACCTCAAAGAGTGTGGAGGCTAAGTACTTTCAGATCAACATTCAGAGCCACAATAGCTCTTCGCCTTTTACCGGGCCCCTTCATCCTCATGACAACAGAGCCTCGTTTTATGTCCAACTTTATATTTTGGATTCTGAGACAGGAAATAATATTCGTATTGCTGCATCAGGGTCTTTGTAAAGCAAAATAACTACCCTACTGAATTTCTCAATGACATTCCCACAGGAATGCCTCCACACAAGTTAAACCTTAAGATTGGTGCTATAGACATGCTTCTGAGTATTTTTAATCCTAAGCAGAGTCTTTGCAATGGCGCAGGTATGATGATCCAGCGCATGTGCTCACATGTCCTTGAAGCACAAATACTGACATGGACCAAAGTTGGACACACTATCGATGCCAAAATATTTTTTGGGTTTTGCTATGACTATAAATGAGGGTAAAGGCAAACCTTTTCTAGAGTGGGTCTCTTGCTACAAGAACTTGTGATTATGCACGGACAGCTCTATATGGTTTTTAACATTTGTGAACCTTGGAAAGGATGTGTTGAACCCACATATATATAAAACTAGAAGTGTAGTTTTTAATGAGGTATTTTAAATTAAATTATTCCCTTAATATTTCATCTCATATGCATTGCAATTTTCTTTCCTGATTTGTTTTCTCTTTTTTTTTTATTTAAAGTATATTTATTTAAACTTTTCACCAATGCCTTTAGTTTCTCACCTGAAAGGAATTTTTGGTATTGTTTGTTCGCTAATAAACTATTATTTATTATTTTAATTTCTGTTTTTTTTTATTTTCTCCACTGATCTATACATTAATTTCCTAAACTTCACTGTGCTGTCTTCTAATATGTTGTTGGCCAAGGTTTGTGTTCTGGATATGATGCCATTCTCACTTTGATATAGAAATATATAAGTACTTCATGAATATAAACTTAGAAAGTATTTTTATTTACTCCTATACTTGAAATGTTACTTCTAGGAAAGTGTAAAAATATCTCGAATTAAGTTGATCTCTAATCTCTCTCCTAAATACATTCAATAGAAATAATGTTCATGTTTCATTATTTGGTAATTAATATAATTAAAATCAGTTATCCAAATTTAACAAATGTTTGGGAGTTACATTTTGAATAAAAATTATATAATTAGTAATATTTTTCCTTTCCAAATTCTCTAAAAAAAAAAAAAAGAGAATAACTACATAGTAATTTGTGTATTATACAGGCATTAATATTAAAAGACTTGTTTAAAACTATGTGAGGAAAAAAAACAGAGACAAATGAAATACATATGACTTTAAATTTATGGTACAAATTATTAGGAATGGTAAAAAAGGAAAGTGTATATAAAAATTCAGTTATGTGTGATGTAGAAAAATGATAACAATAACTTTGACTTTTGCTTAATTAATAGGTAGAAAATCTTTCTTTTGATAAATACTCTTTAAGATAATAAACTTAGTGATAATAAAACTTATAGATAAAAACACTTGTTGGTAATAAAACTTTTAGATAAAAAACCTAGATGTAATATAAAACTTATCGGTAAATAAAAACACTATTTATAAACCTTTTGGTAGGAAAACTTGCCTAAAAATATGTTCAAAATAGTGTACTTAACTTTGAAAATTTACGATTGACATTGGATTAAATTTAGGTACTTTTTAATTAAAACATAAGGATTAAATATGAAAATGTTTGACGCGCGTTTAAATGGCGTCATTGTTCTTTCTTGGTAAAAGTTCTGTCTGCTTATTTTTTCCGCCGCGCATGCGCACCACCTCTGATTCTTCGTCATTAACTATGGAGGCGTACCACTTCTCACCGGCGATGGCGCCGCCAGGGGAGCTTAGCTAGATTTGGTCAATCTAACCTCTCCAATGTGTACAGTAGGACTTCCCTGAGATGACACCTCTCTACAAGGAGAGTTATAATTGCTAAAATACCTGTCTTTAAAAGACACTTTGGCTCCGCAACTTAGTGTCTTTTACAGGGAGGTTTACATTACAAGAGAATTATAATATAAAAACTTCATATGAATAACCAAAAAGCTATATTTTTAAATGTCTTTCTTTTAAAATATATGATATTCTTTGTTTTCTCCTAGTTATAGTATCAAAATGCCAATTTTTGTATATACAAATAGGTGTTGAAAAGATGTTTTTCACAATTTTATCATGAATAGTTATTAAGTATGTACCAAGTATTGGGACATTGAGAATCTATTTATAATAAGTTTTAAAAACATTATTTAAAAACAACTCCTGTATGGGTTTGGATTAAGTTCACTGAAGTTGTTGGGTTGGAATATTTACATTTAGCATATCAAATTAAGGTAATTAAAAAAAACACTTATGAAGAGGACTTATAGTCATTATGTTCTTATTTTAAAGTCTTATAAGAAGTGAGAATGCATGAATATCTATTTGAAAGTTTGCTTTGCTGAGTTCCAAAGTCAAATGTCCACATTTAGGATTTCTGAATTTTTTAAATGCGTTAATGTATTTTGAAATTGGCTTTCCTTGAGGTCTTTCAGTCGCAATGTAAACATTTACAACTTTTCAGCAGTGAGTTTGCAAATGTTTATTGAAATCATTTTTCCTAGTAGTTTTAAAGTCACATTGTTCACATTTAAAAGGCTCCTCACCAGTATGTGTGCGTAAATGTTGAACAAGTATTTTTTTTTTCTATTGCTCTGTAGTCACAATATTCACATTTAAAAGGCTTCTCACCAGTATGAGTGTAGGAATGATTGACAAGACCTGATTTTTCTATTGCTCTGTAGTCACAATATTCACATTTAAAAGGCTTCTCACCAGTATGAGTGTAGGAATGTTTGACAAGACCTGATTTTTGTATTGCTCTGAAGTCACAATGTTCACATTTAAAAGGCTTCTCACCAGTGTGAGTGTGTAAATGTACTTTGAGAGCATGCTTGTATATAGTACTGTAGTCACAATATTCACATTTAAAAGGCTTCTCACCAGTGTGAGTGCTTAAATGTGTTTTGAGACATCTTTCATGTGAAGTCCTGTAGTCACAATGTTCACATTTGAGATGCTTCTCACCAGTATGAGTGTAGGAATGTTTGACAAGATGTGATTTTTGTAATGCTCTGTAGTCACAATGTTCACATTTAAAAGGCTTCTCACCAGTGTGAGTGCATAAATGTACCTTGAGAGCTTGCTTGTATATAGTACTGTAGTCACAATGTTCACATTTAAAAGGCTTCTCACCAGTGTGAGAGTGTAAATGTTCTTTGAGAGCATGCTTGTATATAGTACTGTAGTCACAATGTTCACATTTAAAAGGCTTCTCACCAGTATGAGTGTAGGAATGTTTGACAAGATATGATTTTTTTATTGCTCTGTAGTCACAATGTTCACATTTAAAAGGCTTCTCACCAGTGTGAGTGCATAAATGTACTTTGAGAGCTTGCTTGTATCTAGTACTGTAGTCACAATGTTCACATTTAAAAGGCTTCTCACCAGTGTGAGTGTGTAAATGTTCTTTGAGAGCTTGCTTGTATATAGTACTGTAGTCACAATGTTCACATTTGAAAGGCTTCTCACCAGTATGAGTGTAGGAATGTTTGACAAGATCTGATTTTTTTATTGTTCTGTAGTCACAATGTTCACATTTAAAAGGCTTCTCACCAGTGTGAGTGCATAAATGTACTTTGAGAGCTTGCTTGTATATAGTACTGTAGTCACAATGTTCACATTTAAAAGGCTTCTCACCAGTATGAGTGCTTAAATGTTCTTTGAGATTTCTCTCATATGAAGAACGGTAGTCACAATGTTCACATTTAAAAGTTTTCTCATCAGTGTGCAAATATAAATCCATAATTAAAAATTGTTTGTAAATAGTTCTGAAGTCACAACAATCACATTCAAAAGAATGTTTGGATAAATGTAGTGAAAGTTTACTTTCTTGTTGTTGTTTCAAAGTCACAATAATCACATTTCCAAAGCTTTTTATCAAGGTTATAATACAATGTGGTTTAAATAGGCTGATTTTCTATTTTAAACCAGAGTAGTAGATTAAAATTATATTTTTTTAAATTTTCTTCAAATTTTTAAGTGTTCTCCGTTTTATATATGAAATGTCTAGAAATATTGCTTTGAAGGGATTCAAATTTAGAGATAAAAAGGAAGTCACATACTAACAGTTATTTGAGCATGTATTGCTATAATTATGATAGAAAGAGAGATGTTGTACAATGTGTTGTCTTAGTTGATTTTTCTTCGGGGAAGATATTTCAGTTGCCTGCACAAAAAATATTTTAAATTTTTTTGACAAATGAATAAAAATTGCATGATATTGGGCTGAAACCTCAAAACAATGATGCTTTCCCAATACATTGATTTGATATCAAATATACATTGCCCTACTACCAGATAATTAAAATTATCAAAGTGAAAAAAAAGAAAAGAATAAAAACACCTATGCTAAAATATATACAGTAAAACCCCGCTAATACGAACCCTGGATATAACAAACCTTCCTTTATAACGAACCCACGCCGATTCCCAATTCCATTCCATTGAAAATACCATCGTTATAACGAACTTTGCGATTTTTAGAATAAAGAACTACCCCTATAACGAACCTATTTTCAGTCCCAAAATAATAAAATATATTTAAAATACTATGCTTATAACGAACTTAGAATTGTAAAAAAAAAAAAATTAAAACAACAAAATGTTGAGCATGTTTCAGCTCGCGGATCGCGATTTCAAAACAATAAATTTAGCGGAATTGTTTGTTTTAATTTTTGCACTTTATTTTTGCTGTGTGTTGTATAAATTTTAACACATTATACTTTTATTAAATAGAATATCTTTGCATCCATTAAATTTGAAATATAAAAAATGCAAATGACTTCCAAAATAATGTAAAAAAAAAGGCATTTTAAAAACAAAAACGTTATTTCTTTAAAAAAAAAAGGCCATTTTCAGAACTTTTCAAAGTGAAGCAACACAGGCAAAATGTTAAGAACATATTAAAATAAGTCAATATAACTTTTCAATTATAAAAAATAAAATATAAAGCTATTAAAAATTGTTACAAAGAGGAATCAACCTCAACTTTTGCCGCGATCGTACGTTTTAGGGCTAAAAAAAAAAGTACAAATAAACGGTCCCATGATGAAACAAAAATTATTTTTATGCCATTAACTATGAGGATTTTGAAGACAGCAATGTTTTGCATGACAGGTTAAAAAAACGAAATCTAGACCTAAAAGAATATGTGGGAGCATGAAATGGAAGAAAAACACTAACTTTATTTGAATGGTGCAATGCTTGATGAATGCTTTGAAGCGACAAGGTATTGATGTTTTAAAATCATTTTATATCTTTGAATATATATTTAATAAAACTTTACCTAGGATTTGTCTCGATTTTGAAATTAGACATAGGGGTACATGTATGTTAATGATAAGAAGAACCTATCATCTAATGATTTCTATTATTATTCTGTATTAATGTAAGGAAATTGGTCAATTAAGGGAATTAAAACAAAGTTACCACTATTAAGAGGCAACCTCTTCCTGTGTGCATGGCCGTCCTTTAATTATACGGTCTAAAAATTTTAAAAATAAATAAAAAATAGCCAAACCGTGGCTATAGTGAACCAAAAGCTCTGTCCCATTGGGGTTCACTATAGAGGGGTTTTACTGTATACTGTTATATATACCACTAAACGAATGGCCCGGGCAACGCCCGGGTTTTACCCGAGTGCGCATATATTTTAAAAACGTTTTAATTCAAATACTATTCGTTACAATTATAAATTGGCGCCATGGATGTCACTCTTGTGAAACGTCCCGTTCCAAACTGTGTGTTTTTAAAATGTTTTAATTAAAATACTATTTGTTACAATTATAAATTGCCGCCGTGGATGTCTCTCTTGTGAAACGTCCCGCCCCAAACTGTGTGTGTCTTGAAAATATAAAAATAAAAATGTGAATTTTCATAAAGATTTCATCATGTCGATTTTTTTTTTTTTGCATTTCACCTACTAAATCGATAGAGATAATTACATTTGCAACATGAACTTAGGTATATTGACTAAATAGAAAACTGCATAGTAATAAAGATCATTTTTTAAAGACACCATATCGTTTTTTTATACGATACGAATGACCCGGGCAACGCCCGGGTTTTACCCGATTAAATGCTTTTATTCAAATACTATTCGTTACAATTATAAATTGGCGCCGTGGATGTCATTCTTGTATAATATATAAATGAGTTTTAAAAATTGTAAAAAAAAAATGCATCGGCCGGGAATCGAACCCGGGCCGCCCGCGTGGCAGGCGAGCATTCTACCACTGAACCACCGATGGTTATGAAAAATCCCATCCGTGAGCTTCAGACAAACAAACAAACAGGCATACAGACAGAATAAGGCAAATATATAAGTAGATCATTTTTTGTTTATATTTTAATGCTTTTAAATTTTATTTTTGATTACATTTTTAAAATTGATACAAATTTGATATCAATTATATGATTATATAAAACCTGAAAATACCTTAATTTTAATAATTCATTTAAATTTATTCAATTTTAGAAATATAGGAAGAGGGTTCTTAAGATAGTAATTATGTCTGCGCAAATTTTAAATGATTTGAAAAATAGTTTATATATTCCAAAAATAACAAAGATGCACAATAAGGTCTAAATTACAATGAGTGAATGACTGTGGAATGTTTTGCAATGCACATGGAAAACATATTTGGTTGCTATTATTTTTTAAAATACCCAAACTCATTTATTATTGCATAACTTGATATAATTCGGATTTTAAGAAGTTAGATGTATTGAGATGGAAGGATAAAACGAAGATGCAGCAAATTATAGAAACCAAACATTGCTTTTAAACTGCAATAAGTTATGCCATTGAGAAAAAAGAGTTGGACAAAGATTATACATTATGTGGAAAAGTAGTACAAATGTGTGACATTGTACTGGGATAAAAGGGGCATAAATTAAGAAAAAAAAACATTGCATTCAACTAAAATGTAATTTCCATTGTAATATAATATATGGAGGTGAATTAAGGAACAAAAGTTCAATATTATATTGTGGCGAAGAAATAATTTATTATTTAATTTAATTATTCAACGGAAAAATTTGAAATAGGTTTAAAATTTTACATTTGTTAAATCATGATTTAGTTGCCTAGCTTGCTTACTCGATATTCTCTAGCTGTAGAGAGTTTTGTTGATTTGTTAATAATTGTTGA
>CP092865.1:34118503-34187611 GCA_030710605.1 Cordylochernes scorpioides | reverse complement strand
AAATATTCTATGAATATTAAAGTAATTATTTTTTTTACTCTGTAGGAAGATGACGATTTACCTTGGGGGGCTGTTTTTGAAAGATAACGGAGTTTTTGACGAGGGAGACAACCGAACGGGACGTCCTGGACGAGTTGCCAAGACAAATTTGGGGAATGGTATGTAGAGAAGATATCGGTAAGTCCAAATATATTATAAGAATCTAATGTGTAGACCTAAAGAGGTCTGTTTATGAAAGAATGGTAATAACCCTAATAGATAGTAATTTTCTGGTAGACTCGACTATTTAAGATATATAGTGAATAGAGGTCTTGGCCTTTATGGTTTTTACAAAATATTAGTCATCTTGATTAATCGTTTTATTTAGATGTGGTACTTGGTTAAATTACCAAGTCGTAGGTTCTCAATCATTTTTATATAGGAATTTTTATAATTTGTGAAAAAGGTAATTTTAAGCCCACTCATGCTGTCCACAAATGAAAAATTGTAATTTCCACAGAGGTGAATAAAATTTAATGTTTTAATATTTTAAAGTGTGTTGGTAATATTTTATCCATAATTAACTACAAATCATGTGTGAATCTGATGAGCGGAATATCTGACGCTATTGTTTGATATCCATGAGCCTCTTTCTTTCTCAGGGAGTTCACAAAAATAACACATCCTGCTATAAAAAGAGTTATAGTTTGCGTGTATCCTGCACGCACTGGGGTTAAAAAAAGGAAGGACATAAACTCTGGTTAAATTTACATTATATATTTATTTATCTCTTTTGACCAAAAGAAAAACACAAAGATAAGAAAAAAAATAAATAAATATGCAATGACGATTGAGTGGGAAAGTTAACATATATATACCTGTTTAAAAAAAATCATTATAAAAAGAAAATACTTAACTTTAGTGCTTCAGCTGGAAGGCTGGAAACCCCTCCCCAAAAACTAAAATTTTTTTAGAACTACATTTTAACGAGTTTCCCTCTACTATCTTATCTAAGACTGACCAGCCCCCCCCCCCCCAAAAAACTTGCTTGCCACTAACTTTTTCCTCCCAGGGTGACCAAACAAAAATAAAATAAAATAAATCTTTATCTGTGATAAGAAAGACATTTAAAAAAAATAAAATTATAATAAAAAATTATCTTTCGAAATATTAATTTGAAAATATTAATTAAAAAATAGAAAGCCCAAAATAGCTGCTTATTTAAAATAAAAAGAAAATTTATTATAGTTTATATCTAGTTATTTACAAAAAAACTAGAAATAAAAAAGGAGGTGAAGAGATGGGCTGGTTTTTTACAGAGAAGAATTCTCGAAGTCCGCTTCATTGTCCACCGGCTTTTCCTTGATTCTGTGGGTGACTTTGTGGAGGCCCCAGAAGTGGCCTCTACAATCCTTTCCCGCCAAGACCACGGGATTTGGGCTTGCGAGGGAGCAGGACTATCTCCGGGGTCAAACGTGGAGGTCATGGATGCTCTGGCTTGCGAGGGAGCAAGGCAAATCTCCGGGGTCAAAAGTGGAGGTCATGGATGCTCTGGCTTGCGAGGGAGCAAGGCAAATGTCAAAACAAAGGGCGCCATGCATTCTATTTATTCGCCAGTTGAATGCAAGACTGGCTTTTTTTTTTTAATTCCACTCTGTGACACGGATAGTATTGTGATAGGTATATCCGGAGTCTTAGGGTGCCTGGAACACGAGGGTTATAAACACATATATACATCTATTTATAAGTAAGATTTGACACATTTGTGGGAAGGTGCATGCCTACTAGTTTAAAAATAATAATGCTTAGTGACCAAAAATAATAATAATAAAAGAGCCAATAATGAATTCAAACAAAATTAAATAAATGAGAAAACCAATAATGAATTCAAACAAAATTGAATAAATAAAAGGCCAATAATGAATTCAAACAAAAATTAAGTAAATAAGAAAGCCAATAATGAATTCAAACCTACACTATAATGAATTCAAACAAAATTAGATAAATAAAAGGCCAATAATTTATTCAAACAAGATATTAAGTAAATAAGAAAACCAATAATGAATTAAAACAAAAATTAGATAAGAAGGCCAATAATGAATTCAAAACTAAAATAAATAAATAAAAGGCCAATAATGAATTCAAACAAAATTGAATAAATAAAAGGCCAATAATGAATTCAAACAAAAATTAAATAAATAAGAAAGCCAATAATGAATTCAAACCTGAACTATAATGAATTCAAACAAAAATAATAATAATACAAGAGCCAATAATGAATTCAAAACTAAAATAAATAAATAAAAGGCCAATAATGAATTCAAACAAAATTAAATAAATGAGAAAACCAATAATGAATTCAAACCGAAAAAATAAAGTAAAAGAGCCAATAATGAATTCTAACCTGAACAATAATGAATTCAAACTGGAAAAATAAGAATAATAATAAAAGAACCAATAATGAGAAAAAAAAAAAAACTGGTGACTTCACATCGACTTGACACGGTGCCTGTCAGTCAAAATTTATCTCTATCAGTTCCATGCCTTTTTCGTTGAAACATGTCCAATTCTATATGGGTTTGCTACTAACTAATTTAAACTAACATGATCAAGCTCTAAACTTGTTTAATACCTAATAAAAAATAAAATAAATAGTATTTTATCAATGTACTACCATAGTACGTCTGGTAGGAAGTCCTTTATAAAGACTGACTGGGCTGGGTTGGTTCTCCAGGATGAACACATCATCCAACTCATCATGGTTCATAGCCAGTGTATGAGTAAATACGACATTCAGCACAAAGCCCGAAATGCCAAAGACCTCACGTCCAGCACAAAGCCCGTGGCGTGATTAACTGGCCTATTCTGCACTTATTGATACCCTCGCCGAAGAGTCCTCGTGTCAGTCATCTGAAGACACTACGAAACCTCGCGCGTACCTATTAATGGTATCATACCCAACAAATGGGTCAGCGCATAGAACCGATCAAGTCCCCGACTTGCAAGACCCATCCTAACTCAGCCTTTTACCACTAACGTTATCCATATGGAAGGAAGCATACCTATAGCGCACACTTCCCCTACTGGGGTTTGAAACCAGATACCACCCAGTTATCAAACCCTACATTGATTTAATTGAATTGTATGTAGCCATCTGGTGCGCCGGTGAAAACCCGCTAAGTCCACCAAAGTTTCACACATATCAAAAGTTAACAAAAAAAAAACTCATATTCCCGAAGGAAGCCTAACTAAAGGAGCGACTATTTTCTAATTTGAGAATTGCATTGTCCCGAGAGGCTTATATCCCTAACAAATTTGAAATCAAAATAAAATCGATCCTATTAAAATTCCCTAACACTATTCTAAATGTATCTTGGTCTAACAATATGATAGTTTTTAACCTTCTTACACATTCATTAAGCCAATCCATTCATACACCCTCCCCCCCTTCATTCACGGCTTGCATACAAACTAAAGTTAAAAATTGCTATAAACGCCAAAATACCTCAATTATCATTGCTAAATTTTCCCTAACAATAACTAACTTCAAGGACATCATGAAATCAAAGAAAATATTTAATAAAACTTGGGAACTAAATGCCCTTCAATATAAATTAACCTATGCCTCATACAATCTCTTACTCACTATTTGTATTCAATGACTGATATCAGTCTCAACTGTAAGCTAACCTAACTTTGATATAATTGTAAATATCAAAGTCCCTAAATTGTTTTTGCCTCAACACCTAGTACTACTGCAAATATAATTTAATAGGACAATTTACTAATTAGAGCGACAAAGAATAGGACATTCAACTCATGAAGGCGACAAACAATTGGAGGCGCTTCCTCCACTGATAAGATCCTATTGATTGACCTTCTCTCCTCAAACACGCTCCAGTCACAGCAACCACTCTACACCACCAGCGTAACAACTTTATCCTACTTGTTGACTGTAGGTAACATGCAATAGTTCTAGAATATGGAATTAAAGGGCGTCTATATATACCCAACCGATATCTGTACTAATGTGTAAACCTACACTCTGCTGCACCACTGCTCTAAACTACCTGGCTTCTGATTGTCTATGTCTACTTAATCTCAATTCAAGCGATTATTGAGCGTCATACGATGGCTCCCGTATACTCAACCTTGGACGTCACTAAGAACACAAACAGCTCGCCGCCAAACATTACTCCGACCTCGGCAGTACATCTTCTCTGGAGTTGTTGTGTGGCTCTGGAGTAAACTTGATGTCGCCCAGCTATACCTATACATCTATTTAGCTGCTTGCGCCACCGTTCCTACTGTAAACTATGCACCATACTGAAGTACTAACTCGTTGTTCATAACTGGAAAGTTATCACCTAATAGCCACTCAAGAGCGTTCTGGTTTTCCAGTCGCTTCTTGGTCAAATAATATCTTATTCTATTTAAATCTAATCTTAATACAAAATTACCCTAGACTTGAATATTTGTGCCAAATTGGTTACACCTAATTGCCAAATATTAACAAGACTGATTGTCTATACTATATGCTTTGACATGAGAAAGTTTGAAAATTTTAACATAAAATTTCAAAATTTAAGGTTTCATGGAAAAAAATTCTACAAAAAAAAATTCTGCTCAATTTGGTCTCTCAAATCTAATCTTAATAAAAAAAATTTACCCTAAACTTGAATATTTGTGCTAAATTGGTTACACCTAATTGCCAAATATTAACAAGACTGATTGTCTATACTTACAATATGCATTGAGAGAGAAATTTAAAAATTTTAACATGGAATTTCAAAACTTAAGGTTTCATGGAAAAAAAATCTATAAGAGAAAAAAAATTCTGCT
The DNA here is from genome assembly GCA_030710605.1 of Cordylochernes scorpioides. NCBI lineage: Eukaryota > Metazoa > Arthropoda > Arachnida > Pseudoscorpiones > Chernetidae > Cordylochernes > Cordylochernes scorpioides. The sequence goes on along the minus strand of CP092865.1, from coordinate 34,182,790 downwards.
TAAATCTGTCCCACCTGATACATATTAAAGTTTTACGAACTTACGCTTTCTATACATGCACTCTCTTCACACTACATCACGTCAGTGACTATGGCCACCGCTCTCATCACAAAGTCTACACTTACAATATGCACATTACACTTAAAAATTTCGAAATTTAAGGTTTCATAAAAAAAAAATTCTATAAAAGAAAATTCTGCTCAATTTTATTCTCTCCCACTTAATACGTACTAAAATTTTATGAACTGACTGTTTCTTATACAGCTTTCTTAATTTACCTAGAGTGCCTATCTATGGGAAGGGTTTGTTTTACACGCATTTTATTTTACTTATATCAGGGTCTACTATATTGTTCTTTTCTTTAGTCCAGCCTGGACCTCCTTTTAACTAAATAAAATAGATTAGACATCATTATATTAGATTGACCTATTTGTTCTACTAGGGACTACGTTTGCTCACTACGCGGTAGTTTAAAATTTTACTATCAATTGCAGGCTAATTTCTCTTACACTTTTGATGGTATTATGTGTATTTTGACTTGACCTGGTTTGATACAGCACGCTTTCCTTATCGAAGTCTCAATAGAACACGGAATTGAGTGTTCAAAATATATATCATTATGGTACTCAAGATTCATCTCGTTAAGACATGGCTGTCGCAGTGTTTTCTCGTGGTATGACAGAGGTGAACCGAGCCTAGACACATCTGAACAGGTGCGAGCTTGGCATAACTACATCTTGCGTAGGTTAACTTGGCATGCCGGTTAATCAATCTTGGAAATTCTGAGCGAATTGGTGCATCAGCCTGCAGGTGGATAGTCTATATTTTATAAATGATGCATATATTTCAGATATTCTCTCCACATCCTACCACAGTGACCCACTCTTCAACTGGTTCATGCCACGTGGTTTTGCGCGCGGTGGCGTCCATCGGGATATTGTTTTATGTCGTTATTCACTCACGTCCACCTTCGTAAGTATCTTTAAATCCGATTACATAATATACAAATTTGTAGGCAGAATTACATTCTCCAACATCCATAGTTTAAGACTACGCAAGATACCCTCCTAAATCTTCAAGGCCTATTCCCGACCTCCCAGAAATGTAGTCTTTGCTGCTGGTTACCAATGTCTAATGTCACATTTCATAAAACTACGAAAGCTGATGCCGAAACGAGTTTTTTATATCTGCTATGATGCTATAAGTTTCTTTTGTTACTGGCTTCTGCTGCCAAGCAACCTGAAGATAAGGTTTTTTTTTGGAAAGGCTTATCAAAACCAGTCAAGTGCAAACATACACGAGGTGCAAAATTTTTATCTCTGTTTATCTAAGGTTACCTGTATAACCATTATCTAGTAAACTGCTAAGTTCTTATTTCGAAATAGAGTCATTAATTTCCAAAGGACACAGGTTATATATAAAATTAATTTGATCTTTGGCTGGAGCTAAAGAAAAGAAACAACAATTTCACTACTTTCATTATTTTTCTGTCAATAAACGCTATACTGTTGTCACGCATTTCCCTCCACGAAGAGTTACAAATAAGAATATAACATTCTACTGGATCATAAAACACTATCTTGCGTACTCGCTACTATGCTTGTCAATAAAAAAAAATTACAATACCAGTTTAAGATTCCCATGCATTAAAATAAAATTACAAGTCCAGTTTAAGAGTCATCTACACTGTTAAAAATAAAAAATTGGAACACGTTTTTTTTAATCTAAAACTATAATTGAACAAACGTCTTGTTTGCATGAACTGAAGTAACTTAAAAAAAAATATATATAAAAAAGTAAATTAAAGTAAATGATGAAGAAAAATAAATTATTATACATAACTGTAATCTAAATGGTAATAAAACATTTATTTTAAACAAGGATTTGCGCTCCGATAAACTAACCATACTGGAATCCAACAAAGTATCTTGTCATAATGACATTAACAAAAATTGTTTTTTAAATATATTTGGCATATTATTAGAATATTATACTAAATTAAAATGAATAGATAAATAAAAGAAATGGAAGAAATATGTGGCAGGCATAGTGCCAAGCCTAAAGGCTAAGCCTTTCAAAAAAACGTACCTTTCCCACCAAACGCTTGGTCTAGACTGTCTTTGTTAAAAATTTCCTTGTAGGCGGGAAAAGCGGTTCTCTTGAAACCCTTAGTGTCTCGCCGACTTGTCAATCAAACTTGCGGGGGAGGAAGTCTAGAATTTGACATTGATTGATATCTTAGCGGGGAAGAAGTTTTTCCCGCCCTCTACAATCACTCTAGAGGGGAGTGAGTGTTGAGGCGTCTCTGCGTGTTGTCCTCCGTAGGGGTGCCACTGACTGACGTCCAGTGAAGCTGTAAGCTGGCCGTCTTTCCTTGGTTGTCTGAGGCGAGGCACACGTGTCTTGAAACTCTTGGGTCTTCGCTCTGTGTGTGCGTCATTGGGAGCGCCCTTGCCGTGCGCGAAAATTGCACCAGGGCTAGGCCTGGTGTTGAAAAACCAAGGGGTGCACACAGTAGTACCACCCCCCCGCCTCCGCGTTGGTTCTCCGCGTCAACCTCGGAACCTCAGAGGTCCTTGATTCGACGGCAGATTCAGGGAGTACTGGGAACTAAGGGTTCGAGGGCTAAAGGGGGGGGGGGTCCTATTGGAGCGTAGGACGGGTTCTTCTAAGTCCGACGAGAGGGCTCGGTCAGCAACCTTGCCAATGACTCTCGGTGACGCCTGTGGGTGAGTGGTCAACCCCACAGAGCCAGACCATAATGGCGGGCGCGAGGGGCCTACCAAAGGCCGCTCGGTGCATGGAGAATGCATCATTCCTTCTGGCTGTGTGTGGATCTAGATTTCAGCGAACTACAGGGGACGCAAGGGCCACTTTGAGCCTATATCGTCCCTGGCTTTGCCGAATTTCCTATCTGATTGATATCTTTATTTGCTTTCCCATGGTTTCTCAGATTCTTTGCATTTTCCCGCTAAAAATTTTCCTTGTAATTTTCTATCTACCAGCTAGTATAACGGAATTTTTAAGATTGTTAACTAATAAACACACAAAAAAAATTGAGATTTCAAATACTCTAAACTGGTGTACCTTGCTAAAAAAATTACTGGTGTTGACAATATATGATTTAAAAGATAGATTACAAAATGATGCAGTGTTTTAAGTTATAACCCAACTTCTATAACGTTCAAAATTTTTATACTGGACACATGGTGACCTCGACACATATTTGTTTAGAATTGGCAAAATTGGTTCACTTGCATGCACTTGTGGAAACTAACAACAAACCCCTGAACACCTTCTGATAAAATGTCCATTAACTTCTGATCCAAGGGAAGAAAACCAACTTTACCTGACCGATACAAATAAGCTGCTTGCAATAAAGACCAATACATCAAGTTTAATAGATTCTGCAGGATGTACATTTAGAGGCGAAAGTGCTGACTGTACATATTTTTAAGCCACTACTTATAATTGCTATATGTAAAATTTGACGTCGAACGCCTAATCCCAATGATTTCCAATGTTCAATTGTATTAATTTAAAAAAATATAATATGATGTTACACAATAGGCTAAAAACGACGTTCTATTTTTATGCGAAAATCTTTTTACACATAGTACAAATAGTTTTAAATATAAATTTGGCATTACTGTAAGTTTTAAAACTAAAATGTAAGTGGACAACTGCGGCCTTCTAGCATATTATTTGGCTTAATTAAAAAATATGGCTCGTTTATCTAATATATAAAAAAAAGGCACCACCACAAATGTATCAAATCTTACCTTAAAAAAGAAATTGGCGGGATCCGTTCTCCACGTGGTTGGCCGCCTCGTGGACTTTCCCATTCTTTACTGGATTTTCCGTAGCCTCCAACTAGCACACATTTATCTATTAGTTTTATGCTTTAGACAGGATTTTACAAGTTACATGTTTCAAGCAGCAGGGCGCTATTTTACCGTGAACTTTTCGTGGCCTTTTTTGAATTGATCGTCCCACGTTGAAGGCGTCATTGATGAGCGGAATATCTGACACTATTGTCTGATATCCATGAGCCTCTTTCTTTCTCAGGGAGTTCACAAAAATAACACATCCTGCTATAAAAAGATATATAGTTTGCGTGTATCCTGCACGCACTGGGGTTAAAAAAAGGAAGGACATAAACTCTGGTTAAATTTACATTATATATTTATTTATCTCTTTTGACCAAAAGAAAAACACAAAGATAAGAAAAAAAATAAATAAATATGCAATGACGATTGAGTGGGAAAGTTTACATATATATACCTGTTTTAAAAAAAATCATTATAAAAAGAAAATACTTAACTTTAGTGCTTCAGCTGGAAGGCTGGAAACCCCTCCCCAAAAACTAAAATTTTTTTAGAACTACATTTTAACGAGTTTCCCTCTACTATCTTATCTAAGACTGACCAGCCCCCCCCCCAAAAACTTGCTTGCCACTAACTTTTTCCTCCCAGGGTGACCAAACAAAAATTAAAAAAAAATAAAATAAATCTTTATCTGTGATAAGAAAGACATTTAAAAAAAATAAAATTATAATAAAAAATTATCTTTCGAAATATTAATTTAAAAATATTAATTAAAAAATAGAAAGCCCAAAATAGCTGCTTATTTAAAATAAAAAGAAAATTTATTATAGTTTATATCTAGTTATTTACAAAAAAACTAGAAATAAAAAAGGAGGTGAAGAGATGGGCTGGTTTTTTACAGAGAAGAATTCTCGAAGTCCGCTTCATTGTCCACCGGCTTTTCCTTGATTCTGTGGGTGACTTTGTGGAGGCCCCAGAAGTGGCCTCTACAAATCCTTGGTGTGTGTTTTATTTCTTTTTGTGTATGTGTCTAAATTTAATCTACTGTGATACACAATTGCAAATGTTATTATTGCTGAGCTAGACCGGATTCGAAGTCGAGATGTCCTCAAAATGGGACATAAGTAAATATCTTAGGGTTCTTTTGATGTTTATAATATCTTGAGTTGTAGGATCATGCATTGACCTGCTTTCAAAATTTGTGGCAAAGGTCATGTCTGGTCTAGTTTTGTTTGTCAAATATAAAAGGCTTCCAATTGCTTGTCTGTAGGGAAATTTGTTATCATTTGATATTTCTAAGTTTTTGTCTACTTCTTTTGCTACATCTGTAATGGGAGTGGGTACTGGTTTTGAGTTTTGCATATTATATCTTTCAAGAACTGATTTTGCATAATTTTCTTGTGAAAGTAAAATTTTATTTTTTTCCTCAAAACACAAATTTATTCCCAAAAAAGTTCTTGGATCATTGTTTATTTTAACTTCAAACTCTTGGGATAGTTTTTCTAAAATATTATTTAATTCTTCTTCATTATCTCCCATTAAGATACCATCATCTACATATATTGCAAGGTACATATTTCCTTTGTTGGTTTTAAAAAGACATGGCTCTGATTTTAGTTGTATGAAATCTTGGGATTTGAGAAAGGTTTTTAATCTTTCATTCCATTTTAATGGGGCTTGCTTTAAACCATACAATGCCTTTCTCGAACTGCATATGTTCCCTTTATAACCTTCTGGCAATTGAACATATATTTCTTCATCCAAAAACCCATATAGAAAAGCTGTTTTTATGTCAAATGTTTTAAAAGCAAACCTTTTCTTAGCCATTAGAGCAAAGTATATCCTTAAAGAGACAGTGCTTATAACTGGACTGAATGTCTCATCATAATCAATGCCTGCTTCTTGTTCAAAGCCTCTTACAACTAGTCTTGCTTTGTAGCGACCATCTTCTTTCACTTTAAAGAGCCATTTAGAGTTCAGAATCTTCTTGTTTGATGCTTCATTTTCTTTTACTATTTCCCAAACTTCATTTTTGGCAAGAGACTCTTTTTCTTCTTTTATTGCCTTTTTCCATTTTTCTTGATTCGGACCAGATATAGCTCCGAGTAAGTTAGAAGAGCTGATTCTGTTGTTCCATCCTGCTCTAAATAGAAGTCTTCATATCTTGATGGTGTTTGTAAACTACTTCTTGGTCTAAGATTATATTTTGAAGTACTTGGTTTTGTAGGGATATCTTCTTTGTCTTCAGAGACTTCTGGTAGACTTGGTTCTTCATTTAATTCTAGTTGATCTTCAGATTCTTCTTCTGGTTCGACAATAGGTATTTTTTCTTCTTTATTTATACATCCTTTATCTAAAAAAATTACATCTCTAGCTGTAAAGATTTGTTTGCTTTGTTCATCCCAAAGGCGATAACCATTTGGTGCATAACCTATAAAGGTATATTTTTTACTTCTGTCTTCCAATTTCTTTATGTGTTTTAGGATTTTGACATAAGCTTCACAAATAAAAAGTTGTAAGTTTGACAAATTTGGTCTTTTGTTGAACCAAAGTTCTGCAGGGGTTTTCTCTAATTCTTGAGTAGGGCTTTGGTTCAGCAAATAGGCTGAAACCCTTACAGCTTCTCCCCACATGTATTTTTCTACACCAGAATCAATCAAAAGAGCTCTAGTTTTCTCCATCAGGGTTCTATTTAATCTTTCGGCTTTGCCGTTTAGCTGAGGTGAGTGAGGTATGGTGAGATCCATAATGATTCCTTTAGCTTTGCACCAGGATTTTATATATTCATTTACATATTCTCCGCCATTGTCACATCTTATTTTTGAAACTTTTAGATTCATTTGGTTTTCTGCTTCTGTAATAAATTATTTTAGATATCCTTTTATTTCATATTTATTTTGTAACAAATACATGTCATAATTTGTATATAATTGTATGCTCCCCGACCCACTATGCATGTACAAATGTATGATTTTCAAAGATTTAATAAAAGAATAAGGTAACTGGAGGAAAGAAAGTAACAAAAAGACATAGGAAATAGATCTAGAAGAGAACATAATTATTAATAACGTCACAGTTAACCTTCTGACCCCGGGAACCCTGCGAGCTAAGTTTAAACCAATACTTCCTGGCAAAGCAGGACGTATCTGGTTACCAGAAGTTATAAAAGTTTGAGAGACGCCCAACTTCCGACCCAAGACCGGACGTATTTGATAACGCGGAAGTAAATAAAGTCGAAATAACACCCGACACTTCCTATCAGGCAGACCATATCTTTCACCAAAGAGAACCGCGGTCCAATTAGAAAGTCTCCCCTTAAGTAGGTCAACCAATAGGAAAACGGGGACGTTCCATTTTCGACCAATGGGAAGGAAGCCAACTCGTGGTGTTAAATGGAAAAGCAAGAATGGTCAGTTGTTCACTCGTTCTCGCCGAGTTCGGACCTAGTAGTGTTTTGGCCCCCATCTGAACAACATCTACAGTTCTTCATTCACTCCCACCGAGTTCAGACCCAGTCATCGACTCGACCCCACCAAGGTAATGTCTGCTCACTAGAGACCTCTCTCTCCGCTCATTTCATCTAAATCCAATCATCGCCATGTGATCAACTAATTAATCATCAAAAACCGCTCTGCCTTTCTCAAAAGCTTTCTTTCCTCCAACCCGTTGCCTTATATTTTCAACCATCAAGTGTCCCGGCTTATTTCCCCTGTGTGTAATCCTTTCACTCAGCCACCACGACTGCATCATCCACCACGACTGCATCATTCACCACGACTGCGTCACCACTTCAACAACCTTCAACACCAAGAGTAAGGTTTCCCAACATAGTAGAATACCACAGCTATTCCTAAAAGTCGACAGGATTCTACAACAGTGTAATACATCAAATATTGCAGTGTAATAACTTTGGATCACATATTACATAGAGTCGACAGGATAAAGATGGAAATTAGCCCAGGCGCCAGCAAAACAAAAGGCAATAACAAAACGAGCGGAAAGAAACTGACAACGAACGAAGCGACAAGACATACCCTGGCGACGGTAATTTTAGAACTGACCGCCGCGCTACAAGGGGCAAAGTCCACGCAACTGGAAACGGTCTTCCGGAGCGCCACCCCCGGGGCAATCGACGCCCGCACCGCCGGTACGTGTCCGAACAACCTGACGCCCACCGAGGAGTCGCCACCCGCCATGCCGTACCCGTGCACCCGGAAGCAATCCACGCGACACGGGCCCAGTGTACCGACAACGCGGTCCACTCGAATGGAAGCAGTACAAATGACTAGATTTCCTTTTCAATTGCGCGGACAGTGCAAACGGTCCCGATCCGGCCCAACAGATATTCCAAGCCAGCCACCCCAAGCCGAAGACGCCACAGTGGAGACCTTTCGAGACTAAGGTAGGCAATCCACCCAATGACACCATCAAATTGACTTTGGACTTGTATCTGACCCAGGACCTACCATGTACCTTTCTAATTGAACCAGACGCAGGTTCGAACATATTGCCGTATCATTTATACAATAGATTAAAAGCACAACTTCCCAACTTAAGTATTAAAAAACCTTCCCTTGATCTATCCACCCTAAATAGTTTTACGAAAATAATAGGACATTTAACTTTCCCTCTGACAATAGGCCAAATAACCTGTAGAGAGAACTTCCACGTGGTAAATGCATCCTTGCCATTTGGAGTTCTTACCTTAAAAACCCTTTATCAGTATAAATTAAAACTAAATTATAATCGCGGCACTATTTTCCAACTTGGCGTCCCATTGTCTAATACTATCTACCACTTTAAACATGTGTCAAATAAATGCAAGCACGGGCTAGGCCAAAACCTGTCCCAAAGGACTCGCACAGCACCCAAAGCTTTCACACATGGAAACCCTTGCCTGCATTCATTGCCCAAACCCCAAATATTTACATGCCACCATTCTAATCTCACACCACGCAACTTTTCACTCAACCCAATTGCCAATACTTTATGCCCACAACACATAAAGCCACAACGGCTTCAACCTACAATTCCAATCATGCCCAAAAAAACGTGTCAGTACAGCTCACACACTTACCACACAAAATCCATACACGCACCCATACGTCACCACACAACAAACACGCACAATCCGCACAACAAACGCAACACGCGCGCCAAAAGACAACAACAACCAGTAAGCGCATGCACAATCGTTAAGAATAATACAATCATCCCGTCTACACAAAACATAGAAAAAATTCACGCCACCAAACAACCACACAATCGAAAAACATTGCGATCTTTCCTAAAAGCTGTGAACGCCTATAAAGAGTTCATTCCGGACCACGCCCGCTTGCGGACACCACTTGTCAACCTTCTAAAAAAGGATGTCGTGTGGGTCTGGAGTGACGAATGCCAGAAAGCGTTCACTAACCTGAAAGAAAGCCTTACCACACACCCCACATTACACCTTTACCAGGAAGGTCTGCCATGCCAGGTGTACTGTAACACCTCAACATTCAGCATTACAGGCATTCTTAAACAAGTCTACCCTGATGGGAAGACATACACCGTTCAACATTTCAGCCGATCTCTGCGTAGTCACGAGCGAAATTATTCAGACTTGGAACTACAATGCCTAGCCATTGTGGAAAGTGTGGATAATTTCCGCACCTGTCTAATGGGCAGAAAGTTTACAATATTTTCTGACCATCCCGCGTTGCAGTGGTTGAAAGAGATCAAAGCTCCGTCAGGCAGATTGTTTCGATGGAGGTTAAGACTGTCAAGATACGAATATGAGGTCCGTAGCATAAATGGAGTACAACAATATGAAACGGGCGTTGTAACTCGTATCCCATTTTGTGGCTTTCTAGATGCGCCACTCATAAAGAGCCAACAGTCTTCTCCACCGGGAAAATCTCGCGTGACTATGGATCACAATAAACTGCGCACCGTCTCCCGAAAAGGAGTACTTAAAACTATAGTCCCAAGTTCACTTACAACCAGACTTCTTAAGTCCGTACACACACAACACCACCACCCAAACATCTCCAAGATGACGAGACTCATCTCATCACAATATTATTGGCAGAACATGACACAAGACATCGCAAAACAGGTAAAAACCTGCCCCACCTGCCGATTCGCTAGAAGAATCGATGAATACAACCAACCTTCACGTAAAAATACCGACACAGGCCCCAAAGCAAAACAGAATTCGTACATAAAGCACAGCGTACACACAACACAAACAATGCCAAATTTACACCACCCGCGTCAGAGAAACAATCACACAGCTCAACCTAAATCAATTACCACCGACATATCGCTAATAAAACCATTAACGATCAAACAGGAGAACTGCGAACCTACCAATCATTTAAATTCTACAATTAATAAGGTTCAGGCAAATATTTCAGAGTCCCCATTTACAAAAATCTGGAAGAACATGGGGCAATATCCTATCTTTCATCTGATTTTTATCCTTTGTTTGTTAGTTCTACCATACAACTGTACCCCAATTTTATTCACTAATTACTTGTTTATCTATACCATGCCCGCTCATAAAATTTTCGAACTACAAGAGGCAGTTTTTAATTATGGACAAGAAGTTTTTAATTTTGGACAAGCAGTTCTTCATTGTGGACAAACATTTATAAAACTTCTCATAATTTTAGGAACCATCTTCGCAGAAAATCTAAATAAACTCCGAAGAGATAGAAGTAACTGAAAGATGACCAACTAATGTCGGAGAATTCACACTCCAAAAACAAGATCTGAGCCGCACCCCAAAATAAATAGACGGCAGGAAGTGAGAATTTTGAGACACAGCGACAAAGACGTGACGCCCTTACTTCAAATTACATGCAAATAGTGTGGGAGGGTAATTTTAGATCGGACCTCGCGTCCCCGACACGTCCCGCTTCCGGCGTCTCATTACAGGGCCCCGCTCATCCAAATTAGGTCACCGCTCTCCCCAACCACAGATTCCTCTATGCCACCAATTTTGGATGCCAGTTCAAGCCTGCGTATCGATTTTTACAATGTAGTCAAATCAACTGTCACCCGGAAATCTAAAAAAGGTACAAGACGTCACACACATTTAAATGAGTTCATACTCCCATCATAATTGATCAAATACTTTACAAACTTTCAAAAAAAAAAGCTACACCTTCCATCTACACATAAATACCACAGACCTTAGGATCTCGACAACACATAGAATTCACACACACATTTCTTACACCAAAAACTACTAACATTTTTCACAATACACACAAAGACAAAAAATTTATAGGGCATAAGTAAGCATTAATACATCTAGATTAGGGCATGTATACAAAAGAATTCAATTCAATACATTTTATTGTTTGTACATTAGCCAATTTTACTATTTTTCAATTAAATTCAAAATATTTAACCAAATTAACAATTTATTCAAATTATTATCATATTTAACTATCAATTATCATTCTATTTATCACTTAACTTATATTAGTATAACTTCATTATCAACGAAAACTCATTGGTTTTCGGTTACACTAAAAACATTAAATCATCCTATTTTTGAAACCTTTTTATTTTTCATTTTTCCTTTTTTTTTTCATTCAACCAAACACTCAACTTTGATTTCGCTCAAAAACCTTTTATTTTATTTTATTTTGATTTCAAAAGACCTTATGAAATTTCCTCGAATTCTTTTCCAAAATTCGAGCAAAAAAGTAACTAGGCATTTTCCCTTATCACCATGCAACAAAACAATCTTTCTTTTTCAACCAAACACATTCAATTTTGATTTCATTCAACTATTTTATATTATTTTTATTTTGATTTCAAAAGACCTAATAGAATTCCCTCGATCTCCATTCCCAATTTCGAGCTAGAATATGGTTAGGCATTTTTCCTTTTTTTTCTCACCATACACCAAGCATTCACTTTGATTTCTTCCAACTTTTTATTTTTATTTTACTTTGATTTCTCAAAAGACCTTATGAAATTTCCTCGAATTCTTTTCCAAAATTCGAGCAAAAAAGTAACTAGGCATTTTCCCTTATCACCATGCAACAAAACAATCTTTCTTTTTCAACCAAACACATTCAATTTTGATTTCATTCAACTATTCTTATTTTATTTTGTTTTGATTTCAAAGCGCCTTATGAAATTTCCTCGATTTCTTTTCTCAAAATTCGAGCAAAAAAGTAACTAAGCATTTGTCTTTGTCACCATGCAACAAAATATCTTTCTTTTTCAACCAAACACATTCAATTTTGATTTCATTCAACTATTTTTATATTATTTTTATTTTGATTTCCAAAGCCTTAATAGAACTCCCTCGATTTTTTTCCAATTTCAAGTAGAAATTAGTTAGGCGCATTTTCTTTTCTTTTTAAATCCACTATGTACCATAGCATTCATTTTGATTTCTTACAATTAAAAAATTTTTTGATTTCTATTAATTATACTCAACCTATATCATCAACCCCACTCTATTTTACCTCTTATATCACCACCAATACTTGTATATAACCTCTCAATACCCACAACTAATTTCCCCACAAAATTATTTTTCACTTTACAGAATTCTCTCAGGCTAACCCCTTCTTGAATTCTTCACATGTAGGGGGCGCATCTGTCATAATTTGTATATAATTGTATGCTCCCCGACCCACTATGCATGTACAAATGTATGATTTTCAAAGATTTAATAAAAGAATAAGGTAACTGGAGGAAAGAAAGTAACAAAAAGACATAGGAAATAGATCTAGAAGAGAACATAATTATTAATAACGTCACAGTTAACCTTCTGACCCCGGGAACACTGCGAGCTAAGTTTAAACCAATACTTCCTGGCAAAGCAGGACGTATCTGGTTACCAGAAGTTATAAAAGTTTGAGAGACGCCCAACTTCCGACCCAAGACCGGACGTATTTGATAACGCGGAAGTAAATAAAGTCGAAATAACACCCGACACTTCCTATCAGGCAGACCATATCTTTCACCAAAGAGAACCGCGGTCCAATTAGAAAGTCTCCCCTTAAGTAGGTCAACCAATAGGAAAACGGGGACGTTCCATTTTCGACCAATGGGAAGGAAGCCAACTCGTGGTGTTAAATGGAAAAGCAAGAATGGTCAGTTGTTCACTCGTTCTCGCCGAGTTCGGACCTAGTAGTGTTTTGGCCCCCATCTGAACAACATCTACAGTTCTTCATTCACTCCCACCGAGTTCAGACCCAGTCATCGACTCGACCCCACCAAGGTAATGTCTGCTCACTAGAGACCTCTCTCTCCGCTCATTTCATCTAAATCCAATCATCGCCATGTGATCAACTAATTAATCATCAAAAACCGCTCTGCCTTTCTCAAAAGCTTTCTTTCCTCCAACCCGTTGCCTTATATTTTCAACCATCAAGTGTCCCGGCTTATTTCCCCTGTGTGTAATCCTTTCACTCAGCCACCACGACTGCATCATCCACCACGACTGCATCATTCACCACGACTGCGTCACCACTTCAACAACCTTCAACACCAAGAGTAAGGTTTCCCAACATAGTAGAATACCACAGCTATTCCTAAAAGTCGACAGGATTCTACAACAGTGTAATACATCAAATATTGCAGTGTAATAACTTTGGATCACATATTACACACACATGACAAAAATGTGTGTAGTCATCAAGAAATGTTAGAAAATAGTTTTTGTTGTCATGGGTAGTGGGATCTAAAGGTCCACATACATCTGTATGGATTATTTCTAAAGGCCTTTTTGATTTTGTTCTAATGGAATTGAATGGCTTTCTTACCTGTTTAGCTTTAATGCATGTTTCACAAATTTCATCTTGACTTATTTTTTCTATGTTTATTCCATTAACCATAGATTTTAATTGTTTTAAGCTTGAAAAACTTATGTGACCCATTTTTCTGTGCCATTTTAGCATTTCTTCATTTTGGGTAGCTGTTAGGTGAGATTCTTCAATTTCGGTGTTTTCTGTTTCTATATTTATTGTATAGAGTCCATTTTCCTGTTTTCTCCTTCTAAAACTTTTTTTCCATTTTTTACGACAAATACCTTTTCATCTTCAAAGACGACTTTGCCTTTATTTCTGGTAATGGCACTTACCGATAGTAAATTATTTGTCAAGTTTGGTACAAACATCACCTCCTTGAGATCACATTTCTTCCCTTGAATTTTTCCGACTGATTTTGCTATTAGAGTTTCTTCCTTTTTTGCTATTGATATTTTTGAGTTGCAATCTACTTCATCTAGTAAAAACTTTTTACTATTTATCATATGGCTTGCTGAGCCACTGTCTACAATGAATTCTAGCAATTTCTAATTTTTACATTTTAAAGTCTCTCCTGCAAAAAAGGACAATTTTTCTTCATTTTTGTTTCTGAAAAATAATCCTTTTCTTTATGATTTGTCTTTTTACAAATTCGGCAAGGAATATCTTCCTGGAATTTATTTTGAGATTTCTTAAAGAAGCATTGGTCTTGAGTATGATTTGTCTTTTTACAGATGGTTCCACATTTTTTATTAAAGTCTACAATATTTTGCTAAGTACCCGCTCTTTTTGCAGTTAAAGCACTGCTTTACTTTAGTAGCACTCATGGCTATTCCCTCTTCAGGCTTTACTTTTTGTTTAGTTTCTTCAAGTGATAGTCTTGATATTAAGTTTGTTAACGTTTTCTCACTTTTTGGTGTCGAATCCCATGCTGTGCTGAAGTAATTAAAGTAGTCTGGCAAAATGCTCAATATTTTAGAAATTACAAAGCTTTCCTCAATTTCTTGTTTTACATTATTTAGTTTGAATACTAAATTTTGCATTCTGCTTATATTTGTTGCCATATCTGTATTTTTGTCAAATTTGAATCCATGAAATTCTTGTAGTAATTTGCATTTTAATTGCTCATCTTCTCTTTGATAAATGGCTACTAGTTTTTCATACATTTCTTTTGAAGTTTTGCAATTTAGAATGTGTGTTAAAACATTCTTTTCAATGGTTAACATTATGTATTTTTGTGCTTTGGCGTCTTTTAGGCTCCATTTATCTTTTCCAGTTTCATCTTTCAAGTCTTCAAACAACGATTTTCCATTTACAATATCTAGAAGGCCATTTGCTTTGAAAATAATTGTTATCTGAAAATTCCATAAATCAAAATTTTCAGGATTTTTAAGTCTCACAATATTTGCGATATTTTCGCGGACAGCCATTTTTGTTTTTATTTATATTTTATATATATATTTTACCGCGATTCAAAAAGAACCACGGACCTCTGCTACCATGTTGGGAATCTCTTATGGTTCAGACAATGAAACAACAAATAACAAGTTTACTTACAGCTGAAGTGGTTTTAAAGAATTAGGCGATTTTACCTTTTATGAAAGTATTTTAAATTTATTATTTTCAAAGAGAGATAGAAAAGAACATTTAACAATTTACATTACAATTACTAATTTTGTAAACAAAACCAACACTCCTTTGTTCTTGTTTTTATATTACAGTGTTGTCAGTCTAAAAGTATTTCAAGATCATTGATTTACTATTCTTCTTTTTTTCCAACATAAATTACCAAGTCGTAGGTTCTCAATCATTTTTATATAGGAATTTTTATAATTTGTGAAAAAGGTAATTTTAAGCCCACTCATGCTGTCCACAAATGAAAAATTGTAATTTCCACAGAGGTGAATAAAATTTAATGTTTTAATATTTTAAAGTGTGTTGGTAATATTTTATCCATAATTAACTACAAATCATGTGTGAATCCTTGGTGTGTGTTTTATTTCTTTTTGTATATGTGTCTAAATTTAACCTACTGTGATACACAATTGCAAATGTTATTATTGCTGAGCTAGACTGGATTCGAAGTCGAGATGTCCTCAAAATGGGACATAAGTAACGATCTAACATTTTGGCGCCTTTTAACGTGGGACAGAGTGTCTCCCGAAAATTTCAAATTTTAATAAAATTAAAATTCGTAAGAAATAGGCCTACAAACCCCTGAGATCAAGAAAATTAGTATCACTACATATTTTACTCCGAAGTATCACTACATGTTTTATTAAAAAAAAAAAGATAAGATAAATTTTATATAAGATAAATATTTTTTATTTTTTAAAGAAGATCGCTGGTTTTTCAAAAAAATGTTTTTAATGTCTAATTTGTTCATTTTAGTGTATTTCATGTTTTAAAGCAAGCTTTGTTTAATATCCAAAATATACGTTGTAATGGCGTATAATCGTTTTGAGTCAACTTTCTTATTTGATTCAAGACGCCTTTACATATTTGCGCGCGTGTTATTTTATACATTTTATTTAAAGTTGTCTTTTACCCATTTTAAAGGAAAAATACGTTGTAATGGCGTATAATCGTTTTGAGTCAACTTTTTTATTTGTTCAAGACGCCTTTACATATTTTGCACACGTGTAATTTTATACCTTTTATTCGAAATTGCCTCTCACCCACTTTAAAATATTTGTCTTTTACCCACTTTAAAAGAAAAATACGTTGTAATGGCGTATAATCGTTTTGAGTCAACTTTTTTTTTAATTTTGTTCAAGACGCCTTTACATATTTTGCACGCGTGTAATTTTATACCTTTTATTCGAAATTGTCTTCCACCCACTTTAAAAATACGTTATACTCGGCGGGCAATCGCCACGAGTTAATTTTTTTTCTCAAAAGATCGTTGGTTTTTACAATGCAAGATTTTAAAAGTTTTTACAATTTTTTTAAACTACAGACTAAATTTTTTAAATTTTATTATTTCTCTATGTATTCAGAAACGCCGTTACCCATTCGCGTGAGGCATTTTCTTCCTTTTATTCAAAAATATGTCTGATATCTAATTTCGTTTATTTTAGTGTATTTCATGGTTCTAAAGCGAACTTTGTTTAATATCCAATTTTTTTGTGTGTATTTAGTGAATGTTTATGAGTGAAAAAACTCATGCTTTAGCCTATTTTCTGAATAGTATGTTTTATATGGTTCTTAAAGTATTGGGACGCGAACTTAGGCCTAAAAACCAACGCCTTCTCAAAAACCTGAGGATTTCCCACAAATTCCAAATTTAGAACCCTCAGGGACACGTGTAAGGAGGGGAGAACACATGTGCAAAAGGGGGTGGAGAATAGAGGTATTTTTGGGGTGGACACACATGTAAAACACATGTGGACACTCCAAGGCGGGAAGAAGAAAACAACCAAGGGTCAGTTGACTGCCAGCTTCTGAATTCAAAAGGTCGGTTTTTGCTACCTCTTCCCGCTCTTGCGGGAAGACTTCACCTCTTAGATATTCCATCTTCTTTTTAGTTTTTCGCCATTACCTTTTAAATTGTAAGGTCAATACGACTTATATTTTTATATATCAAGGTTTAATAATTTTATTTTCAATTATTTTATCCAACAAAATTTCCGCTCGATAAGTCTGAAGGTATTTTGAATTTGTTAAATTGTTCTCTTAGTTATCTCTTATCTTTACGATATTTAGCGTTATCAATATAAATATAAAAATTCGAAGCCTTTATTTTCTTATCTAATGTGCACATGTCATGCGATTTATTTAATTTATATATGTTTTCAATTATATTTTTTAATTTTTACTAAGTGATTTCATCCGACAGGTTTAATAGCACGCTGATTTTTTTCTTTATCCGATAGTGCGATTGTTTATCTCTCATATCTCTTATACTATCCTGAGAATATTTAGATTCATTAAGATTAGGCGTAATTTCGCTAGCCATATTTAAGCATATGTTCTCCTCTCCTGATAGTTCAATTGTTTATTATTTTTTTATTTTTCATGTCCATATATGAACATAATATTCAGACTTAAGTGTCTGCTTCGGCTTTCAATCGTAGACGTGCTTAGTCATGCTCTTATCCTTAAACCTCTATATTAGTTTATTTTATATAATGATCCTTCTAGGCAACAGTTAGTATGGATCCCCGGTAGTGTCCATGAAATAGAACAATACTTGTTTATTTATATTTTGCTAACTTTAAATGAATGTGCATTTTTCTTTTTAAACTTGACCCCCGATATTTAGACAAGCGTATTTTATTAATTTTTATGATAGCATAGTAATAGTTTGTTTTGCTTCTCTAAATCGTTGAATTTCGCCATCCTTTTATCTCGATATGGTATAATTTACAATAGTTGTCTACATGTCGGTTCAACCACGGTAAAAATTCGAACATGGCGGACCATGTACGCGTTTTGTCTTGCCCACCCATGAGCTTCTTTATCTTAGTTTATTTTTATGATCCGTTTATTTCCTTTATGTATGGTTAGTATAAATTTTCCGGTAGTGCCCATGAAATAAAACAGCAATGTCTCTTTATTTATATATATATATATATATATATTTTTTTTGGCTAACTTCAATGAATGCACATTTTCTTCTCTTTTGATATGGTATAATTTACATTAGTCGCTTACGTGGCGGTACAGTCACGATAAAATTGAATATGTCATAATTAAGAATTTATTTTTTTTTTCATGAAATTTCCAACGATTCTGTCCACTTCCCTGGAGCACCTTTCCTAGAATAAGGACAAATAGAGACATCATTATCAGCATCTATTTACAATAAATAATCACCAGCAGAAGGTCTTATCAGGTACGAATTCAAGCCCGTGTATATTTAGCCTTTTTCTTTACTAACGGGAAAAGGATTGCTTTGTCATGGCACATGTAAGAGAATATATATCAACAAAAGTCATGGGTATTCGGATGGTGTGGGTTTGAGCATTTCTTTTTAATAAAACCCACCTCCCTTAGAGGAAACGAGTTTGATATTTCAATAGTGCTGATTCATCATATAAGATCTTAGATTTCTTATAATTATATTGTTTTTTTTAGAGGCAAGCTTCAGTTATGCTCGTGAATCAGATATGTGGTTTCTTTCCATGACAATAGAGTTTAGATATAGTTTTTTTTTTCATAAAAGGTCTGGGCAGTCTAGATCCTGGAGTTAGAGTGGAAATCTAGATAAGGAGGTTCGGTCCACTCATCGCAGATAACTCCAGTGATTATTAAGACAATTCTAACTAACAGGGTGTTCAAAAGGCAGAACTTTAAGGAATTAGCCACATCAAAGACAATGTTTGCGCGGGGGTCTAGGAGTAATGATGAAAGGGGATTATAGTTATACAACTAATAACAGTTGAATAAATAAGATAGAAAGATCCCATATTGGATACCAATACCAGTGGGAGCAGATACCACTGTGGTATATATATATTTTTTTTTTCGGGAACCATGCATGAGTTTAACGAGAAACTGACACCTTAAAGTGGCCTTTTCATTGGGATTGATTGAAGTTGCTGCTGATTAGGAGGAGTGTAGTGTGTCAGGCCAGTTTATTAAGAAGAAATGTAGAAGACAGTTGAACTAATATAATTAACGAAGATACAAGATTAAGATTCCTACTTGGTTTCAGTTAATTTCAATTACCGCGATGAGACGGTATTATATGTCGGGAGAAAGTTGATTTGGTCGCATAAGGGATGACCTCCTGGACGTGACAAAGATCACCATTGATATCTTATTGAATATCGGACGGGATTCGCGTGTAACAGCCAATAGACCAAGTATCACCCTAAAGTATCTGGGTGACGATGAGAGTGACGGCATAGTCTATATTCAACGATATACACTGGTCAAATGTACAATCCCTTCCACATCAATGTTTTTGACAACCACCTCATTCTGAAAGGAGCAACGAGTTTTGAACCTAATGTTAAGGTCCTTTGGAGCGACATCTCCTTTTACATGAAGTAAAAACGCATGACAATAAAATTTACCTAGATCAACTGTTCCCAGATGAACACTTATGACCTACTAGAAGGGCTCCATTCATCCGCATGAACATGTCTTAGATAAAGACTTAATTCTATAAGCTACTACCCTGTGAGTTAAGAATTGTCAACAATGTTAAGAACTTCCTTTTTGGGACGTGAGGAACTGCATAGTCTGACTCGACCAGAGCACAATATTTATAAGATCATACCAAGCTATAGTAACATCTAGAATCTACAATTCTATAAAGCCTGTATAGATTCTTGAAGAGAATATTGTTCAGCGAAGTTGTAAGACAACTGACTTTTGTACATATATATCTCTAATTTCCATGATAAAGCTGCCCTATCTCATTTGGTTGAAGACAGTACTTAAGAAGAGTGACTTGTCAAAATCCCAATAACAACAGTAAAGTGTTTACTGACCAGTCTAGACAGGATCTCTAAGACCACCGAGATAAGCTTATCTCTTGAAAAGGGGAGAGACCAGGGGGGGAGACAGAATTAGGAGGAAATTTCATGCATGCAAATAGGAGGGTAGATCGTTAGCTTTGATGAGTGACAGGGGAGGAGCAGATTCCCAGAAAGGACTCCTGAGATATCAAAGTAGACCAGCGAATATCGGGATTTGTTCCCGATGACGGGTTTCGAGGAGACTCCAGAGGGATGAAAAGGCGTTGAAATGTGTTGAAAGCGATGGAAGAGATATGCGAGAAAGATGATGAAAGGGCGTTGAAGTGTGTTAAAAGCGACGAAAAAGCGTTGAAATGTGTTGAAAGCGATGGGAGAGAGATGCGAGAAAGGTGCCGAAAAAGTGTTGAAAGGTGGTGTAAAGCGTGGAAAGGTGTTGAAAGATGTTGATAGTGTTGAGAACGATGAAAGGAGTGAGAAAGGTGGAAATCGACAGTGAAAGGTATTATAAATTGTAAGAGGAGATGTGTTGAAAGAGAGATGTTGAAGAGCGTTGGAAGGTGTAAGGTATTGAAAAAGATGGAGAGAGGTATGTCGAAAGCAATGAATTGAGACGAAAAGAGGTAAGAAGGGTTGAAACATATTGAAAGTGCCGAAAGGTACCGGGAGATGTTGAGAAAAGTGTAGAAAGGTGTCTAAAAGATGTTGAAAGGTGATGAGAGAGAGATGAAGAATGATGAAAAAGGGTCGAATAGTCTTGAAAGAAGATGTGTTAGAAAGGTGTCGAAGCATGTCGAAAATCGACAGAGAGAAAGTGTTGAAAGATGCGGAAAGATGTTGAAAGAGAAATAATTGAGAAAAGTTGATAAAGAGTTTGTAAATAGAAGATAAAGGTTGATAGAAAGACGGTGGGAAGATGATAGAAGAAGGTGTGATCAATGTTTAAAGAGTAGTTGTTGACTGTACTATTGCCTCGATAGAACAATTTGAACTCTTCATCAAGTAGTGTTAATAGATAATTTGTTTTACCCTAGAGGCCAATAGTTGTAAATAGTACAAAAACATGCACTGAGAGTTGGTATGGGCTGGTTTACCTAAAATCCAGTAACTATATGCACTAGTTCATATGAATAAGTCCAGTATTAATTATTATGCTGGGTTATAATGAATGACAAATATGTATTCTCCTTTTCGAGAATCCAGAATTCTTCCTTGTAAAGAGTTTTCAGTTTTTTTTTTCTTGGCTACAATTTTGTTTTAGTGTTGGTATATGATTTTAAAGAGTTACTTAGTTTCTTTTCTTTTTTTAAACAACACTTTGTTCTTAGTGATAGGATGTGATTTAAAGAGTTTTCAGTTTTCTTTTGTTTTTAAGCTACAAGTTTGTTTTAGTGTTGTAATGAATTTTATTGGGTTTTCAGCTTTCTTTTTATTTTAAGCTACAATTTTGTCCTAATGTTATAATGAATCTTAAAGAGTTTCAGTTTTTCTTTTTATTTTAAGCTACAATGTGTGCTTTAGTGAAAAATGTTCATTGTAAAGAGTTTCAGTTTCTTTCAGTTTTTTTAAGGCTACAACCTTGAGTTTGTGTTAAAGGTTCATTGTAAGGAGTTTTCAGTTTTTCTTTTTTCATTAAAGCTACAATCCTGTATTAATAGCAGGTCGTGATTTAAGACATAAGTATTCAACAGTTTATTTGTTTTTTATTTTTTGTATTGTGTGTGAGGTATTTAATGGCTGAACTTTGGTTCAATTTTAAATAGGGGTGAAGGTGGTTCCTACAGGTTTTAGGGACGCAGTGATCAGTTATCATCATGATATCCCTACTGGAGGTCATTTCGGAGTTAAAAAGGTTTTGAGAAGGCTAAAGGGTGACTATTACTGGCCTGGTATGAGGACTCAAGTCCGGAAATATATACGCAGATGCGAGAGTTGTCAGCTATCAAATCAAGGCGTAATCAAAGCCGCTAGTGCTCCCCACTTTAGACCCGAAAAACCCTTTGAACATCTAGCTCTCGACTTCATAGGACCATTGGAGACAACCCCAAGAGGTTATTCGAGTATTTTGACTATTGTGGATCTATTTACTAAGTTCTCAATACTGATTCCTACTAAGGACCAGTGTACCAATACAGTGGTTAGGGCCTTATTGGAGAGGATAATCACTACCTTTGGAGTACCAAAAACAATACTCTCTGACCGAGGTTCAGCATTCATGAGTTGCGTATTTAAGGGGGTTTGCAAGGCCACGGGGGTTGGTGCAGTAAATACCACAGCCTGGAGACCTCAGAGTAATGGCGCCGTAGAAAGACTCAATAGGAAGGTAATAGAATCTTTACGCAGGTGTACAACGGGGAACAATTGGGATACCACCTTACCAATGGTAGCTTTCGCTATCAGGACCACTGTACATGCTAGTACTGGGTTTACTCCAGCGAAACTGGTCTTCGGACATGAGCTGAGGCTTCCACAACCTTTCCAGGAAGAGGAGCTTAATCATGTATGTGAAGATTCAAGTACCGAAATGGCGGTCTTCTATGAGCGGGAATTGGTGGAGGAGGTTGAGAATATGAGAGAGATGGTGAGGCAAACTTACCTGAATGAGAAACAAGAAGCCAGGGCTAAATTCGAAGCTAGAGAGTTGAGAACCTTTGAGACAGGGGATCTAGTTTTGGTAAAGAGAATGCACGAGACGAAAGGACGTCATAAATTTGAGCCGAGGTACAGAGGACCATATGAGGTATCACAAAGGGCGGGCAACACTGTTTATCTTTTGAAGGACTTGGAGACGGGGAACTTAGATAAAATCCACATAGACAGGATGAAGGCCTATCATATCCCAGTAAAAACTTACCCTGTGGGGGACAAAAACATACAAGAACAAATAAATGATGTCATCAATGATGAAGATCACTGGGTACATCCAACGTATCCTATATATTCCCATAGACCTGTAGAACCAGAGGAACCACAAGAGACGGCAATCTTAAGAAATCCACTAGGGATAGTGAATAGGGTAATTGGTGGCAATGTTGGCGGCCTTGAAATACGCCGTTCAACCAGGGTCAAGAAGCCCACTGGGTGTAAATCATGCCCAGGCTGCCAATAAGTAAATCTATAGAATGTGTACTGAATTTAGTCAAATTTTGATCATGGTATGATGTGTTAGGAAGTGATTTAAAGGCCTTAAAATGTTACTTAAAGATATTTCAGTTTTTTTTTGCTACAACCTTGGTTTTAGATTTTTTTAAATGTCATTGTAAAGGGGTTTTCAGTTTTTTTTTTGTTAAAGCTACAATCCTGTATTAATAGCAGGTTGTGATTTAAGACTAAAAAGTTCAACAGTTTGTTTTGTTTTAATTTTATTTAAGGTTCTGAACTTTGGTTCAACTTTAAGAATAGCTAAAGCAACTTAGACGCACTAGATAGCTGCTGTGCTTATAACCTATTCACTATGGGCGGGCTCGGAATATGTGTTGGGTTAAAACTTGACACCCTGTAATCCCTTATGTCCAGGATGCAGCCCAAAAGAGAATTTCTAATGAGAGTGTGTAAGGCAGTTGTGGTCTAAGAGTTGATATGTTAGGATAACAAGTGATCTCTGTTGTTAAACTCCAAAGCAGGATGGGTATTGAAAGCCCTACGATCCCAAAGGAGGGGTTTAGCTGAATAGCAGGGAAGGGAAGACGCCAATAACCTTATATAAGAAGTAGGGTTGGCAAACACTTGTAGATCTATCATATTTGGCAATGAGACAAATGCTTGAAGTTCAGTTCGCTCCAATTTGAGTGCTAGTTTTGATGATTCGTTTTGTTTAGACACCACGTGTCAAGATAAGATTTTCAAACCGCTAGACGCACAATATAAATGATAGGCTAGATTTCAGCATTTTGATTGTTAACAATCAATTTTATTAATTTGTTTAAGTATAAATATTATTTATCTATGTACAGATAATTTGTATAGAGTTTGTATGAGGCATTTTTTTATTTGAGTAAAAGTCCCCAATTTTGTTTTAATTTGGTAATTTCATTTGATTTCACATTTGTCCTGAAAGTTTTGTTATTATTAGGGTCTATCGATGATAATTATAGTACTTTGGCTTGTGTAGCAGCTTTTAGCTTTAGTTTATATGCAAACCGTGAATGTTGGGGGGGAGGGTGTATGAATGGATTGGTTTAATGAATGTGTAGAAGGTTAAAAACAATTATACTGTAAAGACCAAAGGTACTTTATAATAGGGTTAGGGAACTTAATAGGTTCGATTTTAATTTTTGATTTCTTTATTCGTTAAGAAACGATAGCCTCACAGGACAGTACAACTCTATTGATAGGAAGGTATTCGCTCCCTTTGTCAGGCCTCCTTTTAAAGGAGTATAAATATGATTTCTTTTATTAGTGTAATTAATTACTCCATTTCATCTTACCAACTTGAATTCTGAGGGTCGTAGATAATGCCCATGTCTCGAACCTCAGACTGGGGGATTGTGGGAGGTTATGATCAGACCATAAAGCCCACAAAACTTCTCCTCATTAGAGGGAACGGAGAGGTATCAGGTGAACTTTGTGCTAGGTTGGGGATTTAGTTGCCGATGTCGCAAGCTAAGTGCACAGTGACAAACCTCGGATAACCGATCTGACATCGTAGTTTACGACGCTTTAAGCGTGGCTGAGATGAGGGTGATTCAGACGGGAGGTTGGGAAGGATCGGCACGTTGGAAGCTCTTCTATATATTGCGCAGCTTGGAACCAATCCTCTATGGACAGACTTGGAACATGTGGTGGGTAAAAGTGAAGTCCCTATAACGCCTTGTTTCTAAGTAAATTCTAAAGGGGGTTTCTAATGAGAGTTAACAATGAGAGCGCGTAAGAGACAAGTTATGATTAGACGAGGCGATTCCGTCTACAGATTTTAGGTACCAGTTAACAAAGTGACAGATGGACTGTCCAGATTCTTTGTGTTTTATATCGCCCCAGGCTAGCAAAGGTTAATCACCTAAGTAAAGACTATGGTCTACCATACGTTTAGTTAGAACGAGTTCAAGTCTAAATACCAATTAGTAAGTATAATTTTTTTTTCACGAGGATAACTCGTTCTATGTTAAGATAAAGTTTAAATTATTAGGACACCAAAATGAACTTCAGAGTAGATAGCCAGAACAGGCCAGTATTCCAGACTTGAGAAGGAGAAAATATTTTAAGGGAAGATTGAATAACAAATTTTTTTTTTTGGCTGAGAAGTAGCCCAGAACAGTAAGTTTATTTATTTTTTTGGAGACAAAGAGTCAGATTACAGAGAGGTATTAGGAACTAAAGTGTGAGAAGATATATTGTAAGGTAGAAGTTAGAACTAGGTTGTTAGTCATCATCATTTATTCCTTCGAGGTTAATTTATGTATTTTGTTAAAATGAATTATTGGTTAAAATATGAGTGCACATTCTATGGATAAGCTAAACAATGTATAGTAGAGGTTAACAACAATGTTCAACTAAAGACAAAGATAGGTAAGATTGTCACCACAGATAAGGTAATTTTGAAATAATCTGGTTTAAAGACGTATTGACTACCAAGATTTCCTTTCCTATATATTTTCTTTTGGGTTAAGAGAGGCGGGGAACACGCCAGACAAACACTCCCAGTGACAAGTTGGTAAGGACAAACCTTTAAGGTAATGCATGTAAATTTTGAAGTACTCGCGAAATGGCCATGATCCTCAGTGCATATTTATTCCTTTATTATTATTAAATAAAAACAAACGATAGCAATGCGTCTCTTTATACATAAAAATTTTTAATATGCTAGCTTTCGGATCTTATCGATCCTTCAACAGGCCAAGCTGTAAATTGAGAGAAAGAATATATATATAAATGTAAAATATTATTTATATACACCAACGAAGATAGAGAATAAAATATAAAATAAAATAAATATAAACACATTTCACGAGTTCACGTTTTCTCGTGGCCAGGCTGCTGTTTGTTTCATCTCTGTCCAAAGCTCAGTTTGTTTTCTTTTATAGTCAATTGGTCCTTTTATTCTAATGGCTGGGCTGTTTTTTGAATGAGTGGTACTGAGATGGTAGTTCTATACGCCTGTTGATACTGTTTAAATCTTGAGAGACGAAGGATTCTATTAATAATCTTTGATATTTGGATTTGATGTTGTGGTAATGACAGGTTGGGTCGGAAAGGTTAAAGGCATGGCCGGTTTTAGAGGTATGCTGAAAGATCAAAGATTTGGGATCTTTGTTTATTATATTTCTGTTGTGCTCGGAAATTCTGTTGTAAATGAAACGGCCAGTCTCACCCACATATTTAGCGTTGCAATCTTGGCAACCTATGGAGTAAATGGCATATGGTTGCTGGTCGGGACGTTTCTTAATATTAGATTTGGTGATGGGGTTCCGGAGTATTTGGCCTATTGAGAGGTGGTTGGTAAAAAAGGTTCTTAAACCAAATTTCTTGAGGGAGAGGGCTATTGATTGATTTTCAAAGGAATAAGGTATAATACAGATGTTACGGTTTACTACGGGCTGAGTGTGTTTGGAAGGGTTGAAACTATGTCTAAGTATGAAGGGAAGTGGATAGCCACTTGCTGTTAGATTACTGATGATGGTTGTCTTTTCTAATTTTTTGAAGGCTGGGGTGGAGCAGTGTGTATGTATTCTTTTCGTGAGTGTTCTGACGACTGTGAGTTTGTGGCCTATTGGGTTATATGAATCAAAAAGGAGATAGGATGGTTTTATGGATTTTTTTGTAATAAACTGTTGTGTGGTATGATTCATCAGTTTTGATAAAAAGAATGTCCAAATATGGCAAAACTTTGTGGGACTCATGTTCTATTGTGAAAGTGAGGCGTGTATGGTAAGAGTTTAGGGTTTCCAACACCAATAGGACGTCATCCTTGTGACATATGCAAAAAATGTCGTCCAGGATTGCAACGCTAAATATGTGGGTGAGACTGGCCGTTTCATTTACAACAGAATTTCCGAGCACAACAGAAATATAATAAACAAAGATCCCAAATCTTTGATCTTTCAGCATACCTCTAAAACCGGCCATGCCTTTAACCTTTCCGACCCAACCTGTCATTACCACAACATCAAATCCAAATATCAAAGATTATTAATAGAATCCTTCGTCTCTCAAGATTTAAACAGTATCAACAGGCGTATAGAACTACCATCTCAGTACCACTCATTCAAAAAACAGCCCAGCCATTAGAATAAAAGGACCAATTGACTATAAAAGAAAACAAACTGAGCTTTGGACAGAGATGAAACAAACAGCAGCCTGGCCACGAGAAAACGTGAACTCGTGAAATATGTTTATATTTATTTTATTTTATATTTTATTCTCTATCTTCGTTGGTGTATATAAATAATATTTTACATTTATATATATATTCTTTCTCTCAATTTACAGCTTGGCCTGTTGAAGGATCGATAAGATCCGAAAGCTAGCATATTAAAAATTTTATGTATAAAGAGACACATTGCTATCGTTTGTTTTTATTTAATAATTTATAGCAATTCTTTTGTCTATTTATTATTATTATTATTATATACTCAGTAATACCATTTACCATGTATCATCCTTTTATTATATTCATGTATATTTGTATATATAGAAAGCACGATTTGGATTATAGATGTAAGATATCGGGACCAAATCCAAATAGATGATGTGTGACATTTTGGTAGCAGCGTTGTTACCATCTTCAGACAAAATGCACTAAATAAGTTTAACCACAGCATATATATATATTTTGTTCGTTTATCATAGTATATCTCCCATATCAATGTGATATCCTTCCTTTATATCATATTCTTCCAAAAATTTGACATACTTATTATACAGAGGTAATATTTACTCATTTAATGTACCATCCACCATGTATACCCCTTTCTAATTATCTTCATGTATATTCATATATATATAGATAAGGCACAATTTGAGCTATAGACTACAAAAAAAAAAAAACAAGATAACGAGACCGATTCCAGAATAAATAGTATGTGTGACATTTCGGTAACAGCGTTGTTACCATCTTCGGACAAATGTACTGAATGAAGAATTTAATCATAGCTTATATATTCATTTGTTTATCATTGTATATCCTATATATATATCAAGTAATTCCCTTTCTACTTATAGTATTTATCCATTTAATTTTTTTTTATGTATCATTGTGTATATCTACATTGCTTCATTTCGGCATATATCTTATTCGTTCAACTTTGATATATATATTCATTCCCCTTGTTTCTGTTTGCCCTAATATTGTTGTTATTTGATAGCAGATGTCAATTTAATTTTTACCTTGTGTAACCGTGTATAGTCATTCTTTTATTATCACATGTATCTCATCATATAGAGTTAATAATTTTTTTTAGATGTGTTTTAGGAATTGGGCATATCTACATTTACACGCACAATTCCTTGGCGCCCATATGATTATGTTTATCCAGAACGGTCTAAGGATCTGTTTGTACAGAGTCTGTGTATAGACCACCCCCATCTCCACCTATAGGGACTGCGGCTGGGAACGTGTGGATTCTCCTCACATCTGGGCCAAAACCCTCTGGCATACAGACAGCGAAAGATGGGCTTAGTACTTTGCCCACTGAATGGTAGGATAAGATCTCAGTCCAATAATACTACGAGTTAACCTGTTCTAGGTACCATGGCGCGTTAGTTCCCCCTTTGCCTGAGTATCAGTGATTGTACATACTAGTATCGTAAAGAAAAAAAATGCATTTCTTCCAAATTCATATTTATCATAGAGCATAAACAGATCTGAATTGAAAGACGCATTTTTTTTCACTCTGGCAGGGGAGGAATTGTTGGGCCAGATTTTTCACAAAATAGACCCAACAATGATGTAAACATTTACATCATATATATACACAGTGTCTTGCCGAAAATGTTTGTTGTCCAGATGGAGATCCCACAACGATGGCCGACGGTGCCCTGAAGGTCAAAATAGGGAAGGACGCCCAATCGGAGGTGACACTGGTGGTACCGTGAACGAGATACCGGCCAACCCTCCACAGAAGGACAACAACGAGGCGGATTGGAAAATGAAGAACTAGAAACAACACTGGGCGTGTACCCCAAGACCCGCTGTAGAAAGATGGAGAATTCCCAACGAGGAATCTCAACGATGCTTTTAAGACCAGAGTCGAGGAAGGTGACCAGCTGGAGATGGAATCCGTCAATCACCCTTTTATATGCAATGAAGCGTCCAAAATCATATTACCATTTAGGGGAATTTCTAAATCCATTCTTTATTCTA
The DNA here is from genome assembly GCA_030710605.1 of Cordylochernes scorpioides. Classification (NCBI taxonomy): domain Eukaryota; kingdom Metazoa; phylum Arthropoda; class Arachnida; order Pseudoscorpiones; family Chernetidae; genus Cordylochernes; species Cordylochernes scorpioides. Next base: position 34,153,473 of record CP092865.1, on the reverse strand, counting down.
AAATGAATAAAACCAATTAAATACATACCCAGATAAATTGGGCATATTTCTCTGCTTTAAATTCTCTTAAGGAAAGGATTACTATATGAAATTTAAGGGATAGACGTGTTATATTTTATCAATTTTATTATTATCTCAAACTTTTCTTTTAATAAGAGGAAGTTTAATTTCGAATTCCTTAAAGAAGAAATTACTTTAATTTTAAGAAACATTTTTTATAATTTATTATCCTTATTTTATCAATTTTTATTATTATCTCAAACTTTCCTTTTAATAAGAAGAAGTTTAATTTCGAATTTCTTAAAGAAGAAATTACTTTAAATTTAAAGAAAATTTTTATATTTATTGTCCTTATTATTATTTTTTAATATTCTTTTAAAAAAGAATATTTTTTTATTACTATTATTTTTAAATATTCTTTTAAAAAAGAATATTTTTCTTTATTACTATTATTTTTAAATAAATATTCTAAGAATATTAAAGTAATTATTTTTTTTTTATTCTGTAGGAAGATGACGATTTACCTTGGGGGGCTGTTTTTGAAAGATAACGGCAGTTTTTGACGAGGGAGACGACCGAACGGGACGTCCTGGACGATGGGGGTTGCCAAGACAAATTTGGGGAATGGTATGTAGAGAAGATATCGGTAAGTCCAAATATATTATAAGAATCTAATGTGTAGACCTAAAGAGGTCCGTTTGTGAAAGAATGGTAATAACCCTAATAGATAGTAATTTTCTGGTAGACTCGACTATTTAAGACTAGACGAATGGCCCGGGCAACGCCCAGGTTTTACCCGAGTGTGAATATATTTTAAAAATGTTTTAATTCAAATACTATTCGTTACAATTATAAATTGGCGCCATGGATGTCACTCTTGTGAAAGTCCCGTTCCAAACTGTGTGTTTTAAAAATGTTTTAGCTATATATAATATAACGGTATAATAACGGTATAAAGAAATAATGAGCCTATAGCCTAGTGGTCATGGCATCTGCCCGGTAAGCGGAATGTCGTGGGTTCGATTCCCATCCCTTGACACTTTTTTTATTTTATCCATTCTGACCAAAATCTATCCGTGAACTTCACACCGACAGAATAAGGCAATTATATAAGTAGACTGCCCGGTAAGCGGAAGGTCGTGGGTTCGATTCCCATCCCTTGACACTTTTTTTATTTGATCCATTCTGACCAAAATCTATCCGTGAACTTCACACAGTGAACTTCACACAGACAGAATAAGGCAATTATATAAGTAGATCTTCATCTTGTCTACACCTTGTATACATCTTGCTTCCTAGGGTTGCCTAGAGTGGCCGCTATAGACAGGGTGGTCTGTATACACAGGTGGATGTATCACAGAGCTGATAACAGGGTTGCCTAGAGTGGCCGCTATAGACAGGGTGGTCTGTATAGACAGGTGGATGTATCACACAGCTGATAACAGGGTTGTCTAGAGTGGTCGCTATAGACAGGGTGGTCTGTATAGACAGGTGTATGTATCACACTGCTGATAACAGGGTTGCCTAAAGTGACCGCTATAGACAGGGTGGTCTGTATAGACAGGTGAATGTAACACACTGATGATAACAGGGTTGCCTAAAGTGACCGCTATAGACAGGGTGGTCTGTATAGACAGGTGGATGTATCACACAGCTGATAACAGGGTTGTCTAGAGTGGCCGCTATAGACAGGTGTATGTATCACACAGCTGATAACAGGGTTATCTAGAATGGCCGATATATACAGGGTGGTCTGTATAGACAGGTGGATGTATCACACAGCTGATAACAGGGTTGTCTAGAGTGGTCGCTATAGACAGGGTGGTCTGTATAGACAGGTGTATGTATCACACAGCTGATAACAGGGTTGTCTAGAGTGGCCGCTTTAGACAGAGTGGTCTGTATAGACAGGTGGATGTAACACACTGCTGATAACAGGGTTGCCTAAAGTGACCGCTATAGACAGGGTGGTCTGTATAGACAGGTGGATGTAAAACACTGCTGATAACAGGGTTGTCTAGAACGGCCGCTATAGACAGGTGTATGTATCACACAGCTGATAACAGGGTTGTCTAGAGGGGGGCAGGGAGGTCACGTGTTCGCCGGCAGCCAATGGGCGCGCATTCTATCCGTGAACTTCAGACAGACAGTTTTTGCAGCGCTCCGCGAATTCCGGTAAATATTACTTCAAATTTGTTTTTAGAGTTGTTTTTGAAATTTAAAATCTTTTATACCTTACTTATATTATTATACATATAATAACCAACTCTTAAGTATACTTAAACATTTTATATACAGCTGATTTGCATATCAGCAGACGGCGCGGCGCGACCGCTTGCCGCTTGTTAGAACAATATGGTCGATAAAATTGAAAAACGTACTGAGGAATGTAGGATTCAGCATAAGATCATCTCGGAGCAAATTGCTGACACATTAAAATCAAAGTACTCATCTACAAATAAAAGCATAAATCAAAATGATCTTACAATTGTACAGGGTTTGCTGAAGCAATTGAATATATTGATGGATACAATGGGAGATATCGCTGTAATCAATGGCTCTATCTGTGATAGACTTGGTAATCTGGACGAATCAATAAAGAAAATATCTCCTTCAAGTCAATTTTATAATAGGTCATATTCTCAAGCTACGAGAGTTACTAGTGAAGACGATAAAATAGTTATGCAAAATCAAAACGTAACGGATAAAACAATAATATTTAAATCCAAGTTAAATGTTTCCCCGGCTGAAGTATTAGGCGAAGTAAATAATGGTATTAAAAAGATGAGAAATGATAGATCTAAAGTCAAAATAAATAAAATAATAAAATCAAAATCTGGCGTAATACTTAAAGTTGATTCAGGTGAAAATTTGAATACATTGATTGAAGAGTTTAAAAAGATTGATGAGGTAAATCAAAAAGCATTAATTTATGCACCAAAACCACTAGATCCTACAATTGTTCTTAAGTCAATTACTAAATCTACAGATATTAAGGAATTGCCTTCGATTTTATGCAATATGAACCCAGAGTTAGAAGGTCGAGAGAAGAAGATAAAAGTTCTGTTCGCTATGAGATCAAATACTGATGTACAGGATGTTGTTCTCCGCATTTCCCCGGCAACATACCAAATTCCGTACGTCTCTTGACCTCACGGACAATACAGCAGCTACATTATGCACCCATGATATGTCAAACTTATCTTACATGAGCTACGCAGAAAGGAAGCCACCAAGAAAATGTACCAAAAACTCTTGGATTCACCCGACCTCGAAATTAACCCAATCCTACAGTCTCCCCCAAAACATAGACTAAAATCAAGGAATCCGATATGGTCCAGAGGAAACCAACTTCTCTCCCAAAATTTTAATATCTCAGAAGCATGGACAAATTCCTGGATCAGCTCCAATATCCCAAACAAGAACCTCATCACAAGCCCAAGTGTCAAGATCCCAGGTTTTTCCCTCCCTCGACGAGAATGGGTGCTTCTAAACCGCTTTAGGACAGGACAGGGAAGGTGTGCAGAGCTGATGAAGTTATGGGGCTACACCAAAGATCCAAATTGTGCCTGCAACGTCCCACAATCAATGTCCCATTAACTAGATGACTGCCCGCTGTACAAATTCAATGGAGGAATCTCCAATCTCCACTCTGTCACCCCGGAAGCCCTGAACTGGCTGAAGGCCTTGCCTCTCAGACTTTAATGACCGAGAAGTCCTCACTTCTTTTTTCTAGATTTGATTCATTTTGTCTCCTCTCTTATTGTAAAGACGTTGCTCTATCACCTCATAAGCATAAATAAATAAATGAAGAAATTACAACGTATATATACAGACATACAGGTTACATATATGAAGGATAAGGTGCTTGTACTTCAATGTCAAAACTGTTTTAGTTATGGTCATAGTAAAAATTCATGTAACATCATAAAATGTAAAAATTGCGGAGACAATGAACAACATGTTAACTGTCAATCCTTGCCCAAGTGCATAAATTGCTCTACACATCCTAAATATAGGAATAGCAACAATCATCGTTCTAATGACAAATTATGTCCTGTGTTCCTTCAACAAATGAAATATGAGATGCAAAGAACATGTTATGCAGATTTAGATGATGATATTGTTACTTTGGATTAGAATAGACTTATTCTTGTTTTTTTTTTGGTCAATGTTCAAATTAAAAATTCTTCAACAAAACACGCGGAAAAGCAATTTGGTTAATAATGAAATAAGGAAATTTATTTCTAAAGAAAAATATGATATGATTATAGTTCAAGAACCATATAGTATAAATAATGAAGTAATCTTTAATATGCGTTCAAAAATATATTATGCAAATATACCGGGAGTTCCAATATATACCGCAACAATCGTTACAAACCCTTTCTTATCATGTAAATTAATTAAAGAGTTTTCAAATTAATTTGCAACCACTATATCAGTACAAACTACTAAACGGCAAATTATTCTTTCAAATATTTATATACACCCTAATAAAATGGATACCTGTCATGTTCAATTCCTTGATAAATTAATTAAAAATTTTAACACAAATCCATTGATTTTAGCTGGAGATTTTAACGCTCGAAGTCAGATGTGGTTTGATAATATTATTAATGAAAACGGTAGAAGACTTCAACCTATAATTGATTTTCACAATATGCTCATACATAACAATCGAAACAAAACATGTCGAGGATTAAGTATAATAGATCTTACTATTACTAATAGTCATGCTCATGTACTTGTTAATGGATGGAAAACGTTAAATCTTTCGCAAATCACAGACCATCACGCAATCTCATTCGACATTAGTCTGGAAACAGAAAGTTTATTACATGAAAATAATTCTACATGGTATTTTCAAGAAAAAAGAGCCAATTGGCAAAAATATGAGCAGGCAATCAACGTGTCTAGGATAAATGAGGCAATGATGAAATTAGGTAAAATAGTAAATATAAACGATATAAACTGTGTAGTTTCTCTCATAACTGACATATTAATTGAATCTGCATATGCATCTCTACGATTAAAACCAAAATATTTAAATAATAATCCATTTAATTGGTGGACGGATGAACTGGAACTTTTTAAAAATCATTTTAAATATGTTCGAAATCTATATTATCGGGGTAAACGGTCTAATAGACAGCTAGTTGATGAAAAAATGTATAAAGAAATACGAAATAAGTATATGAATATTATTGAAAAAACAAGAAATGTAAGCTGGAGGGTATTCCTGGAGGAAGTTGAAAATACATCTCCTTTTGGTAATACTTACAAAACTTTTAAACAAAAAAATTCTCCTAGGTCTTTTGATTTACCAATTCTAGATGTATCTCAAGATGTGCTCGAATCAGAAATGAAAAATCTTTTATCTTCTCTATTTCCGAATGACTATCAATCTTCTGACACAAACTACACTGGTCAACAAGATTTTTGCACAAGAGAACCTGATTATGTTTCTAGTGTAACTTTTCATGCTGAACTCAAATATCTAATCAGAAATTTCCCATCACCTATGGTTTTTGCGTGACGGTTTTTTTTTAGTATTGGGATAAAAACACTAAAAATTGCAAACAATGTCATGTAACTGGTTTATCAAAAAATATTTTTCTTTGTCCACAAAGAAATAGCATCTTATCTACATGTCCTGAATCCAAATATACCATTAGTTTTTTTCTATTACACAATATTTCTGAGATACACCTACTTGAATTTGGAAATATTGTTAATATATAGGCATATATGAACGAAACATATTTATTATTGAAAAGCAGTGACAGTGGATTTTCTTCTATACTTTGCTTGTGGTAGATCCCTCTTGAGTGCCAAGCAGTCGTCGGCAAGCATAGCGGGACTCCATTTACCTTGGTACCGCTTCTCCATGCTTGATATAGCTTGATGAAACCTCTCACCATGCTCATCGCTAACTGCGCCAAGATTGTCTGGAAAGAAATCTAGATGTGAATGCAGGAAATGGATCTTGAGGGACATGATACATCCCAGTGCCTTGTAGGAAAGCAACAGATCATTAACTATGTCTCGGTAATTTTCAACCTTGACACTTCCTAAGAAGTTTTTGCAAACGTTTCTAAAGGAATTCCATGCTGCTGCTTCAACTTCATTCAAACTATTTTGAAAATTTCCATCCTGCTGCAATTCTCGAATCTGAGGTCCAACGAAAATGCCTTCTTTAATCTTCGCTTCACTTATACTAGAAAATTTTTGTTTTAGGTAGGCAAATCCACTGGCATTTCGATCCATTGCCTTGACAAAGTTCTTCATTAATCCCAGTTTAATATGTAATGGTGGTAAGTAAATATTTTCTGAATCGATCAGGGGTAGATTTGCAATATTTTTATATCCTGGAGTAAAGATTTTACGGTTTGGCCAGATTTTTTTAATGTAATGCCTTTCCCTATCTCTGCTAACCCACTCACACAGAAAACAACAAAAATTTGTATATCCAAGCTGTAATCCACGCAAGAGAGCAACGACTTTCAAATCGCTGCATATTTTCCAACCGTATCTTTCATGTTCTATCTTTTTCAAAAGCAGTTTCATGTTTTCGTAAGTCTCTTTCATGTTGGATTCATGTATTTATCCCAATACTAAAAAAAGATCGTCAGGCAAAAACCATGGGTGATGGGAAATTTCTGATTAGATTTTTGAGTTCAGCATGAAAAGTTACACTAGAAACACCATCAGGTTCTCTTATGCAAAAAAAAAAAAGGTTTTTTTTGTAGACCTGTGCTGTCATAAATTAATCAGAGACAAGAGTTATACTTTTTCTAATGATAAAATTATTTATTTTGATAATATTCAAATCTGTTCAATAATTAAAAAACTTAAAAATGGCAAGGCTCCAGAAATAGATCATATAAGCAATCAGATGAATAAAACGGCAGTTCATCATATATCTTCTGTGTTAACAAAATTGTTCAATGCTTGTATTGGACTTAATTATTATCCGGAGGCCTGGAGAAAGTCAGCAGTAATGATTATAAAAAAACCTAATAAAGAAAATTATAAAGATCCGAAAGCCTACCGCCCTATAAGCTTGTCTTCTAATTTAGGTAAAATTTTTGAAAGTCTAATTCATATTGAACTTTTAAATCATATTAATAGTAATAATGTTGTGCATACTGCTCAACATGGATTTACACAAGAAAAATCAACAATCTCTGCTTTACAAGAAATAACTAAATTAAGTCTTCTGAAAAGAGAAACAGAAAATACCGCAATAGTAACAGTGGACATCAGCGGAGCTTTCGACAACGCATGGCATCCGGCAATTCTCCAACAATTGGACAAGGCAAATTTTCCAGCGGTACTTATAAAAATAATTAATTCTTACTTTGAAGACCGGAGTGTAGAGTTTAAATATACTAATGTAAAGTGTATAAAAAAGATAAATAAGGGATGTCCCCAGGGTGGTATTATTTCTCCTATTCTTCGGAATATATTACTTAATGATTTCAACTTATCTTTTAACAAAAGTTTTGCTAGAGTAATTGCTTTCGCGGACGATGTGACATTTGTGGTATGGAGCTCAAACATCTATGATCTTCAGTATAATATTACCAAATGTTTAATAAAAATCAAAGCCTGGTGTGAAAAGGTAAAACTTTCACTAAGTCCAAACAAAACAGGTATACTCTATCTACATAACTATGAAAAATTGCCCATAAATTTTGATGGAAAAATAATTCAACCATCAGAAACTGTTAAAATTTTGGGAGTTATTTTTAAAAAATCATAGACAAAGGAATAAGATTAATTTTGGAACACATGTTGACAATATAATTATGAAAGCTACGAAACTTAAGAATATATTATTCTCATTATGTGCACGTACTTGGGGCATTGATACTCGACGTAGATTGATCTTATATAAAGCTATGATACGTTCTACAATAAGCTATGCATCAAATATTTGGTTTCCTTTTATCACTGCAGCAAAAAGATCCAAATTGAATTCTATACAATATCAAATTCTTATTAGATGCATTCATGCTTATAGGACTTCATCTTCTTACATCACACATATACTAGCGAAAACCCCTTTACTGTCCGATTATCTTGAATTATTACAAACAAAGTATAATATGACAAATTCTCTCACAGATCGAACACTCAAAAAACCCCTTCAAAAAGAATTAAGCAAACTATATCTGGATCTAAAATTTAAGTTTTATCTTTCTCAATCTAATGAACTGTTCAAGAAATTCTTTCCAATTGCTGTCCCAAATTTCATTTCTTCTGATAAATTCACTACTTTATTCTTAACTGGCAAAGGACCCTTCTTAAGTTTCCTGTTCAAACTGAATGCTATCAATGATCCAACGTGTGAATGCCGCTTAGATGTTGAATCACCAGAGCATCTTCTTTTATCTTGCCCTCTGACTAATCAAATTGTATGTAGATACTTTGAAACATTACCAAATTCTCTTTGTGTATATACTCTATCTTATGAGAACTTTGTTAAGTTTAGAACTATTTGTACAATAATTTACAAAACAATACTAATCCATCGTGTAAATAATTAATCATATATATGTAAATAATAATAGCACAGCACAATAGTCCTTTGGACTTCGTGCTTTTGTAACAATAAATAAATAATAAATAAATAAATAAAATAAGGCAATTATATAAGTAGATATATAGTGAATAGAGGTCTTGGCCTTTATGGTTTTTACAAAATATTAGTAATCTTGATTAATCGTTTTATTTAGATGTGGTACTTAGTTAAATTACCAAGTCGTAGGTTCTCAATCATTTTTATATAGGAATTTTTATAATTTGTGAATAAGGTAATTTTAAGCCCACTCATGCTGTCCACAAATGAAAAATTGTAATTTCCACAGAGGTGAATAAAATTTAATGTTTTAATATTTTAAAGTGTGTTGGTAATATTTTATCCATAATTAACTACAAATCATGTGTGAATCCTTGGTGTGTGTTTTATTTCTTTTTGTGTATGTGTCTAAATTTAATCTACTGTGATACACAATTGCAAATGTTATTATTGCTGAGCTAGACCGGATTCGAAGTCGAGATGTCCTCAGAATGGGACATAAGAAACGATCTAACATATATGTATATTATCCCTTCCTTTATATGCAAGATAAAAGATCCAGAAAAATTTATTACCATCTCGAAAATTCTAAATTTATTTTTTATTTCAGAGAATAAAATTAATTATATATTTATAATTCTAGATAGATTAGTTATTTTTTTTAGATAACAATATAATTTTTTTTAAAAGAATTTATTAAGTTAAATTCACAAGAAATCGATCTGTTACATAATATCATTTTTTATTATTAATTTGAGATTTCTTCTACTAAAACGAATAATATTTTTTATTTTGTTTATTTTTTGAATATATTCTGCGAATTTAAAATTATTTTCTTTTTACTCTGTAAGAAGAAGATGATAAAAAATTTGAGAGACGCCAGGTTTGAAAAATGTTGGCGGTGACTAGTGACGAGGAAGCGAAGGGGTTGACAAGATGAATCTGGGGATGGTATGTAGAGAAAGACAATGGTAAGTCTATATGATTTAAAATTTTAATGTGTGGGCCTAAAGAGGTTCGTTTATAGGTGCATAGTAATAGATTTTAATAGGTAAATTTTTTTGGCAATAAACTCTACTATATAGTATATATAGTGAATAGAATTTTTTTTTATAATTCAATAGAATAAGAAGTAATGAAATGTCCATCAATAGGCGTATTTATCTTGCATATAAATTCTACCTTTGTTTCATATTACATGCAGTATTTAGTCTTAATAAATTTCATATGCATTCAATTTTATCATTTTGTATTTCTTTTTTTTTACACCAATCTAAACAATCAAAAACCTTTTTTTTTATGGTTGGTAAAATTTCTTGGTTAGCCCATTTTGAGATTGGTCCCTTGGTTCCATGTTATAATAACGAGGTTGAAATTTGTGTGTTTGTGTAATAGCCGTGGCGAGTTTTAAAAATTTTCTTTGAGTTTAGTATATCACTTAATAGTCAATACGAAGAATTTTCATATGAACAAACACAGGATCAACATTTGGCGCTTTCCAACGTGGGGCTGAAACTACCGAAAATTTCAAATTTTAATAAAAATAAAATTTGTAAGAAGTAGGCCTGCAAACTCTGAGTTAAAAACTCATGTCACTACCTATTTTAGAAAAATACGTTAGGCACTATGCCTAATGGCACTATGCCTATGTTATCTTAACCTTTTCAACTTCAACACGTCACGTGTTATTTCAAGGATGTTTAATATCTAGCGTATTTGTGTATAAAAAATTCATGTCTCCACCTATTTTTGAAAAATACGTTAGGCATAGTGCGTATGTTATCTTAACCTTTACAACTTCAACACGTCACGTGTTATTTCCAGGATGTTTAATATCTAGCGTATTTGTGTATAAGAAAATCATGTCTCCACCTATTTTTGAAAAATACTTGGCATAGTGCGTATGTTATCTTAACCTTTTCAACTTCAACACGTCACGTGTTATTTCAAAGATGTTTAATATCTAATATATTTGTGTATTTTCTATGTGTATTTTATTGTGTATTTTAGTATATTCCAACTGTTAAAGGAAATGACTTGGGCTTGGGGCGTGTGTTGTCTTAACCTTTTTTTTTAAATTTCGAATGGAAACAGTTTGTGGTTAATATGCATTATGTTATATTTCGTGTACACGTTATTTCTTTTAATTTTTTTATTTTCTAGCTATATTTCGCACTTAACATATGCGTTATTTTAATCTTTTTCGTTTTTACGAACTATATCTTGTACCTAGCATATATGTTATTTTGATTCTAATTTCAAATGTTAAAAGAGTAATTTCTTTTTTTTTTTACATAGATCTTGAAATATTGGGTCGCAAAGTTAGGCCTAGAACAATGTTTTTCTCAAACCTCAGAGCTTCCCACAAATTCCAAATATAGATCCCCCAGGGACACATCTGTAAGGGGGGGGGGCACATCTGTGGGGGGACGAGAATAGCAGGACTTATAGAAAACAACATATGTAAAACACATGTGGACGCTAGGCGGGAACTAGCGTTGGCCAAAAGGCACAGTTGACTTCCAGCTTCCTAATCGAAAGGTTGGTCTTACTACCTCTGCCTCCCCGCGTCAGCGGGAGGGCTTCACTCTTAGACATTTCATCCTCTTTTAAACTTTCCTGCTATTTTTCTTAAAGTACATAGGCCATTTTTATATTTTATTATACCAAAGTATAATAATTTTATATATTTTCAATTATTTTATTCGCCAAAGTGTTTTCGCTCGACAAGTTTAAAAGTGTACTGAATTTTTCGATAATATCATTGTTTATTTTCTCTTATTTTTCTATTATCTTGAGAATGTTTAGCTTTATTAAGATAAGCATAAATTTTGAAGCTTTTTTTTGCTATCTCTTTTAAAATGTATAGGTCATGCGATTTATTTTATTATACCAAAGTATAATATTTTATATATTTTCAATTATTTTATTCGCCAAAGTGTTTTCGCTCGACAAGTTTAAAAGTGTACTGAATTTTTTGATAATACCATTATTTATTTTCTCTTATTTTTCTATTATCTTGAGAATGTTTAGCTTTATTAAGATAAGCATAAATTTTAAAGCCTTTTTTGCTATCTCTTTTAAAATGTATAGGTCATGCGATTTATATTATATTATACCATAATATAATAACTTTATATATTTCAATTATTTTTATTCGCCAAAGTGTTTTTGCTCGACAAGTTCAAAAGTGTACTGAATTTTTTCGATAACCCAATTGTTTATTTTCTCTTATTTTTCTATTATCTTGGGAATGTTTAGCTTTATTAAGATAAGGATAAATTTTGAAGCCTTTTTGCTATCTTTTTTTTAAATGTATATGACATGTGATTTATTTTTTTATTATAACAAGGTATACTAATTTTATATATTTTTATTTTTTTTTTATTTACCAAAGTGATTTCGCTCGACAAGTTCAAAAGTGTACTGAATACTTTTTCGCTAATACAATTGTTTATTTTTATTCTTCTGTCATTGCGAGAATGTTTAGTTTTTATTAAAATAAGCATAATTTCGGAGCCTTTTCCATCCCGTTATGGTGCAAACTACAATATAGAAATTCGCGTGACGGTACCATCACGGTAAAATTCCAAGATGGCGGCCAATGGGACGCGTACGACGCCCGACTTTCAATTCATGTTACATCCAACTTTGATTCATAATTATATTTATTTAGTCTTATTTACCCATGGACCTTCTAGCTTAGTTTATATGAATTTGTAATCCGCCTATTCCTTTTATATATTGGTTTAGTAAAATATTCCAGTCATGCCCAAATCTAATCATTAAGTGATAAAGCAGTATTCATTTATTTATATATTTCACTAGCGTTTAATGAATACGCATTATTTTTAACTTAACCTCCCTCGCAATTAGACTAGCATATTTCAATTTTTATATTTTATGGATATGATATGCATAGGGACTACCCCTATTGTTGATTCGAAGGGCGTATACGCCCCCCCCCCCCCAGGACAAATGTTTAATTTCATTGCCTCTCTATTCGCCTCCCTTTTAAAGTATTTAGATTATAAAATTGGTCGACTGAATTCATAATATTTACTGGGTCTTTATTTCTTTGGCACTTGTGAGCAAATTCCGCCTAATATTTAATTATATATTTAGTTTATAGCAACATCTTTTTGCAAACATTTGCATACCAGTACCACGATAACCAGTGTTTTTTTTTTCCTAGTTAATATAATCCTTCAAGTGTAGAATTTCGACACCTTTCCATTTTTTTTGGTGCAACCTACAATATAGGCATTTGCGTGATGGTAAAGTCACGATAAAATTCAATATATCATAATTAAGAATTTGTTTTTTTTTATGAAATTTCAAACGATTCTGTCCACTTTTCTGAAGCACCTTTCATAGGATAAGGACAAATAAAGACATCATTATTAGCATCTAATTACAATAAATAATCACCAGCAGAAGGTCTGATCAGATATGATGAAATTTAAGCCCGTATATATTTAGCCTTTTCTTTATTATAATTTGGCACAGGAATGGATATTCGTTCAATAAGGATTCTCTAGAAGTCTTATAAGACGAGTTGAGCATTTATTTCAACACTAACGGGAAAAGGATTGCTTTGTCATGGCATATGTATGAGAATATATATCAACAAAAGTCATGGGTATTCTAATGGTGTGGATTTGAGCATTTCTTTTTAATAAAACCTACTTCCCCTAGAGAAAACGAGAACGATATTTCAATAGTGCTGATTCATTATATGAATTTACAGATTTCTTATAATTATCTTGTTTTATAGAGGCAAGCTTTAATTATGCTCGTGAATCAGACGTGTGGATTCTTTCCATGACAATAGTGTTTAAATATAGTTTTTTTTTCGTAAAAGGTCTGGGCAGTCTAGATCCTGGAGTTAGAGTGGAAATCTAGATAAGGAGGCTCAATCCACTCATCGCAGATAACTCCAGTGATTAATTGAGACAATTCTAACTAACAGGGTGTTCAAAAATCAGAACTTTAAGGAATTAGTCACGTCAAAGACAATGTTTGCGCGGGGGTCTAGGAGTAATGTTGAAAAAGGAGTACAGTGATCCAACTAATAACAGTTGAATAAATAAAATAGAAAGATCCCATATTGGATACTAATACCAGTGGGAGCAGATACCACTGTGGAATATATAAGTTTTCTTCTTTTTTTTTTTTGGAACCATACATGAGTTTAACAAGGAACTGACGCCTTAGAGTGACCTTCTCATTGGGATTGATTGAAGTTGCTACTGATTAAGAGAAGTGTAGTGTGCCAGACCAGTGTATTGAGAAGAAATGGAGAAGAGAGTTGAACTAATAAAATTAACGAAGATATACAAGATTAAGATTCCTCCTTGGTTCCAGTTAATTTCAATTACCGCGATGAGACGGTATTATAAGTCGGGAGAAAGTTGATTTGGTCGCATAAGGGATGGCCTCCTGGACGTGACAAAGATCACCATTGATATCTTATTGAATACCGGACGGGATTCTCGTGTAACAGCCAATAGACCAAGTAACACCCTAAAGTATCTGGGTGACGATAAGAGTGACGGCATAGTCTATATTCAACGATATACACTGGTCAAATGTACGATTCCTTCCACATCAATGTTTTGACAACCACTTCATTCTGAAAGGAGCAACGAGTTTTAACCCTAATTCATGGTAAACGGTTTGCGGATTTCGACAAATTAGAAAGAGGGAATCATATATCGCATATTGTGCATCTAATAGTTTGAAATTCTTCTCCTTATTTTGACACTTGGTGTCTAAACAAAATGAATCATCAAAACTAGCACTTAAATTGGAGCGAATTGAACTTCAAGCATTTACCTCATTGCCATATAGGATGAATTCCCAAGTGTTTGCCAACCTGACTTCCTGTTCAAGGTTATTGGCGTCTTTCTTTCCCTGCTATTCAGCTAAATTCTCCGATACTGGGATCATAGGGCTTTTAATACCCAACCATTTGAAGTTTAACAACAGAGATCACTTGTTATCCTACCTATTAACTCTTAGATCACAACTGCCCTACACACTCGCATTAGAAATTCTCCTTGGACTGTATTCTGGACACAAGGGATTATAGGGTGTTAATTTTACCCAACGCATGTTCCAAGTTTGTCCATAGAGAATTGGTTATAAGCACAGCAGTAATCTAGTGCATCTAAGTTCTTTTATATATACTTAAAGTTGAACCAGAGTTCAGATATTATTCACTTCGAACAAAAAAATAAAATAAAATAAACTGTTGAACTCATTTCAATCTTAAATTACATTCTATCACTAACACAGAATTGTAGCTTTAATAAAAAAGAGAAACTGAAACTCTTCACGATGACATCCTAACACTAAAACAAGGTTGTAAAAAAAAAAAAACTGAAAACACTTTACAATGACATACTAACACTAAAACAAGGTTGTAGCTTTAAAAAAGAAAAACTGAAAACTCTTTACAATGACATACTAACACTAAAACAAGGTTGTAGCTTTAAAAAGGAAAACTGAAAACCCTTTACAATGACATACTAACACTAAAACAAGGTTGTGGATTTAATAAAAAGGAAAAACTGAAAACTCTTTACAATGACATACTAACACTAAAACAAGGTTGTAGCTTAAAAAAAAAACTGAAAACTCTTTATAATGGAAGAATTCTGGATTCTCAAAAAGGAGAATACATATTTGTTATTTAGCATAACCTAACATAATAATTAATATGGTCTTATACATATAAATTAGTGTATACAGTTTAGACTTTAGACAAATCGGCTTATACAACTCTCAGTGCATATTTTGTGCTATTTACAAATATTGGCCTCTAGGCTAAAAACAAATTGTCTATTCACGCTACATGACGAAAGGTCAAAAATTGTTCAATCAAGGCAATAGTAGAGTCAACAACTACTCTTTAAACATTAATCATACCTTCTCCTATCATCTTCCTACTGTCTTTCTATTAACCTTTACCGTCTATTTACAGCCTCTTTATCAACCTTCCATCAATTTCCACCTCCCCTTTCATCTACTCTCATCTCTTTTTCATCATTATTCATCTCTGTTCATCTCCTTTCATCGCTTTTTCATAAAAAAAGAGTTGCGGCGATATATGATTCCCTCTTTCTAATTTAACCCTAATGTTAAGGCCCTTTGGAGTGACATCTCCTGTTGCATAAAGTAAAGACGCATGACAATAAAATTTTCCTAGATCAACTGTTCCCAGGTGAACACTTATGACCTACTTGAAGGGCTCCATTCACCCCCATGAATATGTCTTAGATAAGCGACCTAATTCTATGAGCTACTATTCTGTGAGTTAAGAGTTGTCAACAATGTTAAGAATTTTTCTTTTGGAACGAGGGGAATTGCATAGTCTGATTCAACCAGCGTACAATATTTATAAGATTATAACAAGTTATAGTTAGCATCCAGAACCTACAATTCTGTAAAAAGCTGGCATAATTTCTTGAAGGGGATATTGTTCAGCGAAGCTGTAAGACAGCCGACTTTTGTACATATATATCTCTATTTTTCCATGATTAGGTTGCCCTATCTCGTATGGAGGGAGACAGTACTAAAGAAGAGTGACTTGTCAAATTCCCAATAACAACAGTAAAGTGTTTACTGACCAGTCTAGACAGGGTATCTAAGACCGTCGAGACAAGCTTATCTCTTGAAAGGGGGGGAGACAAGGGGGAGACAGAATAAGAGGAAATTTCATTCTTGCAAATAGGAGGGTAGGTCGTTAGCTTTGATAAGAAGTGGTAGGGGAGGAGCAGATTCCCAGAAAGGACTCCCGAGATATCAAAGTAGACTAGCGTAATATCTGGATTTGTTCCCGATGACGGGTTTCGAGGAAACTCCAGAGGGATGAAAAGGGTGAAAAAGGTGTTAAAAGATGTTGAAAGAAAGTGTTGAAAAATGTTGAAAGATGATAGAAAGCGATGGAAGAGAGATGAAAGGTGATGAAAGGGGTGGAAATCGATAGAAAGAAGCGATGCAAAAGTATAGAAAAGAAGAAAAAGGTGATAAAAAGATGAAAAGGGCGTTAAAAGATGTTAAAAGATGTTGAAAGGCGATGAAAGGTGTCGAAAGGTACCGAGAGATGTTGAGAAAAGTGTAGAAAGGTGTCTAAAGATGTTGAAAGGTGTTAATAAAGAGATGATGAAAAGGGTGAAAATGATGAAGAATGATGAATAGAGATGAAAAGAGCTGAATAGAGATGAATAATGATGAAGAGGAGATGAAAGGAGATGATAAAAGGTGGAGAAAGCGATGAATAGAAAGATGAAATAGAGAGAAAAGGTGTTGAAAGATATAGAAAGGATAAAAGGGGTGTTAGAAGGTGTTAAAAGATGTTGAGGGTAAGAAGTGTTGAAAAATGTTGAAAGATGATAGAAAGCGATGGGATAGAGATGCGTTGAAAAGTGTAGAAAGGTGTCGAAAAGTGTTGATAGAAAGATGATGAAAGGGTGGTAAAGAGGTGTTGAAAGCGATGAATAGAGATGATATGGAAGGAAAGAAAAGGATGATAAAAAAGTGTTGAAAGCGACGAAAGGAGATGAAGAGAGATGAATAATGATGAAAAAGAGATGAGAGGAGATGAAAGGGGAGGTGGAAATTGATGTAAGGTTGATAAAGAGGCTGTAAATAGACGGTAAAGGTTAATAGAAAGACAGTAGGAAGATGATAGGAGAAGGTATGATTAATGTTTAAAGAGTAGTTGTTGACTCTACTATTGCCTTGAAAGAACAATTTTTGACCTTTCGTCATGTAGCGTGAATAGACAATTTGTTTTTAGCCTAGAGGCCAATATTTGTAAATAGCACAAAATATGCACTGAGAGTTGTATAAGCCGATTTGTCTAAAGTCTAAACTGTATGCACTAATTTATATGCATAAGACCATATTAATTATTATGTTAGGTTATGCTAAATAACAAATATGTATTCTCCTTTTTGAGAATCCAGAATTCTTCCATTATAAAGAGTTTTCAGTTTTTTTAAAGCTACAACCTTGTTTTAGTGTTAGTATGTCATTGTAAAGAGTTTTCAGTTTTTCCTTTTTATTAAATCCACAACCTTGTTTTAGTGTTAGTATGTCATTGTAAAGGGTTTTCAGTTTTCCTTTTTAAAGCTACAACCTTGTTTTAGTGTTAGTATGTCATTGTAAAGTGTTTTCAGTTTTTTTTTTTTACAACCTTGTTTTAGTGTTAGGATGTCATCGTGAAGAGTTTCAGTTTCTCTTTTTTATTAAAGCTACAATTCTGTGTTAGTGATAGAATGTAATTTAAGATTGAAATGAGTTCAACAGTTTATTTTATTTTATTTTTTTGTTCGAAGTGAATAATATCTGAACTCTGGTTCAACTTTAAGTATATATAAAAGAACACAGATGCACTAGTTAACTGCTGTGCTTATAACCAATTCACTATGGACAAACTTGGAACATGCGTTGGGTAAAATTAGCACCCTATAATCCCTTGTGTCCAGAATACAGTCCAAGGAGAATTTCTAATGAGAGTGTGTGGGGCAGTTGTGATCTAAGAGTTAATAGGTAGGATAACAAGTGATCTCTGTTGTTAAACTTCGAATGGTTGGGTATTAAAAGCCCTATGATCCCAGTATCGGAGAATTTAGCTGAATAGCAGAGAAAGAAAGACGCCAATAACCTTGAACAGGAAGTCAGGTTGGCAAACACTTGGGAATTTATCCTATATGGCAATGAGGTAAATGCTCTAAGTTCAATTCGCTCCAATTTAAGTGCTAGTTTTGATGATTCATTTTGTTTAGACACCAAGTGTCAAAATAAGGAGAATTATTTCAAACTATTAGATGCAAAATTTTAATTATAGGTTAGATTTCAGATTTGATTGTTGACAATACATTTTATTTATTAATTTAAGTGTAGATAATATATATAGAGTTTAAAATTTTACACAAATAAATTTACTGGCAATGCGTTTCTTTTTTAAATCTCAACAGACCTTACTGCAATGATATGATTTAATGAATGAGAGGGCTTGGCTCATCAGTAGTGAACCCTCTCAGCGGTTTCGCCAAATTAATCTCTAGACCGCTCTACTATTGTATTGGACTGGTTTTGTTATATACCCTGCATTTTCTATGGAAGGCAGCTAAATGGTGTTTAGTGAACTATGGACATAAGCTTATAGGTCTGTAGAGGTACATACATATAAATTTCAAGGTATTGCATCGAGCAAAGCTCTTCCGCGCAAAACATGTTTTCATAACCATTATATATTAGTAAATTAAATTTTATTGCCCTCTATTGTTAAAATTTTACACAAATAAATTTACTGGCAATGCGTTTCTTTTTTAAATCTCAACAGACCTTACTGCAATGATATGATTTAATGAATGAGAGGGCTTGGCTCATCAGTAGTGAACCCTCTCAGCGGTTTCGCCAAATTAATCTCTAGACCGCTCTACTATTGTATTGGACTGGTTTTGTTATATACCCTGCATTTTCTATGGAAGGCAGCTAAATGGTGTTTAGTGAACTATGGACATAAGCTTATAGGTCTGTAGAGGTACATACATATAAATTTCAAGGTATTGCATCGAGCAAAGCTCTTCCGCGCAAAACATGTTTTCATAAAAATGTATAGAAATGGGATATTATCCGGATGAATGGAAAAAATCATTCTTAAAAATAATTCCAAAACCAGGTAAAACGAATTATGAAATAAATAAAAGTTATAGACCTATATCATTGACATCTAATCTATCTAAAACATTTGAGAATATAATAAAAAATAAATTAAGTAACTATTATTTAGAGAATAATTTAATGAGCTCAAGGCAGCATGGTTTTATGAAATCTAGATCAACAATTACTGGAATGGATAAAATTATAGAAACTATATTGAAACATAAACAAAAAGAATTGACTTCCTTGATAGCTATAGATATTGCGGGTGCATTCGACAATGCATGGTGGCCTGCTATTATAAAAAGAATGGATAATGATGATGTTCCTTCAGATTTAATACGGATCATAAAATCTTATTTGAATAATGAAAGGGAGGTGAAATTTACATACGAATCAGAAACTTTTTATAAGAAACTAACTAAAGGATGTCCACAGGGTGGACCTTTATCTCCACTTCTATGGAATATTTTGCTAAATGATTTGTTGATAAATTTTGATTCAATGAAGGCAGATATTATACGTTATGCAGACGACGTTACAATAATTTGCTGGAATAAGACTATTGAAGGACTAAAAACCGCAAGTGAATACACCTTAAATTATGTGATCCAATGGTGTAATAGAAATAAATTAACGATCAGTACAGAGAAGACTAATATGCTATACCTACATAACAGACAAAAAATACCTATTAAGGTTAATAACAATATAATAATGCCGGTCAAGCAAGTAAAAATTCTGGGAATGAAATTTTCTAATCACAAATGGAAAAACAAAGTTAACTTTACACCGCATGTTAATGATATTCTGTGTAAGGCAGGACGTATGAAAAATTTATTATGTTCACTAAGTGGCAATATGTGGGGTTTAGACACTGAAAAGAGGTTGACTTTATTCAAAACAATCATTAGGCCTGTACTTACATACGGTTCTGAAATTTGGTTCAAATATTTAAACAATCGTTGTAAACAAAAACTGAACTCCATGCAGTACCAGATCATTTTATGGGCAGTTAGAGCATACAAAACCACTTCATCAAACTGTGTGCATAGCTTGGCAAAAATTCCACTCCTAACAGATTATATAGAATCCAGAATATTCAAATTTGATCTAGCTCAAATGTCCATTGAAGATCTAACTACTTACGAACCCCATGCTCCAAGTATAGTCAAATCATTCTTACACGCAAAAATGAATGAAATTTTTGAGAACACTAATGAAATTTTCAGAAGCTTTTTCGTATTAGGAATTCCAAGATTTTTCCGTCCAAATTTTTATAATATCCAATTCATTACAGATCATGGCAATTTTGGGAAATTTTTGGCAACTATCGGCGCCGTGAAGGAACCAGGATGCTTCTGCGGAGGTGAAATTCAAGACGCGAGACATCTACTTCTGGAGTGCCCAATTTTCCGGGATTTTAGGGAAAATAGATTTGGTCGTATTGGACAGCTTGATGAATTTGTAGACAAAAAAGAAAAGTATAAAAATTTTGATCAATTTTGTAAATACATATACAACTTTCTCTTGAATTGGAAAAAAGAGAAGGAATCTTAGAAAAAAAAAAAAGAACTGCGATGCTTGCTCTGTGTGTTTTGCTTTGTTGTTTGTTTTTCTCTTTGGACAATTTTCTTTAGTTAATTTATGTAAAATAATGAATTGAACAGGATTGTATATAGCCGAATTGCTGTAATGCAGTGAAATGTATTGGCGCAAATATCCCTGAGTTTGGGATATCGCGTTTCATGATGTTAATAAAGTTAATTAATAACCATTATATATTAGTAAATTAAATTTTATTGCCCTCTATCGTTAAAATTTTACACAAATAAATTTACTGGCAATGCGTTTCTTTTTTAAATCTCAACAGACCTTACTGCAATGATATGATTTAATGAATGAGAGGGCTTGGCTCATCAGTAGTGAACCCTCTCAGCGGTTTCGCCAAATTAATCTCTAGACCGCTCTACTATTGTATTGGACTGGTTTTGTTATATACCCTGCATTTTCTATGGAAGGCAGCTAAATGGTGTTTAGTGAACTATGGACATAAGCTTATAGGTCTGTAGAGGTACATACATATAAATTTCAAGGTATTGCATCGAGCAAAGCTCTTCCGCGCAAAACATGTTTTCATAACCATTATATATTAGTAAATTAAATTTTATTGCCCTCTATCGTTAAAATTTTACACAAATAAATTTACTGGCAATGCGTTTCTTTTTTAAATCTCAACAGACCTTACTGCAATGATATGATTTAATGAATGAGAGGGCTTGGCTCATCAGTAGTGAACCCTCTCAGCGGTTTCGCCAAATTAATCTCTATACCGCTCTACTATTGTATTGGACTGGTTTTGTTATATACCCTGCATTTTCTATGGAAGGCAGCTAAATGGTGTTTAGTGAACTATGGACATAAGCTTATAGGTCTGTAGAGGTACATACATATAAATTTCAAGGTATTGCATCGAGCAAAGCTCTTCCGCGCAAAACATGTTTTCATAACCATTATATATTAGTAAATTAAATTTTATTGCCCTCTATCGTTAAAATTTTACACAAATAAATTTACTGGCAATGCGTTTCTTTTTTAAATCTCAACAGACCTTACTGCAATGATATGATTTAATGAATGAGAGAGCTTGGCTCATCAGTAGGCAATAAAATTTAATTTACTAATATATAATGGTTATGAAAACATGTTTTGCGCGGAAGAGCTTTGCTCGATGCAATACCTTGAAATTTATATGTATGTACCTCTACAGACCTATAAGCTTATGTCCATAGTTCACTAAACACCATTTAGCTGCCTTCCATAGAAAATGCAGGGTATATAACAAAACCAGTCCAATACAATAGTAGAGCGGTCTAGAGATTAATTTGGCGAAACCGCTGAGAGGGTTCACTACTGATGAGCCAAGCCCTCTCATTCATTAAATCATATCATTGCAGTAAGGTCTGTTGAGATTTAAAAAAGAAACGCATTGCCAGTAAATTTATTTGTGTAAAATTTCAACGATAGAGGGCAATAAAATTTAATTTACTAATATATAATGGTTATGAAAACATGTTTTGCGCGGAATAGAGCTTTGCTCGATGCAATACCTTGAAATTAAAATGTATGTACCTCTACAGACCTATAAGCTTATGTCCATAGTTCACTAAACACCATTTAGCTGCCTTCCATAGAAAATGCAGGGTATATAACAAAACCAGTCCAATACAATAGTAGAGCGGTCTAGAGATTAATTTGGCGAAACCGCTGAGAGGGTTCACTACTGATGAGCCAAGCCCTCTCATTCATTAAATCATATCATTGCAGTAAGGTCTGTTGAGATTTAAAAAAGAAACGCATTGCCAGTAAATTTATTTGTGTAAAATTTTAACGATAGAGGGCAATAAAATTTAATTTACTAATATATAGAGTTTGTATGAGGTATTTCCTTTGAGTAAACTAGGGCATTAGTCCCGAATTTGTTTTTAATTTGTGAATTTTATTTGATTTCACATTTAGTCCTGGAGATTAGTAATTGTTAGGGTAAGTGTTAACATTGACGATTGAAGTGCTTTGGCTTTTTTAGTAGTTTCTAACTTTAGTTTATGTGCAAGATGCGAACGAAATTGAATGAAAGGGAAATCTTAGTGAATGTGTCAAGGATAGGAACAATTATACTGTTAGACCAAAGGTACATTAGAATAGTGTAGGGAATTAATAGGTTCGATTTTTAAATTTTATTTCTTTATTTGTTAGGATCGGTAGCCTCACAGGACTGTACAACTCTATTGATAGGAAGATATCCGCTCCTTTTGTTAGGCCTCCTTTTAAAGGAGTATAAGTATAATTTCTTGTATTTGAGTAAAATCAATTACTTTATTTCATTATATCAACTAGAATTCTAAGGGTCGTAGATAATGACCATGTCTCGAACCTCAGACTGGGGGATTGTGGGAGGTTACAGTCAGACCAGAAGCCTGCAAATCTTCTCCTCAAGATATGGAACGGAGAGGTATCAGGTGAACTTTGTGCTAGGTGGGGGATTTTGTTGCCAATGTCGTAAATCTAGGTGCATAACGACAAACCTCGGATAACCGATCTGACATTAGAGTTTACGACGCTTTAAGCGTGGCTGGGATGATGGTGATTCAGATGGGAGGTTGGGAGAGATTGGCACGTTGAATGCTCTTCTATATATTGCGCAGCTTGGAACCAATCATCTATGGACAAACTTGGAACATGCGGTGGGTAAATTGGATGCCCTATAACTCCTTGTTTAAGTCAAAGTCCAAAAGGGGTTTCTATTGAGAGTTAACAATTAGAGCATATAAGAGACAAGTTACGATTAGACAAGGCGATTCCGTCTACGAATTTAGGTACCAGTTAACAAGGTGACAGATGGACTGTCCAGATTCTTTGTGTTTTCTTTGCCCCAGGCTAGCAAAAAGGTAATCATCTAGTAAAGACAATCGTCTGCCATACTTTTAGTTAGAACGAGTTCAAGTCTAAATACCAACTAACAAGTAAATTTTTTTTAATGAGAGTAACTCATTCTATGATAAGATAAGGTTTAAATCAGTAGGACAACAAAAACGAACTTCAGAGCAGATTGCCAGAACAGGCCAGTATTCCAGACTTGAAGAAGGAGGATATTTAAGGGAAGATTGAATATCAATTTTTTTTCGGGCTGAGAAGTAGCCAAGGACAGCAAGTTTTGGAACAAAGAGTCAGAATACAGAGGAGATAGAAAGAAGTCAAGTATAAGAAGATATAGCATAAGGTAGAAGTAAGACATTGGTTGTTAGTCATCAACATTTATCTTCTTTGAGGTTAACTATATGTATTTTATTAAAGTGAATTTCATAGGTTTAAATGTATAGGTACACATTCTATAGATAAGCTGAACAATGGATAATAATGGTTGATAACAGAGATCAACTAAAACATAGAGAAGTAAGGTTGTCACCCTAGTTAAGGTAAATTTGGAATAACCAGGTTAAGAGAATTATTGACTACTAGGATTTCTCTTTCTTATAGACTACCTTCATGGTTTAGAGAGGCGGAGAAAACGCCAGACACTCACTCCCAGTGACAAATTAGTGAGAGCAAATTTTTAATTAGTGTATGTATATTCTAAAATGCCCGCAAATGCCCACGAACCTCAGTGCATATTTATTCTCCTGATGTATTATATATTCAGTTATATACCACTAGACGAATGGCTCGGGCAACGCCCGGGTTTTACCCGAGTGCGAATATATTTGAAAAACGTTTTAATTCAAATACTATTCGTTACATTTATAAATTGGCGCCTTGGATGTCACTCTTGTGAAACGTCCCGTTCCAAACTGTGTGTTTTTAAAGGTGGTCGCTATAGACAGGGTGGTCTGTATAGACAGGTGGATGTATCACACAGCTGATAACAGGGTTGCCTAGAGTGGCCGCTATAGACAGGGTGGTCTGTTTGGACAGGTGGATGTCTGTCTGTCTATACCTGTCTGTATAGACAGGTGATTGTAACACACTAATGATAACAGGGTTGCCTAAGGTGACCGCTATAGGCAGGGTGGTCTGTATAGACAGGTGTATGTATCACACAGCTGTTAACAGGGTTATCTAGAATGGCCGCTATATACAGGGTGGTCTGTATAGACAGGTGGATGTATCACACAGCTGATAACAGGGTTGCCTAGAGTGGCCGCTATAGGCAGGGTGGTAGGGCGGCAGGGAGGCCACGTGTTCGCTGGCAGCCAATGGGCGCGCATTCTATCCGTGAGCTTCAGACTTACAGACTTACAGACAGAATAAGGCAAATATACATGTATAAGTATAATATACATGTATAAGTAGATTTACCATGTAATTTTTTTATATTATATTTATGTATATTTATATATAGATAAGGCACAATTTGGATTATAGAATATAGACATAAGATAACGGGACCAAATCCAAATAAATAAATGGTGCGTGACATTTCGGTAACAGCGTTGTTACCATCTTCAGGTAAATGTACTGAATGGTAAATTTTAACCACAGCATATAATTTTTTTTATTTATCATTGTATATCTTATATATCTACGTCATTTCTTTTCTACATTTATCTTGTTCATTCAATTTTTGCTATATATATTCATTCCACTCGTTTTGTTTACCATATTATTATTGTTATTTTGATCGTATATGCAAATTCAATTTTGCCTTATATAACCTTGTATAATCATTTTTTTATCCTATCATTACCACATGTACCTCATCACTTATAGTTAATAAAGGATTTTTTTTAGATATGTTTAAGGAATTGGATATATCTACGTTTACACCCACAATTTTTCGGCGCCCATATAAATATGTTTATCTGGAATGGTCTAAATGTCTATTTGTACTGAACCTGGGTATAGACCACTACCCCATTTTCCCCCCATAAGGACTGCAGCAGGGAATGTACGGACTCACCTCACAACTAGACCAAATTCTCCAGCATACAGGCAGAGAAAGATGGGCTTAGTGTTTTGCCCACTAAATGGTAGGATAAAATTTCCTTTCAGTATTACTGTAAGATAACCTGTTCTAGGTACCCTGGCCCGTTTGTTTGTTTCCCCTCTGCCTGAGTGTCAGTGATTGCTCATACTGGTATCGTGAAAAAATGTATTTTCTTTCTAAATCATATTTATCATAGATCATGGGCAGATCTGAATTAGAATAAAACAAATTTTTTCACTCTGGCAGGGGAGGAATTGTTGGGCCATATTTTCACAAAACAGACCCAACAATGATGTAAACATGTTACATCATATATGCACAGTGTCTCGCCAAAGTGCTTGTTGTCCAGGTGGAAAATCCCCCACCGAGGAAAGGACGAGAAGATGGCCGACGATGATCTAAAGGCCAAAGCCGGGGAAGACACCCAGTTGGGGATGACACTGGCCCTGTCCAAACTGACCAACCCCCACAGAAGGACAACGACGAGGAGAAAGGCCCAGATGGAGAAAAATACAGACTGTACATATGTATATATGTATATTATCCCTTCCTTTATATGCAAGATAAAAGATCCAGAAAAATTTATTACCATCTCGAAAATTCAAAATTTATTTTTTATTTCACAGAATAAAATTAATTATATATTTATAATTCTAGATAGAATAGTTATTTTTTTTAGATAACAATATAAAATTTTTTAGAAGAATTTACTAAGTTAAATTCACAAGAAATCGATCTGTTACCTAATATCATTTTTTATTATTAATTTAAGATTTATTTTACCAAAAAGAATAATAATTTTTATTTTTTTTTCATTTTTTAAATATATTCTGCGAATTTAAAATCATTTTCTTTTTACTCTGTAAGAAGAAGATGATAAAAATTTGAGAGACGCCAGGTTTGAAAAATTTTGGCGGTGACTAGTGACGAGGAAGCGATGGGGTTGACAAGACAAATCTGGGGATGGTATGCAGAGAAAGACAATAGTAAGTCTATATCATTTAAAATTTTAATGTGTGGGCCTAAAGAGGTTCGTTTATAGGTGCATAGTAATATATTTTAATAGGTATTTTTTTTTTGGCAATAAACTCTACTATATTTATCTATATATATAAAAATGAATGTTTGTATGTTTGTTGGTCTGTTGGTATGTCCGGTATACAAATTCGCAGTAGTTCACTAATTCAAACCAAAATTTCCATACATAGGTAAAAAATAACGGGGGTGACGATAGGCTATTTTAAAAAATATATAAATCAATTATTAAAACTATATATTCAAATTATTCAACTTAGCTCACGAGCTGCGCCCTCTATCAATACTAAAAGGTTTTAAATACGTTTAAAATCTAAATCTTCTCAATATTTTATTAATAATAGTTCGCTTAATAACACATATAATATAAATATTTATATAATAACTGCTCTAATTTGAAATATTTGGTATGTTTTATTTATTTATATATTTTCATTTTTAGATATAACTGATCTAATTCGCCGTTTAAAATAACTGCTCTAATTCGAAATATTTGGTATGTTTTATTTGTGTTCACTCTATTTCTATTTATTTGAAGTATTATAATTTCCATGTTTCACAAACCTATTTCAAAAAGGTCGTTAGAAATATGTAAGGCCTGAAATAGCTTTACATGCGAACATTTATGATGCCAAGCGTAGCTTAATGGTTAGGTGTGCGGCTTCGTATTTCCACAACCTTGGTTCGAAACTTAGCCTTGGTGTTTTTTTTTAATATTATTGAAGCAAAGTTTTTTTACAGTACCAAAATTTCCATACATAGGTAAAAAAAATACGAGGAAAACGATAGGCTATTTTAAATTATACAAGGTATGTCCCATAAGTTCCCGGACTGGGTCCATAAAAAAAAAGGTAAGATTTTTTAAATTTTTTTTTATTAAAACTTTTCAAAGTAATCCCCCCTTGCTTCAACACACCAGCGCCATCGTTTCTCCCAATTGTCGAAACAGTTTTTATAAGCCTCTTTTGGAATGCTCTTCAATGCTAACGGCGATTTTTCTACTATGTCATCCCTGGTGTCAAAATGTCTTCCTTTTAGAACTGCTTTGTGTTTGGGGAACAGGAAAAAGTCATTTGGTGCGATATCTGGGAAATAGGGTGGTTGAAGTAGGATTTGTGTCCCGTTTTTCGCCAAAAAGCTAGTCATCAAGTGCGCTATGTGAGGGCGAGCATTGTCATGGTGTAGGATCCAGCCACCATTAGTCCATTTTTCTGGCCTTTTTTTTCGAATCGCTTCCCTTAGACGGCGAAGAATGCCCAAATACATTTCCTTAATAACTGTTTGGCCTGCAGGAAGATACTCGTGATGAACAATGCCCTTGTTATCCGAAAAAGCGACCAGCAACACCTTGTTTCTGGATTTTTTGGGTCTAGGCTCACCCTAACCTCTCCACTCGGCAGATTGAGGTTTGGTTTCAGGGTCATAGCCATAGACCCATGTCTCGTCGCCTGTGATTATCTTGTCTTTCCATTCTGGATCCGTTCTTGTCATTTCCATCATGTCCTCACAGGTTGCAAGCCGACACAGTTTTTGCTCATTGGTGAGGAATCTTGGAATGAATTTTGCAGGAGTCTTTTTGAGCTTCAAATCTTCGGTTACGATCCTTCCAATCGTTGTTTTAGACATGCCTGTGTCTTGCTCTAGCTCCAGCAAAGTGGTTCGAGGATTTTCTCTCATCAAATCGGTGATTTTTTGCACATTTTCATCAGTCCTTTGAAATTTTGGGCGTCCTTGACGAGGATCATCTTCAATGGAAATTCTGCCAGCTTTAAATCTAGAATGCCATTCAAAAACAGTTGTTCTCTTTGGGGCGTCATTGGGGAATGCTTTATTAAGCATTTCAAAAGTTTCGGATGCTGATATTTGAAGTTTCACACAAAATTCTATGCAAATCCTCTGCTTCAATTTTTGTTCCATCGTAAAATCGCCGCAGCGCTAGGTGTGACCTTTAAATAAATTAGAATAACCTTGGCGCGCGCGCAAGTACCGCCTCGATATTGGTACCACCGTGTAGCCAGATATTTTTTCTATAATAAACAGTCAAATTCATTTACATTTTTCATTTATTTATTTTTTTATGGACCCAGTCCGGGAACTTATGGGACATACCTTGTATATAAATTAAATATTAAAACTATATATATTCAAATTATTCTGCTTAGCTCACGAACAGCGCCCTCTATCAAGGTTATAAATACGTTTAAAATCTATATCTTCTCAAAATTTTATTAATATTAGTTCGATTAATAATTAGATAACTTGATCTAAATCGAGATATTTATAGACGCTCGCTCGATTTGAAGATTTACACATGTGTATATCGTAACCAATCTGACTGTAAAGTTTGGAGCGGGACGTTTCACAAAAGTGACGTCCACGGTGCCAATTTATAATTGTAACAAATAGTATTTGAATAAAAACATTTAATCGGGTAAAACCCGAGCGTTGCCCGGGTCATTCGTCTAGTAGTATATATAGTGAATAGAATTTTTTTTTATAATTCAATAGAATAAGAAGTAATGAAATGTCCATCAATAGGCGTATTTATATTGCATATAAATTCTACCTTTGTTATATATTACATGCAGTATTTAGTCTTAATAAATTTCATATGCATTTCAATTTTATCATTTTGTATTTTTTTTTTACACCAATCTAAACAATCAAAAACTTTTTTTTTATGGTTGGTAAAATTTCTTGGTTAGCCCATTTTGAGATTTGTCCCTTGGTTCCATGTTATAATAACGAGGTTGAAATTTGTGTAAATCCGTGTTTGTGTAATAGCTGTGGCGAGTTTTAAAAAATTTCTTTATGAGTTTAGTATATCACTTAATAGTCAATATGAATAATTTTCATATGAACAAACTCAGGATCAACAAAATGAAGAAATAAAACTTTTATTGTTATATTTTTTTATTGTTATATATATATATATATATTTGAATATTTAATCAAAAGAAATAAACACAAACATATTAAATTAAATGAATGCAATAAAGAAGAAAATAATGCGAATTATATATATATTCAAAACAACAACAATGATGATAACAACTTAAGAATTACAGAAGCAAAAAATGTTCACAGAATATTTCACGCTGATATATTACACCATCTTCCCGCTACATTCAAATATATCTTGAGGGAGGTCTCCGATTTCTTGGTGGGTTTCTTCTTGGGATGGGTCCTTCATTACTGGCTTCGGGATGAGACGACTCCCCTGAAATGCCTCCGTCATTCTGGTCCACGAGTCCAGAGTCCCGTTGCTGTCTGGCTGTTTCTATAGGCGGCGATTCACTTCTGTCTTGGGAATGCCTCGATCCACTTAGAATGACTATCCACGACAATTAGCAAATTGATGTTATCTTTGTTGACGTCCATATTGTCGATCTTCATCTCCACCATTCCCTCACCTCTTCCTTATTTGATCTCTATGATAACTTTTGACCTGTCCGTGTATTAAAACTGTATAGACTCGGGATCCTTTTCTCCCCACTATTCTGCCTGGAATCCATCGATCTCCGCCTCTAAAATTTCGACACCAAACCATGTCATCTATTCCAAACTCATCTTGTTGAAATCCGTGGTCGTATTTCATTTGCCTGGCCTGCTGCTCCTTTACTCTTGATTCCAGATTTGGATGTATAATTGATAGTCGGGATCGAAGGGAACGCCCAATAAAAATTTCTGACGGAGCCTTCTTGGTTGTTTCATGAGGGGTGCTACGATATGCAAGCAAAATTTTTGATAGCGTGTCCTGAATGGTATCCCCAGGTTTTCTTTTATTTTTGTCTAACGCCATTTTTATCATCTTGACAGCTCTCTCTGCCAAAAGCCATTGCTCTGAGGATGGTACGCAGGAATTAGTGTTTGTTTTATTCCATTATTTTTAAAAAAAAGTTTCATATCACTACCCGTAAACTGAGGGCCATTATCTGACACTATTTTTTCTGGTAAACCATAAGAAGAAAATTGTTTTTGCTGAGGTTATTTCTCTCATTGGGAATGCCTCGATCCACTAAGAATGACTATCCACGACAATTAGCAAATTGATGTTATCTTTGTTCGCATAATCAATATGGATCCGCTGCCAGGCTCTAACTGCTCAAATCCAAGGTTGCCACTTCACTCTATTTGGGCCATCTTGAACCTGTTGGCAGTTTCTACACCTGTTTACCAGGAACTCAATCTCATTGTCTAGATTCGGCCACCAGAAATGAGACCTTGCCACAGACTTCATTTTGCTCATCCCTGAATGGGTCTCGTGTAAGCAACTCAACAAGTTCGGTCTGAGAGAGGAAGGAATAATGACCCGCATCCCCCACAATAGACACTCTCCGTCCACAGTCAGCTCCAGTTTTCTCTGAAAGTAAGGTCTGAGGTGGTCTGGCACCCTCTCAGGCCAGCCATGCTGGGTATAGCACTTCACTATTGATAGCACTTCATCCTTTTGAGTTTCAATTCTAATTTCTTCAGCCGTGATTGGCAAATCCTCCATGTAGGACAGTGCATAAATGTTATCCAGTCTCGAAGTTTCCCCACTCTCAACTGGAAGACGTGACAGAAGATCTGCATTACCATGATCTTGAGTTTTTTTAAACTTGATATCGTAGGTATAAGCAGACAGAATTATCGCCCATCTCTGTAATCTCGAAGTTGATAAAGTAGGAATTCCCGATTTTGGGCCTAAAATAGACACTAGCGGCTTATGATCCGTTATCAGGGTAAAACGTCTCCCATAGATAAACTGATGGAATTTGGTCACTCCATAGATTATTGCGAGAGCTCCCCTCTCAATCTGAGAATAGTTGCGCTCGGCTCCTGATAGGGTCCGGGAGGCAAACATTATCGGTCTTTCCTGGCCTCCGATGACATGAGACAGAACCGCGCCAATTCCAATCTGGGATGCATCCGTGGCCAAAAACAAAGGCAATGTGGTGTCGTACGGAACTAAAAAACTTTCAGAGGTAATGCTACTCTTGCACTTTTCAATAGCCTCTTCACACTCCTTGGTCCAGCTCCAGCAATTCTTTTTATGAAGCAGCTCGTGAAGAGGCCTCAATAGATCCGGTAGATTTGGAATAAATTTTCCATAATAATTCACTAATCCAAGAAATGACCTCAACTCAGAGATGTTTGTCGGACTCTTGGCCTTCTGTAAAGCTTGCACCTTGTGATCCAAAGGTCGGATGCCATCTTCCTTGATAAGATGGCCCAAATACTCGATTTCTCTTTGCACAAATTTACATTTATCCTTCTTCAGTTTAATGTTGTATTTTTCCAAACGCAGAAACACAGTTTTCAATACAGCCAAGTGTTTCTCCACTGAAACTGTAGCTATGAGGACATCATCAATATAGCAAATAACGCCCTCTATTCCAGCCAGAACCCTATCCATCACAGATTGGAAATAACTAGGGGCATTAGCCAGCCCAAAAGGCATTCTCCTAAACCTGAAAAGTCCCTTTGTGTGTTGATAGTTAAAAATGGCTGGGTGCTCGTTGCCACCTCTAGTTGCAGGTAAGCGCTGCTCAAATCTAATTTTGAGAAATATTTCCCCTTGGTAAAGATAGCAAACAAGTCTTGCTGAGTGGGGAGCGGATAAGCTGCTGTATCCAAGAATCTGTTCAAAGTTACCTTAAAATCACAACAAATTCTCATTTCCTTATTTTTTTTTGGTACCACTACTACTGGAGTTGCCCACTGGCTACTCCTCACCCTATATAAGTATGCCTTTGTCACCATATTTTCTAAAGCTTCTCTAACCGCCGTTCTAATCGCAAAAGGCACTGGTCGAGCCTTATGAAATATTGGGCTGACGTCACGAATATTCATTGAAAATGTGAATCCTTTTATGGGCTCTGCTGTGTCATTGAACAAAACTTGGTGCTCTTTCAAAAATTCAGCAATAGCAATTTCCGAAGGTATCTGGTTCACCGCAAAATAATCAATTTTCAAAAAATTTATCCATTCTCTCCCCAGCAGGGCCTTTTTTTCTCCTTTGACTACTACTGCTCGAAGCATTGAAGTCTTGCCCTGAAATTCCACCTTAACGATAACTTCGCTCAGAATTGGTACTACTGTCCTGTCATATGTCTTGATGATCATTCCGATAGTTTTTAACTGTGCATTTGGAAGATACTTCTTGAAATCATTCTCCGATATCAAGGTTAGACAACTTCCCGTATCCAATTCAAAATCTATACAATTTTTCTCGACTTTCAATCTTATGGTATAGGGAGGGTCACTTGTCGTAGT
The DNA here is from genome assembly GCA_030710605.1 of Cordylochernes scorpioides. Taxonomy (NCBI): domain Eukaryota; kingdom Metazoa; phylum Arthropoda; class Arachnida; order Pseudoscorpiones; family Chernetidae; genus Cordylochernes; species Cordylochernes scorpioides. The sequence goes on along the minus strand of CP092865.1, from coordinate 34,120,432 downwards.
ATTTATTCTATAATCGTGTGGTGTCTTCATGCATGTAATTTTTTGGATCAATTCCTCCGTCTCTCCCTGATCATCCATCTGAGGTATCCTATTCTGTTAGCTCGCCTGTTCCCTAATAGGATATACTTCATGATTCCTACATACTGGGGCAATGTGACCTTTTTTCTGCACTTGAAACACCCTGCGTCCTTGAATCTACAAGTCTCTATGCAAATTTCCACAATGTTTGCATTTTCTTTTTCCATTTTTCGATTCTCTTTGCATTTCAATGCGCAACTTACCCACGCTTTTTTCCAATTCCCCTGCATGAAATAATTTAATATTCTGTTCTGCCGCCTCCATGGACAAAGCAATTTCCATCACCCGAGCCAAGGAAACATCTTCCTCAGACAAATTTTTTTTTTTGGATTCTTGAATCGCTTAATCCGCACACAAACTTGTCTCTCAGAGAGTCCTCCAAAAAGTTCCCAAATTCACAAGTTGCTGCCAACCGCTTAATCGCTACCAAATACTGCAAAACACTTTCTTCCGTTTCTTGCATCCTTTTGAAAAAAATTAACCGCTGGACTATGATTGAACGTTTTGGGGAAAAATGAGTATTTAATTTTTCAGTAAGTTCCTCAAAGGTCTTATTTTTCGGAAGTTCTGGACTGCATAAGTTTTTTAAAACCTCATAGGCTTTTGCTCCAATAAGTGTCAGGAGATACGCCTTCTTTTTGTCCTCGCTAGCGTCTTCCAAAATTAAAATTTTTTCTAAACGTTCAAAGAACGTGCTAAAACTTTCAACCTCTTCATTAAATTCACTAAATTGGAAACGAGCCATTTGCAAGAGTATCAAAAATTAAACCCAAAAACAAATTATTTTCTTCGGGTACTTACGCTTAGATCCTCGTCGCCATTTGCAATAACTTTAGTGAAATGAAGAAATAAAACTTTCATTGTTATATATTATATATATATATATATTGTTGTGTGTCAACAAACAACCGACCGGAAATACACGAGACCGTTACAAAATTATTTTAAATTTTGTTTATTTATTAATTATCAGTGAAACGGAACCACAGAGATAACAGGTACAAGTTGTATTTGACCACTGACCACCGTTTTCGCGGAATGCATTAAAAATACAACGTGCCAGGTATCGTTTGACCTTCGTGCTAGTTATTATTATTATTATTATTTTTCTTTTTTTTTCCTTGCCCGGCGAACGAAAGATGTCCTGTCACAGATATAACCCTCCCTACTGGCAGCCTCATTGAGTACCACGCGGAACCCAGAAGAGGCCGACTTCCTACAGGCGGCGAAATTCCTCGACGAGGCGGACAAATGAAACAAGGGACGGAAGGAAGCAGGGACAACGACGAGTTTGAAAACAACTACAAGGACGGCGGAAGAGTGGGAACAAAAATGAGGACAAAACCTAAGGACCGAAACGCCTACGGAGAAAGCAAGAAGATTCATGCTGCCGGACGGGACGCCAAGATGCTTCACCTGTTACCAGACGGGGCACAGACACTGGGATTGCCCGAAAAGGAGGCCACGTGGTGAGAACAATTTTACCTCTAACCCTGTGGTTGAAGTTTCAAACAGTGTAGAGAGCGTACCACGTGCATTTTCCGAGGTTACTCGTAACACCAATCACATAATTTTCAAGGTAAAAGGACAACCGGGGGTTAACGAGAAACAGACAGTAAATAAGGTACCACTAGAAAAATACACTTTAGAAATAGGGGGTACAACAATGGAAAAATTTCGTTGGACAGGTATGACTAATTTCTGCTTAATCACGCATATCAATGAGACACATGTAGGCAAACTGATTTTCGATTCAGGGGCAAATGTTAGCTGCATAGACGAAGGAATAGCCAACGCACTAGGATGTGCTAGAATGCCTTCAAATATACTTATACGGGGAATAAGTGGGTC
>CP092865.1:34105746-34118403 GCA_030710605.1 Cordylochernes scorpioides | reverse complement strand
AGTAGTCTCGAACACGTTCACAAACTTGGAGGTCAACATTGATGGGTTCGACATATGTGGCAGGTTCACCATAATTCCAGGAAACGGGCAAAATATTATTTTCGGCGTCGACATTCTAACAGACTATTATTGCAAAATTATGTTTAGAGACGATTCGGTAGAATTGTATAGGCCAAAAATAGGCACGGACGACCACGTGGTAGAACTAAACGAAGAACAGGAGCTCGAGAGGTTAGGCGCAATTACGAACGATCGGAAAAACCCCAAACAAAAGTACTGCATACCAGATGACCTTGGAATTGCACCACGTTGTAAAACGAGGGTTAAGTTGAAAGGGCCAACAGTAATGGCGGGCATTTTAGAACCCCACCCCGACTGCGTAAGAAGAACGGGGCTACTAATACCATCAGTACACGTTTCCGAAACGGTATCCGAGATACTCATTGATGTCATTAATACTAGGAACGAGCCGGTGCGGTTGGTAGCAAACTCGTGCTTGTTACGATCCGGCGGGGAAATGGCGAATGTTTCTTTCCTAAACGAACAGGTGGAATACAGTATGACGGCCACGTGCAAATACGAACCACATAAGTTCGATATAAACCCGGAGCTGTCGGAAGGCGAAAAAATCGACGTACTGGACGTATTGTACAGGTATCGGGGACTTTTCTCAGAAGAGTGGAATAAGGCGGCAGATATCGAACCGTACCACATTAAACTTAAATCAAAAACGGAACCAATCAGACAAAAAGCCTATCGCCGCAGTCCTAAGGAACGTTACATTATAGAGCAAGCATGTCAAACTCAAATCCTAACACCGGCCAAATAAAAAAGTAATAAGATTATGTGGGCCGCAAAAAAAGAAAAGAAGTAATTAAACTTTTATAGTAACATTTATGTAGGTTTATTTTAAAAAAATACTGATAAGAAAAAAGAAAGTAAAGTTAATATTTTCTCCCTGATATTTGGCATCTCTTTTCTGCTACCATCTTTCCTACTTCGGGCGAAATCTTGTTCGCAGTGATCAATTTTAAAACTGACCCAAGGTGAACGTCAGTAATTCTTGTTCTGATTGGAGACTTATTTCCTTTCATAAGTGAAAATAACTGCTCGCACCGATAAGTACTTCCAAACATGGACATAATTTATATGCTAATTTTCGAGTGTTTTCAAATCTGGCTGGCAAATATTTGTAAAATTCAGAAACGCCAACTTCAATGAATTTTGCCTTTAAATCTGAATCGCACTGGATATCTATTACCTCCATTTGCATATGATTAGGTACTGATTCTACATATTTATCGAGAAAATCGAAGAAAACAAAGTAAACTTGCCTTCCAAAGATTTGAAATCAGAAAACCTTGTTTCAAATTCATTTCTAAGACTTAAACATTTTTCCGCATATTTTTTATACGATGCAGTTTCACCTAAACTTGATTTGTACATGTTGCATGTCGGAAAGTGCATTAAATCTTCGTTTTTCAACTGCTTTTCCCAAAGAACTGGCTTACATTTGAATGCACTAACTTGGTCACACATGTTGGTAATGATCTGATCCTTTCCTTGCAGTTTCAAATTTAAATCCGACAAGTGTTTTGTTATGTCAACCATAAAGGAAAAATCTTGCAACCATACTTGATCAGAAAACAAAGTGATGTATTGATTCTTGGTTATTAAAAACTGACATATTTCTTCTTTCAAGTCCCAAAATTGTTTGAGAACCTTGATGCATGATAGCCAACGTACCTCGGTATAGTATGATAAACCTGAATATTCGCTTTCTAATTCAGTTAAGAACAGAGAGAGAACTGTCGCTGATTTAAACCTCGAGATCTTATGAAATTGATGAATTTTTTGATAGGTGTCAACACATTTTCCATTTTTATTAACCTCGTACATAATACTTCCTGATGTATAATGCAATGCGTATGATGAATATTGGAACCATCAGAAATTTCACTTAGTTTTTTTCGCAGTAATGCTACGAAACCGTTGGGTTTTCCAGTCATTGAAGGAGCTACATCTGTTGCTACAGAAGTCAATTTTGATTGAGGTAAATTGTATTTTTGCAGAAGATCATAAACGCAATTAAATATATCTTCTCCTGTAGTAGTGCCATGCATCGGTACTAGTTCCAATAATTCCTCAAAAATGTTGAAATCCGTGTCGCAAGCTCGAAAAAAAACCAGCTAACTGAGCTACGCCCCCAATGTCCGTACTCTCATCACAGGCAAAAGAAAATGCTTTGAAACAAAATGATTTTTCTTTTATCTGATCATTTAAATTTCTGGCCATATCGGTAACTCTTTCCACAACGGTATTTCGAGACAAAGATATTGCTTGAAACGTCTTCACACTTCCAGGACAAACAATTTCTGCAGCTTTAATTAAACATTCCTTGATGAAATCACCTTCAGTAAAAGGTTTTGAGTGTTTAGCTATCATCTCCGATAAAACGTAGCTTGCATGCACCGCCGCTTCACTCTCTTGTGATACTTTAGTAAACATAAACTGTTGTTTTTTTCATTCCCAACTTGAACTCTTTTAACTTTTCTTGTCTCATTAAACCTTCGTAGGTATCATATTTTGATTTATGTTGTTCATAATGACGTTTAATGTTATATAATTTTGGTACACTAATAGCATTATTACATATCAAGCAGATGATTTTATCTTTTACTTCAGAGCAAAAATACTCTAATTCCCACTTTTCTTGAAAATTCCTATGTTCGTCAGCAATTTTTCGTTTAGTTTTACTGCCACTTGGTTTTGATGAAGACATATTGAATACAAAGGTCTGAAAAAAAATTAGTAGTCGCTAACACAATAATAAAACGTTTTAATGAATATTTCAATTTTTTTTTAAATAATATTTTTTAACTTACACAGAATAACTGCACAAATTATTGAACGTAACTTCAAAAAAAAATTTTCTAGTACTCCGAAAGAATATTTTCTTTAAACTTTAAGGCACACAATACTTATGGCGATGTACATATATATATGTATGTAGGTATAATATTATCAAAACTTACGACTTATGTATGGCGACCAGTGGTTCGTTATTAATAAATAAATTATGTATATCGAAAAGATAGAGGCTGCCTGGCCGGCATTCATATTTATATAAAAAATAGACACTTCGGCCAGTTGGAGTTTTTTATTTTCTCAACGTTTCGACAAAAATCTTTTGTCTTCGTCAGGAGAAGTAAATAAAAATAAACATATGGCAAGGCGTTAAAAATTGTTCTGAGGTTTGCAAGGGCGTTCTCACGTGATTCTTCGAATTTAGTACAACATCTAAAGCGCGAGTCAAAAACAAATATTAAACTCGTCAACTCGTCTTGGGAATAAAAATATATAATAATAAAATTATAACAAATTAAGTAAAAATAAATAAATAAAGTAATATAATAATAATCACAAAGATTATTATATAGATTTATAACTATTATGTTCAATTTTTTATCTAGCTTATTAACTACTTTTTAAATTTAAAAATGAAGCATATTGTTGCCGAATATCTTCAAAAGTATTTATAGTTCTTTTCCCAAATTCTCGTGATACCCATCCCTCTAAAAATAATCTTTCCTTTTTAAATTTTATATTCCTATGAAATATCTCAATATCATTCCAATCTGGCCTATGTCCTGAAAATAATGCATGTTCCCCAATTTTGCTTAACGCCCTTCTCCCCAATAAACCCTGTTGGTGTTCCTTAATTCTGGTCTCTAAATTTCGGCCGGTTTCTCCTACATAAATTTTGTCACATTCTGTGCATTTAATCCCATAAATTACGTTATTTGGTTTTGATGTGCCTATGTTATCCTTCATTATGTTATTTCTAGTTAAAAATTCCCTTTTTGTCCCAGTACTATACCAAATATTATATTTATACATTTTTTCAAAATTCTAGATATTTCGTTATCCACTTCTCTAATATAAGGAATTATTATATTATTGTAATCTTCTGTAGTTCTATTCAAATTTGGCCTATCTATTTCATATCTTCTAATCCATTTATTTATGAAGCCAACTGGATATTCGGATTGTTTTAACTCCGCTCTAATTTTCTTTATCTCTTTTTTATAAATGTCTTGGTCTGTACATACCTGTTTGGCTCTTTGTACAAGAAATTTTATCACCTGCCTTTTGTGTAATATAGGATTGTTAGAATTAAAATTTAGATGTATCCCACAGTCTGTTGGCTTTCTGTTAACGCTGGTTAGAATAGATCCATCTTCTTTACGGCTTAATCCTACATCTAAGAATGGTAAAAATCCTTCTTTTTATGTTTCAACGGTGAATTCTATTCCTATTTCTAAATTATTTAATTTGACAATGATCTCGTTAAGTTTTTCTTTTTGGATCACTGCGAAAACATCATCTATATACCGTCCCCATATCTTTATTCCCTCTATTAAAATTGCCTTTCTATCTATTGATGCCATTACAATGTCAGCTATGGTCATTCTGGTAGGGCAACCCATAGCAGTACCGTCTTTTTGTCTGTAAAATTTAGCCCCATATCTAAAATAAATATTTTCTAAACATAACCTAAACCCTTCTATCATTTCATCGATTTCTAATCCCTTGGTTGCGCAATCTTGTCTTTTTACCTCGAAATATTCTTTTAGCTCTTTAAGAGCTAGACATCTATTAATATTGGTAAAAAGCGATTTGACGTCAAAGGATACCCTTATTTCATGTTCATTCAGCTTTGATTTTTTTGTGATATCTAATAACTCTTTTCTATTTCTAATTTCTAACCCAGAAATTTTTCTTGTAGTCGGAATTTGGTTTTTAAGCCAGTCCGCCAAACCTCTGGTGGGGGCCTTGAATCCTGATACAATGGGCCGTAGGGGAACTCCTTCCTTGTGGATCTTTGGAAGTCCTTTGAAGAGAGGTGCTGCGACATCTCCTAGCTTCAATTTTCTTTTGTCTAAGGCCTTAGATTTCATGCTTCTGATAAATTTAGATATTTTAAGCTTTATCTTTTTAGTAGGGTCTCCTTGAATTTCTTCATATGTGTTGTTATCGTTGAGGAGGCTCGTGATTTTATCGTTGTAATCTTCTCTCTTCATCACGACTGTCTTGCCTCCGTTATAACTATTCTGTCATCATTTTTTTAATTTCTTGATATCCCCCCATTCTGAGCTTTTTGCTTTATCTAAATCAAACTTCTTTTCGTTTTTTGTTGTCCTTGATATTACATTTGTTATTTTGTTTCTAATAATAACTTTATCATTTTCATTCAAATTTTTGATTCCATTCTCAATGTTAGAAATTAATCTAATATAATCATTTTTGAGAGGCATAGGTCTATAGTTTGACCCTTTATTAAGAAGCCTCAACTGATCTTCATGAAAATGATAAAGTTATTATTAGAAACAAAATAACAAATGTAATATCAAGGACAACAAAAAACGAAAAGAAGTTTGATTTAGATAAAGCAAAAAGCTCAGAATGGGGGGATATCAAGAAATTAAAAAATGATGACAGAATAGTTATAACTAAGGCTGATAAAGGAGGCAAGACAGTCGTGATGAAGAGAGAAGATTACAACGATAAAATCACGAGCCTCCTCAACGATAACAACACATATGAAGAAATTCAAGGAGACCCTACTAAAAAGATAAAGCTTAAAATATCTAAATTTATCAGAAGCATGAAATCTAAGGCCTTAGACAAAAGAAAATTGAAGCTAGGAGATGTCGCAGCACCTCTCTTCAAAGGACTTCCAAAGATCCACAAGGAAGGAGTTCCCCTACGGCCCATTGTATCAGGATTCAAGGCCCCCACCAGAGGTTTAGCGGACTGGCTTAAAAACCAAATTCCGACTACAAGAAAGATTTCTGGGTTAGAAATTAGAAATAGGAAAGAGTTATTAGATATCACAAAAAAATTAAAGCTGAATGAACATGACGTGTTTAACGGAAAAAGATTAGAGATTCGTAATAGGTCCGGCCGAAATAGAAGCTTTCAAAACCTTAAAAAAAAATTGACTGAGGAGCCAATTCTAGCACACTTCAACCCAGACGCTAGAATAGAAATACACAAGGACGCATCAATCGTGGGATTAGGCGCGGTGCTAATGCAACCGGACAATGACGGGTTTTTGCACCCGATCCGTGCTTGACCAGTGCTCAAGACTTACTAGATGGGGGTTAAAACTCATGGAGAACGACTTTGAAATAGTCCACCGCGCAGGGAGGAAGAACGTTGCACCAAACGCACTCTCACGCAACCCGTTCCACAAAAACGATACAAACGTCGAAGACAACTTCAACGATTTAACGGCATGCACACTACGGATCGACGAAAACGGACAAAAGGAAGACACGTTTTGCCGCGATATTACCGGAAAACTACCAGACGTTAAAACACGGGACGAATATAAAAAAAATAAACGGGATCCTTTATAAAAAGAACCATGCAACACAAGGTAACCAATGGTTGGTCGTAGCACCAAAGCAAAGCGTATCTGAAATAATGAAAACAGCGCACGATATACCCGAGGCAGGACACATGGGGGTAGCGAAGACGGTCCACCGTATTACGCGACGTTTCCAGTGGAAAGGTCTTGAAGAAGACGTGCGGAAATACGTACGGTCTTGCAAAGTATGCCAGGCCTTCAAACCACAGAGGTTCAAACCCGCAGCCCCGCTGGAACCGTTACCACCGGCAACAGACATCTGGGGATGAGTGGGAATAGACCACCAAGGTCCTTTCAAAAAATCGGTAGAAGGCTACGAACACATCCTAACGATCGTAGACCATTTTAGTAAATACGCACTCGCAATCCCGTTAAAAGATACAAAGGCGGAAACCACATGCAACGCACTCTTAGACAATCTGTTCTACGTTTTTGGTACTCCGAAATGCATAATATCCGATCAAGGCAAATCTTTCGATTCGAGTACTTTTAGAGACTTTACACGGTTGTTCGGTATCAAACATATTATGGCTTCCGTGGCACACCCGCAAACAAATGGCTTATGCGAAAAACTCAACGGCGTCATAAAAAACGGCATCAGAGTTTATCTCGAGGACGATCACGCCGAATTGCCGAGATTCGTAAAAACGGCGACTTTTGCGTATAACTCGTCCATTCAGTCGTCGACACAGGTGACACCCCCTAAGTTGATATTTGGCGTAGAACCGAGGACGTCCCTAGATGTAGGACTACCAACCGTCGACGAGCCAGTAAAAACGTACGACGAATACGTGGCCAACCGCATTTTAGAAAACGAGAGATTAAAGAAAATTGCCGACGAAAACTACGAAGTGTCAGTATGACCTTGCGAACCGTGACCGCTTCCGGAAGTTTGAAGTGGGCGACCTGATACTACTGGAGTTGTCTCGCAGGAAACCAGGGAAAACGGAGAAATTTCTGCCGAAATACGTAGGACCGTACGTAATAACGGATAGAATCAAGGAAACGACATATAGGTTACGACCACAGGACGGACGCAACGAAAATAGTAGGCGCCAGAGCACGTTAGCACACGTAACTAGACTTAAGGAATTTTTAGAGAGATAACGGCGACTCGAGGGACCGAGTCTAAGATAAGAGGGGGGGTGGTGTTGTGTGTCAACAAACAACCGACCGAAAATACACGTGACCGTTACAAAATTATTTCAAATTTTGTTTATTTATTAATTATCAGTGAAACGGCACCACAGAGATAACAGGTACAAGTTGTATTTGATCACTGACCACCGTTTTCGCGGAATGCATTGAAAATACAACGTGCCAGTTATCGGTTAACCTTCGTGCTAGTTATTATTATTATTATTTTCTCTTTTTTTTCCTTGCCCGGCGAACGAAAGATGTCCTGTCACATATATAACCCTCCCAACGGCTACACAGAGGAGAATCGGACCCCAACAACCCTCCGGGACCGGACCCCAAACCCAGCCCTGGAACGGGCCCTGGTGACCATAGCCCACCAGGACAATGTACTGCAGCCTCTCAATAAAATGAGCTTCACATCCCCACTTCAGCCTCATCAATATATTTATTTATATATATTTGAATATTTAATCAAAATAAATAAACACAAACATATTAAATTAAATGAATGCAATAAAGAAGAAAATAATGCGAATTATATATATTCAAAACAACAACAATGATGATAACAACTTAAGAATTACAGAAGCAAAAAATGTTCGCAGAATATTTCACGCTGATATATTACAATTTGCATATATTCTGCTCTAACTGGGGTTAAAAAAAGCTCCAGAGTCAAATTTGAGATTCATAATGAACTATTATATTTATTTATCTATTGAAACTGTGCAGAGTATTAGGCTCAGAGATTGGGAGCTCTGAGAAGAAAAGGAATATGACTCTGCTATTACTATTCTATTCTATTGTATTCTATTCCATATATTGAGATATATATCTTTTGACTTGTAGAGATAAAAATATATTCAGATAGTTATTAAAAGAATTTGTTTAGCCAAGCTGGTATTTTGTCCTGACTGACAACACATGGTGGCAGTGGTAAACTAATTTCTTAAAGAAAGTCGTTGTTCGAAGAAAATTTGAAACTCGACATCAAGTAAAATCGCAGCGGTAAACTAATTTCTTAACGAAAGTCTTTGTTCGAAGAAAATTTTAAACTCGACATCAAGTAAAATCGAAGTGGTAAACTAATTTCTTAAAGAAAGTCGTTGTTCGAAAAGAATTTGAAACTCGACATCAAGCAAACTCGCAGCGGTAAATAGAATTCTTAAAGAAAATCGTTGCTAAAAAAAATGATAAAATTTGAAATTCGACAGTAAGCAAATTAGAAAATAATTTAAATATAATTTCAAAATAATTATTTTCGGAAATTAAAAATTAATCCCTATATATCGGTGGAAGGCTGGTTAAACCGTTTGGTTTTCGACCACTACGACCCGATTTCGATTCCCGCATTGGACACTTTTTTCTGTTAAAAAAAAATTGCTCCAATGGCCCCCGATTCTTGCAAAAGTCCAACCCCAACAGCGAGTGCAAGTAACCAAACGGGGCTCTGGCACATTTGTAAGTGCAAAGTCGAACTGCTTTTCACATGTGTAGACATGTGGTGCGCTTACAGTAAAAGCAGTTGCTAACTACCCACCATGATTATCATGGCCTGTATCACGTGTACTAGGGATTAGCAAAAAAAAAGTGATATCATAATTGGGAAAATCCTGAGTGATAAATTAGACAAAACAACAAAGCGCAGCTGGAACATGACAAGTGACTGTAATCACATACCCTCCTGTTCAGAATTATTGAAATTTTTAGAAAACCATGCAAAGGTACTTAATACGAGTGAAACAGAAAAGGTATTGCCCCTAATTAAATGCTCCATGAAATTGAAAGTACACAATCTAACAAAGGGCAATTGATTTCTTTATCAACAGGAGCATGGAATCTATCAATGCCCAACTTTTTTAGGCATGGAGCCATTAAAGAGAAGGAGAAAAGTTAAACAACTCAAGTTATGTTTCAATTGTTTAAGGAACAATCATTCGGTAAATCAATGTGAGTCAGAATTCAAGTGTAGAAAGTGTCAAGGAAAACATAAAACATTGATTCACATTGATGCCGCCATTCATCAGTTTAAAGAACATACAATGGGAATTCCTGCAATTGAAGAACCAGATAAAAACCAAGCTGAGTCAAGTGTAAAGGAAAACAATGATGCTTTGGGCGTGACATCCATTCATAACACCACCTGTTTGATGTCTAACCAAGAGGACTCGTTTGTACTATTGTCTACCGCAACAATTATGGTGATGAATCATCCAGGTAAATATCAGACTTGTAGAGCTTTAATAGATACAGCAAGTCAAGCCATACCTATAACTCGGGACTGCTTGAAGAAACTGAATTTGTAACTGTTGGACACCAGCGCAGCCACTCAAGTATAACACGTGACCGGAAGGATGACGTCGGCCCCCCCCCTCCTTACTGACTGTAAGTTTAGCCTAACGACGCTGTTGTTTGTTTACCTTCTACGGAGGATGTGACCTCTTTGTTTCCTCTCTTTCCCTTTTTTAATCTTTATATAACCTATGCTTTAATAAATTAGTTAGTGCAAGGCTCTTGTCCTAAGTGTAACCAAGTACCTTGTCTACACCCCTACAAGAAAAGATTATGAGACTGATTGGAGCTGCCTGAAGCATTGAACGGTAAGCCTATTTTTTGTTCTCTCTCCCCCCCCCCCCCCCCCCCCTTCTGTGGACGCCATCTTATAATGGAAGCTAACGAAAGTTTAACGAAAATTACCAAGCTAAATGGATTAAACTATTCCTCATGGAGCTTCCAAATTAAGCTCATTCTGATGGACAATGACTTATGGTCATTTGTTGACCCAGGCGAAGTCAAACCCGAGGGAGGGGATGTTGGTCTAATCAACAAATTTAATACGAGGCAGAATAAGGCTTTAGCAAAGATATGTCTCTCTATTGGTGAGGAGCAGCAGAACCATATCAGACATCTAAATTCCCCCAAAGAAGTTTGGGATGAATTACAAAGACTTTATGCACCCAGGGATAGCAAACACAGAATTCTCCAACTGCGTCGAAAGTTGTACTCCCAGAAATTCTGTCAACATGCGAACATAAATGCCTATTTGGGAAGCATAAATCTAATAGTGAGTGAACTCACAGGTGTAGGGGATAAAATTGAAGACGGTGATCTAAGCATGCTAATTCTTTGTGGAATGCCCGAGGACTGGGATAATGTTATATCAACAATGTGTAACTTACCAGAGTCAGAGTTCACCAGTGCCAACATCAGACGTAAATTGTTAGCTGAGGCAGAGCGCCGGTATGCTACAACAAATGAAGGGATGGGTGCACTGTCAGTCAGGAACTCTAACAAGAAACAATTCCCTCATGAACATCAAGGTTCTAAAACTGTTAGAAAATGTTTCGGATGTGGGAAAACAGGGCATATTGCACGGGACTGTTTCAAACTGAAAAAGAATAACGGTAAACAACAGGAAAAGGGAGAGATACATCAACATCACGAAGCAAAGAACTTGAATGTGATGTATAATGCAGCAGTTGTTTCAGAAGAGGATTCGTGGGTAATTGACTCAGGTGCCACGCATCATATGACTCCGAACAGAAGGTATTTTTCCACGTTGAATGACGAGAATGTAGGACAAGTGACCACCATTGATGGTACATCACATTCAAACATAAGAAGAGGTAATGCTCAAGTAGATCTGATCAACAATTCTGGACAACTTAGAAGCATAGTTGCTCAGAATGCAATGTTCGTACCTGGGATCAGACATGGTGTACTCTCTGTTCTACAAATTGTGGAAAATAGTCATGAGGTTATCTTCGACAAGAAGGGATGTCATATCTACGACAATGATCATAACTTGATGATCAGAGCAGAGAAGAGAGGAAGGCTCTATCTCGTCAGGACTGCTCCGTCCAGATTTCCAGAATCAGGAGAATGTTCAAATTCCATTGCTCAAACCAACAATTTTCGTAAATTCCCACTAAATTTATGGCATCAGAGACTCATGCATATCAACTATGACACCATAGTAGACATGATGAAAAGAGAAGTTGTCATTGGTTTGAACTGTCAGGCTGGAAAACCTGATAAGTGCTCTGAGTGTATGATTGGAAAATCGACAAAAAGACCTTTCCTGAATTTGAGATCTACCAAGGAAACTCAGACACTAGCCCTTGTTCACTGTGATCTTATGGGACCGTTCAACATTGAGAGCTGGGGTGGATCAAGATTTGTCTTGACCATCATTGATGACGCATCAAGATATACAAGGGTATATTTCCTCAAAAGGAAGGGCGATACTCTAGAAAAATTCAAGGAATGGATGAAAGAAGCTGAAAATCAGACGGGATTTTCTCTCAAGAGGATCCGTACAGATAACGGACTAGAGTTCTGTTCATCTCCTTGGGATATTTTCACGAAGGCCCATGGTATAGTACATGAACGCACCATGGTCTACACACCTGAACAGAATGGGGTCGCCGAACGCATGAATAGGACTTTGCTGAACTTAGTGAGGAGTACTGTGAACAGTTGCAATCTGCCAACCGCCTCTTGGGCAGAGCTCACCAACACAGCAGCATACTTGAGAAATCGTGTTACAAACAGACACAATGAAGAGAAAACGCCTTTTGAATTGGTACTACTGTCCTGTCATATGTCTTGATGATCATTCCGATAGTTTTTAACTGTGCATTTGGAAGATACTTCTTGAAATCATTCTCCGATATCAAGGTTAGACAACTTCCCGTATCCAATTCAAAATCTATACAATTTTTCTCGACTTTCAATCTTATGGTATATATAATTATGGTATATATATAATTATATATATATATATATATTTAAAGTTCAATGTCTTCAATGTTTTATTTGTGTGATATCATTTTTTAAAAAAAATCCCATTTTCACTTTTATTTTATTTCGATTTTCACAATTTTAGATTTAATTTTTCTAAAATTTTATTTCAACCAACTTTTCAAACATTTTTTTACGCTTTGTGTTTTCAGTAAAAATTTTAGTTTAACATTTCTTTTATATATATTTTTTGTTATTTTTATACGAAACATCTTTTTACACATAGTACAAATAATTTTAAAATATAAAATAGGCGTTATTGTTAATTTTCAAAATAT
>CP092865.1:34014243-34105646 GCA_030710605.1 Cordylochernes scorpioides | reverse complement strand
TCACACCCATATTTCACAAAAATTATTTTGTTCATAATATAAATATATTTATAATTTTTTTCTCCCCATTGAATATAACAAAATATTTTTAAAAAACTTAATGCTGTTGACGTTATGTGGCGCTGAGTTTGTTGTTGACACACTTTAAAATGTTATAACACCTTGATAAAGGTTGGCGTTCAGCCAGCTGAAATATTGGTAAAATAAATTATTTTTATGATCCAATATATGCTTTTTAAAATTATATATATATATATATATATATGGTGTTGTCTGGTAGCCTCTTGTAGAATCTTATCGACTAAATCTGTGATGAGGTATCCAGTCGACTTAATCTATGGTTTGAATCCCTGTAACTCTCGCTATACTGTGTTAACCGAGAGGGACAGCCAGGATGGAGTTTTCCAGTACCTCTCTGCACCTTGTAAGACCTTTAAAAGTTTTCACAGAGTACAGGCATTCGTGGTCGAGGCAGAGTAGAAAGCTTGGGAATGTCCACACAAAAAACGAAGACACAGTTGCACTAAGAAATTTCCGTGAACAGATAAAAGTTGAGCTAGGAGCGAAAGATGGAGAGATAGAAGAGTTCTAACTGGGCTACATGGTCGATGAGGTGGACCTGGGGTACAATCGACGAGGGCTCACGCAGATGGTGAAGTGACTGTAAAGTGACTGTATTTATAGGTTAAGACGGGGGCCTTATGCGACAGGGGCGTGGATCGTCTGGTGAAATTCTACTGGCACCGTCCTGACAGTTTCCAATCTATCTTTAGACCTTGTTGTTTTGTGAATTCCATCTATCTCGATTTTAGACGTTATTACTTCTATCTCTTTAGCTCAACTCTTAATCTATTACAGAGTTTTATTTATTTATCCTCAGTTTGTACAAAGCACATTACATATGGTGATGTAATGACACATTTCAACCATGCGTATAATCATTTACAGATGTGTTTCTATTATACAACATTAAAATCTTTATATAAGTTATATACAATATGGGGTTGTTGGCTTAAATTACCATATATATATATATATATATATCTAGAGATATATTACATGATCTTAGCCAAAAGGCCGAGAAAAGATATTTAATATATATAGATAGACCTGGCTTCGTGTGTCTTCTGCTCGAGTGAATGTTTCGCTGGTAGAATTTCGTTCTTGCCTACTAAAAATTATCATCTGGATTCGCCCGTGGTCTGCTTTAGTGAATATACCCCTAAAGAATTTTTTTTAATGTAAATCAAGCATGATACAGCAATATTGGCATCATCATTTCTGACTAAAAAAATATTGTTTCTCAGCACATGGTATTTTATAATTTTTCTTGGTTAAAGCGCAACAAAAAACTTTCCAGATTTAACTCTCTGTCCTGTTCAAATTTCAGCGAGATTAGTTACATATTTTGGGCGTGCATAGCCGACTAACATATATATATATATATATGTTCCCGGCTTCGACCGGTTTTTACCCGAGTAAAAGTTTGCCTAACGAACATTTGTTAAAACGATTCTAGCAAACATTCAATCCCTACTAATTCCACACTTATCTATACTCTCGATAATTTGAGATTTTTCCCGGTCTCTTTAAAAAACTCGACAAGTTGAATAAAATAAATATTAATTGGTCCACTCGGTAATTTTGAAGTTGAAGGAATAGTATCTTGCCACAAACGAACATTTGTAAATAACTGTATTTAGAGAATGTACCCGGCTTCGCCCAGTTTTTACCCGAGTAAAGGTTTGACTAACGAAAATTTGTTAAAACCAATCTAGAAAACATTCAATCCACCTATATATAGATTTATAAACGTATATAAACATAAATATTGTTATATGCGTTTAAATATATTTCTGAAACATAATTTTTTAAAACCTTTATTAAATATAAAATAAGATATTGTCACGTTTGTGAATTTTATAATTAATTATTTCTTTTTTAGTCTCAATGAATTATGTATATTAATTAAAATTTTCATTTTTGTTATCATCATCACATACAATGAATTTTTTTATATAAACAAACGATAATAAACAACAACAACAATGTGCATTGATGGAAAGCTATTAAAATAATAAATAACAACAACAATTGGCTCAAAAATCATTCATTCTGGTTAGCCAGCTGGGTGACCCCGTGAGGTTTGGCCAGATCCGAAAGTAGGCCTCCCTATGACGTCAAAATGACGTCGCGATTGTAAACAAAGGTTACGACTGGGTCATTGTTTTTTTTTAAACACGATTTGATTATTTATATTCTAAATACCTGCGATTATTTTATAGTGTCAATATATATATATTTTTTTTCTAAATGGCCTGCTAATTTTAAATAGATTTTTTTTTGAAAATATTTAGCGGAATTGTAAACACGTGTATGTTGTGAATGCACCTTGAGAGCAATAGTGTCCGATATTTAAAATTATTATTATATTAATTATTAATTAATGTAAAAATTTCGTTGTTAATTTAGGTTAGTTTAAGTTCGGTTTAGGTTAGGTTAGGTTAAGGTTCGTTCAGGTTAAGCTAGGTTAGGTTAGGTTCGCTTAGGTTAGGTTAGGTTAGTGTTAAGATTACGCGAGGTCAAGATTGAAGAAGCCTCCTCTTAACAAGTAAGACCTTTACCCAAAGTCTTGATATCAGTTTGGACTGCCTTGGGTGATCAAGCCAGGAAGGAAAATAACGAAGACAGAAACCAGCGGCTACACGCGCAGAAGCTCTCGCTCTACTAAGAAACTCTTTATTTCAACAACACGGCTCAGTTATATACAAAAGGGAAATTTACATAATAACAATTTATACACTCAATAGAAAATCTGCATATCCAGTCATACATTCAAAAGATATATTTACATATTGTATGTTACGACTTTTAACATACCCCCACCTTTCTTTTTTGTAAAAATAAAAAATCCGGCACACTGCGGCACCCTCTCCATACACACCACCGGAGATTGCTCCATGGACGTCCATCTTCCTCTTCCAAAGAAATCGGAGGTAGTCCCAATCATTTTCCTTGATGGCCATCACCTGGAAATATCTCCCCATGTCGGCCAAAATTCCGAATCTATTCTCCCGATATTTCATCCTTATTTCCGGGATTCTCCTCAGTAGAATGGGTCTCCTCTTCAAATACCGTCTTAAGGCGCGTGCGCCGTGTCCTCGACAGGAAGCGTCGCCAAATACTGGCCGTATAGGCGTAGCCCTGGACTCACTCTTAAACTAATCTTTTGGATCAATAATTTTTTCTTCCACCTTTGATTCAGTACCTTGTTCTGCATCTAGGTTTTCTTCCACCTTTGGATCAGTACCCTGTTCTACATCTATCTTTTCTTCCACCCTTGATTCAGTACCTTGTTCTGCATCTATCTTTTCTTCCACCCTTGATTCAGTACCTTGTTCTGCATCTAGATTTTCTTCCACCTTTGAATCAGTACCCTGTTCTGCTGCTCTAGAATTGCTCACCAGTTCATAACCTTTAATTGCAGTCTCAGCATCCCTTACTCCGTCGCCCTTAGGCTTCGCTTCAGAATCTTCCCTATCCTTTAAATTTGCCTCTTCATATTTTTCATTGGCACTATTTCTACCAAATTGCCCCCACCTTGAGAGCCAATCCCCTGGGTCGCCCTTAAGATTTTGTAGATCTCCCTTATTCTTTATTTTAGATTCCGTAACTCCAGTTGGTCTTGCTTCAGAATCATTTATTCCGTCTCCCTTAGGCTCATCTTCAAAATCCCCTACTCCGTCGCCCTTAGGCTCATCTTCAAAATCCTTTACTCCGTCGCCCTTAGGCTCATCTTTAGAATCCTTTACTCCGTCGCCCTTAGGCTCATCTTCAGAATCCTTTACTCCGTCGCCTTCAATTTCATTTTTCATGGACTCTGCCGGGCTTTTCGATAGAGACGTCGAAGTATTCTGAAGTTTGATAACTTTCTGATTATCGGTTTCTGAAATCGGAGAGGCACTAGACGCCCCTGGTGGAATTTGAGAAGTCTTAACCTGAGCATCCCTATCCTGCTCACGCATTATGCGAATTCTAGCCTTTAAATAATATCTTTCCGTGATGTGGGGTTCACACTCCTCAAACTCCCTATCTATCTCCCCGTCAGTAGCCTCATCTTTGGCCAATAAAATTGCCTGGCATTGTTCATTCAATGCCAGCAACTCCAAATGGAGAGATTCCAATTTATCAAATTTGGCATATATGCCACTTTTATCAATAAGAGGATCCCTTAACTCTGTATTCATATCATTTACCATCTCGGTAAAAACGCCTCTTATCGCCTCTCTACGCCTTCTGCTAACATCCTCCATCTCACCTTGTAGTTATCCTTTCGCCTTGTAGGTATCCTTTTTACCTTGTAGGTAGCCTTTCACCCTGTAGCTTCTTCAACTTCTTTGCTTTTGAGCTCCTTTAAACCTTGAGCTTCACTGAGCTCTTTTTAAACCTTTAACAAAGGGCTTCTAGAGCTCCTATTACTCGGGAGACAGCGCTACCAGGTCTTCCCGCCTTCTGTTAGCTTCTTTCACCTTGAGCTTCTTTAGCTTCTTTCGCCTTTGAGCTTCTTTAGCTTGGGAGACAGCGCTACCAGGTCTTCCCGTCACCTGTTACTCGGGAGACTAATCCTCTGCTACTCGGCAGGCTAATTCTTCCTCTGCTACTCGGCAGGCTAATTCTTCCTCTGCTAGACCAGCCCACGCAGCCCACCCGAGGACGCCATTAAATGTTAAGATTACGCGAGGTCAAGATTGAAGAAGCCTCCTCTTAACAAGTAAGACCTTTACCCAAAGTCTTGATATCAGTTTGGACTGCCTTGGGTGATCAAGCCAGGAAGGAAAATAACGAGGACAGAAACCAGCGGCTACACGCGCAGAAGCTCTCGCTCTACTAAGAAACTCTTTATTTCAACAACACGGCTCAGTTATATACAAAAGGGAAATTTACATAATAACAATTTATACACTCAATAGAAAATCTGCATCTCCAGTCATACATTCAAAAGATATATTTACATATTGTATGTTACGACTTTTAACAGGTTAGGTTCGCTTAGGTTAGGTTAGTTTAAGTTAGCTTTAGGTTAGGTTAGGTTAGGTTCAGGTTCGTTCAGGTTAGGTTAGGTTAGGTTCAGGTTAGGTTAGGTTAGGTTCAGGTTAGGTTAGGTTAATGTAATTTTTTAATAGTTTTATTATTATAAATATGTAATATTCATAATTTTATTATTTTTATTTTTATATTCTATATTATATTTATTTTGTATATTCCTATTTATAAATATAACCTTTGGCACCATTGGAACGTATTACGCCAGTATTTCTTTGTTTACGTTGGCGCTAAAACAATATTTAAAAAATTGCTGATAGAAAATTATTGAAATAAAAAATCATTTATAAATATATTGACAGTATAAATTAGTCGCAGGTATGTAAAATATTAATAATTAAATCGAATTAAAAAAAAAAATGACCCAGTCGTAACCTTTGTTTACATCGCGACGTCATTTTGACGTCATAGGGAGGCCTAGTTTCGGATCTGGCCAAAGTCAACGGTGTCTCCCTAGCAGCTTCGTAAATAAATTCCACAACAACAACAATGGGGTATTTGCATCTTCATTATTATAAAACAATGACAAATTAAATTAACAATGTAAAAATATATTTTAACATTACAACATTTTAACATTTAACACAAAAACATTACAATATTTTCTTTAAATATATATTAATATTGAAATGCCAAGAGTTTATAGCCATTATAAAGCACTAATATTCGAATTAGTTTTACTTATAATATTAGCCCTGAAAGACCCAAGTTCATCAGGCGTGGAGCAGACTTCCTGCCAAAACCTAAGCCTATCTCCGTCGCAATGGGGGCGCTGCTTGCGAGTTAAATCGACAAATCTGCAAATAACTCTAAGGATATTCAAGATATTCAAGAAATCATTTTTCAAAAACCTTCCCGGGGATATACCTAATAATATCCCAAATTTTCACGGCGATTGGATGTATGGTTTTTGAATCTATAGAGTACAAACATAAAGACAGACATTCAATTTTATATATATATATATATATAAATAAGATATTCATCATTTAACAAATTAAAAAGGATAACAGGATGTATTTTTCGTTTCTTCTATAATTGTCGAAAACCTCTCAAAAAGAAATATCCGGAGCATTATCACTTGAATAAATTGAGACCTCTTTCAACAGAATGATTCGATGTACTCAACAAGAGGATTACTACATAGATTTGAAATGCTACAACCCCAATATTGGCAAAATCAAAAATTAATTCATTAAACTCTGCAATGAAACTGTTTGACTCTATTGTGATGGCTGTTTTGATGTATGCTGCTCCAATTTGGGCAACAGAGTATAAAGATTTATTAGACCATATACAAGATACATTTATTCGTAGGTTCTTGAATTTGCCTAGATATACACCAGGATACATAATAAGACCAGAAACAGGCCGCGTCTCATTAATAATAACAGCTCTGAAATTGACCTTGAAATATTGGCTGAGGGTGCTGAGTATGGATACAAATAGATTGCCTCGAATATGATTAAATAGAATGAGGCAATTATCCTGTGCTACAGGTGCGCCCATCGGGTTTATAAAACAATTAAGCAATTTACTCAATAATAACGGATCCTTGTGGCTTACTTATTGTAATGATCCTGATTCACTAGGAAATGCTATCCCAGGAATATTAAGAACTGCGATAGAGCAAACAATACAAAACGACTTAACAAGAATAACCCAATCAAAGTTATATTCCCACTACAGAGATATATATACAACGTTTACCAACGAAGAATATTTCTTAAGTGAACTCCCTTTTCCTGTCATCAGATTAATCGCACAATTTAGAACCCTTTCATTTTTTTTCAGAGAACATCATCTGATTTTATTGAGGCGTGAAGACCTGAAATGCACTTTCTGTGGATCAGGAATAACAACGGAGATGTACTACCTATTTGACTGTGCTGCTCTGTCTGAGGAAAGACGAAAACTGATTGATAAAACGGGGCAACTTTGTCCTTCATTTCCGGCACTAATTAATGAAATATCAAAGAATAGGTATATAGCGATGGCGATATTTGGATTCCACAAGACTATATCCCGGAAAAAGGCCACACAGTGTTCTCCCCATCCCTTGTGAACTGGCGAATCCTGTATTGGGCGAGAGGCCCTAAATAAAAGCTTTGTTGTTGTTGTTGTACTACATAGATTTGAGACAATTAGAGGCCTTACAACCTTTAAGTGGGAAAAGTCCTTTAATAAAATCGAATAATTATTTTGATAAAGGTGGATTACTCAGAGTGGGTGGACGATTAAATAATGCCTTTTTGAGTTTTGATCATAAACATCCAATTATTTTACCTAAGGCACATTATATTACTCAATTAGTAATAAGACATTACCATGATAGACTATTACATGCAGGTGTACAATTAACTCAATCAGCCATCAGAGAAAAATATTGGATACCATCCGGACGATGTCTAGTAAAACAAATTCTGTTTAAATGCAGTAAATGTGCTAGATTTAGAACAAAGGCTGTACAAAAACTGATGGGCAATTTTCCGGCATCACGGATCAATTTAACAAGACCATTACCTAAAACAGGAATTGATTTTGCTGGACCGGTGATTGTGAAAACATCGAATTTGAGAAATGCAAGATATGCATCCTCACCTCATTTCGGAGGACTATGGGAGGCAGGAATAAAATCTGTAAATCTCTACGTAGAATTGTGGGGAAAACTAATTTAACATTTGAAGAATTAACAACTGTGCTAACCCAAATAGAGGCATGTCTAAATTCAAGACCATTGTGCTCTCTAACAGATGACCCTGAAGACTTGACTGCGTTGACGGCAGCACATTTCCTCAATGGAATGCCACTGACTGTAGTCCCATCCCTAGTTAGAGAAAGCGGTTCCAGTCCTAAAGGAAGATGGCAATTGGTTGAACAGATCAAGACCGACTTTTGGAAAAGATGGTCATGTGAGTATTTTTCCAGACTAAAGAACAGACCCAAAATGGCTGAAACCAATGGACAACATCAAGATTGGAACTTCGGTTTTGTTAAAAGAGGACAACCTTCCTCTTCTCAATTGGATAATGGGACGGATCAATCAGGTGTATCCGGGAGAAGATGGGTTGGTACGTGTGGCTTCAGTCAAGACGGCGGATGGAGACCTCAGAAGAGCTGTG
The DNA here is from genome assembly GCA_030710605.1 of Cordylochernes scorpioides. NCBI lineage: Eukaryota > Metazoa > Arthropoda > Arachnida > Pseudoscorpiones > Chernetidae > Cordylochernes > Cordylochernes scorpioides. Next base: position 34,097,421 of record CP092865.1, on the reverse strand, counting down.
GCCAAAGTTTGTCCTCTTCCACTTGACTGTCCTTCTACCTATACTTGAATCTTTGTTTGCTGATTTTCTTTTCTTTCTACTTCTGTCATTATCAAATGTTGATATTGTAATATCAAGGGGAGGGGGATGTTTGAAGTTTATATGTTAATTTTGTAATTATTCTTATTTTTTTTCTGGCAGACATACATTTTTTTTTGATCATCATCATTTTTGATATTGTTTTTTTTTCTCTTAGTTAGTTATCAAATCATTTTGAAACTGTAGGTTTTTTTTCTTTGTTTTGTTGTGTTCCTTTCAAGCAACAAAATATATAGGAGTAAGGTGTAAAATTCAATTCAAGCATATGAAACCAACATCGATTCATTTTTAAGAACAAAGCAAAATCATAAGCTTATACAACTTCCACTTTTACATACACCATCTTCAGAAAATTCATAACATCTCCTGTAGAATATAGCTTCGGGATAGGGCCCTCCTTAGTCCTCGGCGTTCTTTGATTTTATAATATCAAAAATGAATTTTATAAATTATCAGAATTTTCTAAAGAGATAGTGATAAAATATTAATGGTATCGGCAGCCTCTTTTTTTAGCTCACACTACTCCCGGAGAAATTTCCATCAATGAATACTTGGTGTAAAATTGATTTATTATCTCTCTCACCAATATTATAAGAATGATACGTCCCCAAATATATAATAAATAGGCTTAATAACTGAAAATGTAAGATTTTATGTTCTAAACACCCAATTTTCATTTGGAATTTCATCCATAAAAATACCTAAGACCTTTTTTAAAAAAATAGATTAAGCTAATGGCTCTATATTTCAGCGCAATGCATAGGTTGTCTTTTTGAGCGTCGCACCTACTAAAGTTATTTTAGAACTGGAACTTTCATTTTATTTATTATGAATGTTCAATGATTAACTTTTAATTAGCTACAATTTTGCATTAATGCGCTTTTTTGAACATAAGAAAGTTATAAATGCCATTTTACTCTAAGTGAATAACTGCAGTGGGAATGTGGGCAACTTGCGAGAAGTAAAGAAAAAATACTTTTTTTTATCATGAAAATCCTTTATGATTGTTTGCTTCGTTCTTTTCTCCTCTGTAAATCATTCCAAATATCATAGTTATTCACGCCGGAGACTTTCGGCCACTTTGATTAAATTTTCGAGCCAATGACACCTGAATCGTGCAAGGAAAAACGAATCACGAGAAAAGATTGCGCAAGATTGATAAATTCTCCAGAAGCAAAATAAAATATGTATGTATGCAGGGTTGTTCACAGATTCAGACGCCTTTCTATTTGTCTACACATAATATAAATGCATAAAAATATGCAAATTTATAACATGATCACATATATGTATGTTAACACAAAGCAATAACGCGCCATCTATACATATAAAATGAGAGTGTTTAAAAGCACGAATTTTTCTTTCATAAAAAATACAAACTTCTACTGTCCTTACTGCGATGAAAAAATATATTGGGAGGGCTTGGTTCATCAGTGGTGAACCCTCCCAGCGGTTTCGCCAATTTAATCCACCAGACCGCTTCTCAGAGCTCTATTTCTGTAATGGACGGAATGATTCTTGCCTTCGCCCGCACAAGTAATGGACGATTCTGCTTATATACGCAGCACTGAAGGATGAAATCTCAGAAATGGTTTACAAGAAAATTTTGGACATAAGCTTATAGGACAGTAGAATTACATTCAAATATTTGCATCGAGCAATGCTCTTCCGCAAACAATAAAGACAAGGCCTGTTAGGCATAAATTAACACAAAGCAATAACGCGCCATCTATACATATAAAATGAAAGTATTTTCTTCCATAATTTTCTTGAAAACCATTTCTGAAATTCCATCCTTCAGTGCTGCGTATATAAGCAGAATCGTCCATTACAGAAATAGAGCTCTGAGAAGCGGTCTGGTGGATTGAATTGGCGAAACCGCTGGGAGGGTTCACCACTGATGAGCCAAGCCCTCCCAATATATTTTTCATCGCAGTAAGGACAGTAGAAGTTTGTATTTTGTATGAAAGAAACATTCGTGCTTTTAAATACTTTCATTTTATATATACTACTAGCGGATGTGCCCGGCTTCGCCCGGGTTTTTACCGGAGTAAAGGTTTGTCTAACGAACATTTGTTAAAACAATTCTCTATAAACTTATTTAAAAAAGAAGATATATTTTGATAATTTGAAACTTGTAAATTTGAATCTCTCGATAAAGTGAACATTTTTTCCCGGTCCCTGTGTGCCGTGTCATCCTGAATTTTGTCTTTCCTAATTTTCTACATTACAAAATCATCGTTTTATCTAGTGAACATTTTTTTCCGGTCCCTTGAAAAATACTCGATAAGTTGAATAAAATCAATATTAATTGGTTCCCTCGGTAATTGGAAGTTAAAGGAATAGTATCTTCGCCTTGGAATTGTATCATTATTCTTGTCTCAAATAAATTGCCGTGTCATCCTGAGATAATCTTACTTTTGATAAATAATATTTAAGATTTTATTATATATATTATATTATATATATATTACACGTTATTTGTTTTCTTGGCCGACTGTTTTACATATGGTGGTATCTTAAAATTGCTTGTTTTGAATATTTTTTTAGATTGAGATTATTAGCTAGTATGTAAAAAAAATAACTCTGTTGAAATTTAATTTTGTATTTATATATAAATAAAATTAACTCTGTTGATTTTTTTGTATTTAATCGATAACAGCGAAGTTACGCATGTTAATGTTAGGGTAAAATATTTTAATGTTAAGCAAAACCTGCTCCATCTCGTTTTACATAAATGTTGAAAATTTGGTTGAAATTGATGCATTGTAACGAAAGTGTTTAGTGATGTACACTTATGAAATTTGCATTTTATTAATATAGATGTAAGATGTATGTAATGCGAAATTACACGCATCGATTTTCTTGCAACAAAACATTTTTATCGCATATATAGCATTTTATATACCTTCTCAATATGGAGAAACAGGTAAAAAGATAAAAATCTCTGAACGCTAAAAAATATACCAGATTTTAATATTCATATGGTGTCGTAAAGATAGAGGCTGCCTGGCCGGCATTCATATTTATATACAAAAAAAAGACATTTCGGCCAGTTGGAGTTTTTTTATTTTCTCAACGTTTCGACAAAAATATTTTGTCTTCGTCAGGAGAAGTAAATAAAAATAATGCCAAATGCTTTATTTTTATTTACTTCTCCTGACGAAGACAAAATATTTTTGTCGAAACGTTGAGAAAATAAAAAACTCCAACTGGCCGAAGTGTCTTTTTTGTATATAAATATTAATATGGTAATATTTTTGTGTGTGCGTTAATATATTTGAGAACATTATGCATTAGCATGCCATTTGTTATGAGAAATTAAAATATTTTTGAAGCGTATGATCCTTTTTTTAGAAAATAATTTTCTACTGCTATTACTACAATATGATAACTTTCATTTAAAAAAAGAATGAAACGCGTCGAAAGAGTTTTAATTTCTCATGTTTGAAAATGTTTTTTGATAAACCCAAATGAGATATTGTATACTTGTGTGCCACAGGGGTACCAACGGCCAAAGGAATACATCGCCACTCAGGGTAGGTACCTCTGCAGGGGCTTGGAGACTCCTTGGAGAAGTTTGCCCTCTAAACAATATTAGACAGGTGGTTGGCAGTGCTTTCTGATACAATAATAGTTCAAATGAGTGTAAAACGGTTGTCAATTATTTTCTGAAAAGCAATGCTCAATGCGAGTTTTTGTAAATACAAATACCGGTGAATAGGTAATCTGCAATGACATATAGAAAAATATTTAACTAATTTATCATCATAAAATACTTTTTATTATTAAATAAACATTCTTATATTCATATATGCAAAACAAATTAATATATATTTTATATTTTTTATCAGAAATGTATCGGTTTGAAAATATTCTTTGAAGAGCTAAGGATTAATTTTTTAATATATAAAGCACTGTCAAAAAAAGAATAAAGTAATAAAATAAATATTCAAATAAAAAAAGTTAATTTACTCAAAAAATATTTTGAAAAAATTTCCTAACTTCGAACCAAAATAAATGAAAGGTTATGGTTTGGTTCTGGGGACAACTGCCTCTCATTACAACATCTAAATACACGTATTTGGGTTACCTGCTGACAACTTCAAACTCAACTCAACAGGCGGCGCAACTTTTTAAAAACAAGTCGCTAAATGCTATTAATGCGGTTTGGGCAATATTGACAAAATCAAAAATCAACTCTATCAAATCCTCACTCAGACTCTTGGATTCAATGGTTCTCTCAACCTTGCTATATGCAGCTTCGATTCGGGCCAATAACCAGAAGAGCTTGGTGGACGGTGTTAAGGAAAAATTTTCTCAGGTGGCTCTTAAATTTACCTAGATATACTTCCGGTTATATTCTACGCATGGAATGTGAATGAGCGTCACTGGGAGTTACAACAGTGTTGAAATTAACACTCAGGTTCTGGCTTAGAATTCTAAAAATGGACAATAGCCGACTTCCCTATATATGTCTAACTCAACTACTGGAGATATCAAGAACAAGAAATATCTTTATCTGGTTTGCGGAAAGTTTGGCCAACATACTCTATTCAGTCGTTTTTTCTTAGTTAATTCATTGAAATTATATAAGAATGGTCCAAAGGGAAATTCCATCAATAGTCAAAATAGCAACAGAACAATCTATTCAAAATAATCAGGTTAAAATAGTAAAAATTCTAAATTCTATCCTGACTCTAAGTACATATACAGTTCATATTTGACTGAAATCTATTTACTTAGTGATCTTCCATTTCCAGTAAAACGCTATATGGAACAACAGAGAATACTCCAATATTCCTTTCTTCGGGAAAACCATATCAATATCTTCAGTGAGGAGGATACAGTATGCCATATCTGAGAAGAAAAAAAAATAGAATTTGAAAAATCTCATTACATCGTTGAGTGCCAGTATATGAGCGAAGAAAGAGAGAAGTTCTTCTCAAAAGTAAATGACAACCAACTTACATCAGTGCAAAGTATTTTAACCAGCGCCATACCAAGTTGAATGGTGTTTATCTGTCCTTATATAACTTTTACAAAGCAGTAAGCAGGAAAATAACATATTCATCGTTTTCTCCTCCACTACATGATGGTGATTGATCTTCGTGGGGGATATCGTTACAAGTCGGCAATGCGAGAGAGGAATCTGTATAAGACTGATGTCTTAATAAAGGTTTTGTGTGTTGGTAAAGTAATAATAAGAGGATCTCAGGATGGTAATGGCAACGGTAGGTTAAATTTAGGATGTGATTTATTGATTACTGCCGATAGAGATCTAACAACATTTCTTTTATATAAGGTATTGCTTGCAATTGAAAATTCGATTTTAAAATTGAATATCGAAATGTAATGACACCAGTAAAATAAAAAAGAATACTAGCATGTTTAACTCTGTGTTGTTATTATTATAAAATCTAAACCACATTGTTTCCAGCACCGACCACCCTGACGTACAATGACTTCTGGAGGATGGTGTGGGACCACAACGTCTCCGTGGTCGTCATGCTGACCAGCTTAGCTGAGGACGGGCAGGTAATATCATGGTATTCTCAGCAGGAAATACATTATGGTATTGTCGGTAGGTAATACATTCTGGTATTGTCGGCAGGTATTACAATTCTGGTATTGTCGGCAGGTAGAACATTCTGGTATTGTCGGTAGGTAATACATTCTGGTATTGTCGGTAGGTAATACATTCTGGTATTTTCAGCAGGTAATACAACTCTAGTATTGTCAGCAGGTAATACATTCTGGTATTGTCAGCAGGTAGAACATTCTGGTCTTGTCAGCAGGGAATACAATTCTGGTATTGTCGGCAGGTAATACATTCTGATATTTTGCGGGCAGGTAATACATTCTTGTATATTGCAGGCAGATAATACATTCTAGTATTGTCGGTAGGTAATGCATTCTGGTATTGTCGGCAGGTATTACAATTCTGGTATTGTCAGTAGGTAATACAATTCTGGTATTTTCAGTAGGTAATACAATTCTGGTATTGTCGGCAGGTAGAACATTCTGGTCTTGTCAGCAAGTAATACAATTCTGGTATTGTCGGCAGGTAATATATGCTTGTATATTGCGGGCAGGTAATACATTCTGGTCTTGTCAGTAAGTAATACAATTCTGGTATTTTCGGCAGGTAATATATGCTTGTATATTGCGGGCAGGCAATACATTCTAGTATTGTGGGCAGATGAGACATTCTGGTATTTTGGGCGGGTAATAGCTTCTGGTATTGCGGGCTATGGCTTTTGAGATATCAGACTGAGAACATGTAAGCAATTAATTTGGGATCTAGGGCTGAAGATGAACAGGTTACAATCACAATTACAAATATTTTATTTTCAAAGCGCTATATCCCGCAAGGGATACTTGCGCCAAACAAGGATAAAAGTTTATTTACATAAGTTATTTACATTTTTCAACGCATGAAAACATTAGAGATACAGATTTTGTAGAAAGTTTATATTGTATTTACAAAATGAATTGAACTTTAAATATGATTTTTCATCGTAAATCAAATCGTTAAGTTCACAAACAACTAGTTCATTCTTCATTCTATACTCTTGAAATGCTGGACAATCGATCAGTAGATGTTTTGAGGTTTGTTCCTCAGTACCACAAAAGCCACTTGAATCCTCCACTGGCTTTATTCTATTTTAAAAACTTTTGAAATTTCCGTGGTTTGTAACAAATTGAGTATTATAAAAATTTAGACGAAAGTATTCAGGGATTTCTTGGATAAAAAAGCTTAAAAAAGTATTATTGGCTTCGTTTTTCAGAAGATTTATTCTTGATTTGAGAAAGGTATCTATAATTCCTGGAATAAATGGGTCATAAATTTATTGATTATCTGTGGATAAGTTTCTCAGATCAGATATCATGATTCTGGATTTGATAAAGTCTGAGATCAGAGGAATGTTGGCCAAACTATGAACACAGCTATATGATGTGGATTGCTGTGGCTTGCATACACCATGTTAGTATTTGATATTGGGTTGAATTTAATTTTTGTAAACATTTTTAAATTAAATATTTGAACCAAATTTCGGCTCCATATGTAAGTATTGGTCTGAAAATGGATTTATATAAAGTTGGCCTTTTCTGGGTGCTTAGACCCCAAGATTTCCTAGGAAATACCGGGATGCGGACGGGAAGGTAAAGGACTATGAAATTTAAGGTATGGATGAAAAGGTATTGTACACGATCTCGGGCTAGGAATATCATAGCTCCTAATTAGACCCTTGAGACGCGCAGCATCATAATACTTACACTCATGGATAAAACTTAAGGAAGTGGAAAGTCTTCGATGTCGCCGGTCGTCTGTTTTTTTTTTGTTGTTGTTTTTTTTTTAAGGAGACAGGGGGAATTTCGTTCACACTTGGTTGTCTCGTGTGTCTTCGATAAGTATCACTGTGTATAAAATATATTTCAGAGTTATTTTCTGATTCCTGATATACAAGCTAAAAAATGAAACTTCCTTAAGTTTTGTCTATGAGTGTATTCATATACAGAAGTTAGTAATAATTTCGGATTCATCTATATATTCCTATAAAAGATGTTCAATGTAAAATTTAATGAAAAAAAATATTTTAGAAAATTCTACAAGACCTCCATCTATTCACACTATATGTATTAATGGGTGAAGGGGATGTGCAGCCGAAGTGCGGGCGGTACTGTCCGGAGGAGAGCGGCTTCTACGGTGACATCAACGTTCTGATGGTCCGCACCAGTCAGGTGGACCTGAGTCTGACGGCCCGCACCTTCCTTCTCAAGAAAGAGAAGGTCAGACTCTTTCTGAGTGATCGCAGACGATAATCTCTCCAGATTATACTTAACACTAAATCTAGACGACTAAGGGAAGCTAGAATTTAGCTGTCGTACATCACAAGATTTCGGACATTTCTGTCCTTCAACAAGTGCTTAGAAATGCAGCCTTGTAGACCTATCCGCACATTACAGCTATGTCGTAAATAAACACCAGAAGTTCTGGTTCCAGAGAGTCTAAGCAGCATTAATGCAAAAATAGAACTACCCGGTGTTTGTAACTATTATTTTCTTAGTAACTGCTGAACTGTGTGCTTCCTTCAAATACACAGTGGCTTCCAGCGCGCCTACGTCACGGGACGACGTGGCATTGAGGTGCCTCCAACCATCACCACTAGAGGCGCTGCACCTTTCCCTTCACTTCATGTTTATGTCTTCCTTTGTTCTGGCTGCTTGTTATGTCGTGATATATTAAAACTTATATATTTCAATCTATTCTGCAATTTATTGAACCACCGATCCAACAAGTGGTAGCAGAGCGTGGTTCCCTAGCTCTGTGGTTCAAGTTCTGCATATCCTCGTGAGAAAAATTCCTTCAGCGAAGCTACTCCGCTTGCCCTCGTCGAAAAGTTGCTGCGTCACAATGGCGGCCATTAGTGCAACAACGACGGCGGTTGAAAAATTGAACGGCCAAAATTACCGCTTATGGAAGTACAACATCAAGATGCTTCTAATTGAGAAAGGCTTGTGGGATGTGATGTTTAAGGATGAAGACACCCAAGATGCTCAACTAAAATCTCAAAAGGATAGAGCCTTGGCTGTTATCGCGTTGTCGATAAATACAGAACACCAAATCCACATCATCGACTGTACATCGCCACAGGATGCGTGGAAAAATCTGGAACAGGTTTTTGAGCCAAAATCTCGTTCGAGGATACTACAGTTAAAAAAGCAGTTTGTGAACATCAAGCTTCAAACTGGTGAGTCAATGTTAGACTATTTGAATAGATTGAAAATTTGCACGGACCATTTAAAAGAGGCAGGTGCGGAAGTCGACGATCAAGATATAGCATACAGCATGCTATCAGGGTTACCTGACAGCTTCAATTCCCTGGTGATGTCGTTCGGAAATGTCGAGGACTCTGACTCCCTTCGAACAAGGTTAGAAATACGAGTACTCACAGAATATGAAAGAATATCTGCCCGAGAAGGAGCAAGTTCAGGTCTCGGCGAAGCACTCAATTTTTAAAAGGACGACACTAGGATGACTTCCTGAAAACAAGGAGTCAAGTGTTACCGATGTTCGAAAATCGGCCATATCGCCAAGGATTGCAGGTCGTCCATCAACCGAGACTACAAGGCGGATAAAAGCTGCAGAAGGAAGAAAGACTCTTTTAAATCTCCGTCGGAGAATATGCTCATGGCCTTCAATGCAATCTCTTCAGAAGATGAATTCATCTTGGACAGCGGCGCAACCGAGAATAATAACCGACAATGGTTTACAAGTTTCCAGCCTACTACGTGCGAGCCCATCCAGACTGCGAGCGGCAACCTACAAGTAGAGGGAGTTGGAAATATCCACATGAAGATGTACCTGGATACTGGAACGCAAGATGTCACCTTGAACGACGTGCCTTTTGTGCCCCAAGCAAGAATAAATTTGCTTTCTGTGTCGCAAACAGAGGATAAAGGCAAGCACATCAAGATTTGTAGCCACAAGGCAAGAGTGTTCAGTGACAACAGAGTGATATGTGTGGCAAGGAACCTGAACGGATTGTACATCGTTAGAGGTAAGCCTATCTTACAAAATGCGCACTTAGCTAGTTCAAGTCGCCTACACTAGAACTTTAGCATAAACGCTTTATGCATATTAATGCAGACACTTTAAACAAGTTAGCTAAAAATAGCGTTGTTAATGGTCTTGAAATTTCCAAAGGAGAAATGTCAATATGCGATGATTGCTGTATGACAAAGTCAACAATGTCTCCATATAAAAGCTCTCCATATAAAATAAAAACTAAAAATTTGTTAGAGTTAGTGCATAGCGATCTGTGTGGACCATTTCCAGTTGATTCTTTTGCTGGGTCACGCTATTTTCTAACATTTACAGACGATTTCTCCCGCAGAGTTGCTGTTTATTTCTTAAAGCATAAAGATCAAGTTATTGAATACTTTGACATCTTTAGGGCTAGAGCCGAAAGAGAAACAGGTCATAAGATTAAACGTTTGCGGACAGATAACGGGTTAGAATATTGTAATAAAAACTTTAAACAAAAACTTGATAGCCTTGGGATAAAACACGAATTAACCAATTCTTACAGCCCTCAGCAAAATGGCGTCTCGGAGCGTTTAAATCGTTCGTTACTTGACATGGCTAGAGCGTCAATGCACAACGCTGATTTGCCACAAAAATTCTGGGCTGAAAGCGTTAATTGTGCCGCATACATTAAAAATAAAAACCTTTGTAGCGCTCTTAATAACAAAGTTCCAGAGGAAATTTGGCTTTCAAGAAAATTGAGCGTACGTCATTTTAAAATATTTGGAGCTCTAGCTTATGCTCATATTCCAAAGCAAAAACGAAAAAAATTCGACCGTCGAGCTAAAATATGTATCTTAGTTGGATATTCAACACAATCCAAAGGTTATAGACTCTGGAATAATGATTCTAAACAAGTGTTCATAACTAAACATGCTAGATTCGACGAAAATAAAGTCGGTTTAAACCAGCTTAAGAATGACGTAACGGAAGGTAGCGAGGCTAAAAACAGTTTCGTTTGGTTGTCGGAACAGGGCAAAGTTCTCCCGCCACGTGATCCTGACCTTCAACCAGGTTACGACAGTCAACTAGAAGTTCCGTCGACTTCAGAAGTTAGAGATATAGTGTGGGGTAGTTCTGATAATACTTTGAGCCTCCATAGTCGAGAAATTGAAAGAAAAACACTGAATCTTGCAAATGTTGAACTAAATTTATGCGAGGTGTCTGAACCTCAAACTTTTGAAGAAGCTGTTTGCTCACCCGAATCGGATCTTTGGAAAAATGCGATGCAAGAAGAGTTAAATTGTTTAGAAGAAAGACAAACATGGGTTATCACTAATTTACCTAAAATAAGAAAGTAATCGGTAATCCTTGGGTTTTTAAAATAAAAGGAGATTCTAAAGGAAAGGTTAGTAAATTTAAAGCTAGGCTCGTAGCCAAGGGTTACAGCCAGACACCCGATATTGACTTTAATCAAACATTTGCCCCTGTTGCCAATTTCGGTATAATCCGAATGCTTTTAGTTTTGACCCAAAAAGCTGGCTGGGTAAATAGGCATTCAGACATAAATAATGCATATTTATATGGGGAACTTCATGAAGAATTGTACATGGCTTTGCCACCAGGAGTAAAGCTTCAGGATTCTAAAGATAAAGTTCTCAAACTTTTAAAACCTATCTATGGGCTTAAACAAGCAGCTTTTTCTTTTAATACCACGCTGAGTCAATTTCTTGAAAAAGTGGGCTTTTCTAAAATTCCATCGTACAATTGCATTTTTGTGCTTGACGATAGGGTAATCATAGCAATTTATGTCGAAGACTTAGCGACATTTGCTGTTGACCAGAATACACTTGACGAAATCGAGTATAAGATTATGCAAGAGTTTCAAATTAATAGTCTTGGGCCCATTACATTCTTTTTAGGTGTCGAGATAAATTACGGCAAAGAGAGTTTGTCTCTTAATCAAAGTCATTACATACAAACTTTATTTGAAAGATATAATATGTTCGAAGTTCGCAAAGTATGTACGCCTTTAGACCTAGCTATCATACTATCTAAAATAAATTGTCCCCATACACAAGCTGAAATAGACCAAATGTCTAATATACCATACAAAGAGCTTTTTGGTGCATTGTTATATTTGTCCAATTGCACTAGACCAGATATCATTCTGGGAAAATTTCATAAAACAGATATGAAGCCAGTTCATTTTTATTAGCAGGAACAAAATTCTAACAGCAAAACATTCATTCGAGCAGAAGACACGAAACCAGATCATCTCTATATATAAAAAATCGCTTCTCAACTTTTTGTCTAAGATCATAGTGTAGTAGTATGTATATATAGTAGTGTATATGTGATATCTTGGGACGTCTCGGACCAATGATACCTGATGCTTAATTAGACTCGATGTCACCGCTATCGTGCAGTCGTGGGGAAGCGACACAGCTTGACCAAAGGTGAAATAGGCGAACAGAGATTCCACAGAAGAAGCGGCTGTCGTCAAGAAGGAATGGAAAGAAGAGGATTCAGGCAGGGAAGGATTACCTAGCAATCGATGTGTACCAAGGGCTCTCGCTGACGGAACAAAACGTACTAACTACTTGGGTTTGGGAGCTTCTTTTTAAAGCTTCCACGAGTCAGATGCCACAATACATATGAATGACCGAGAAATATGGTGCAGTCCGGAGAGACCCACCGCGTGGAGCACCTCCTGCTGGAGGCAGTGTGGCCGGATGTCAACGCCCCCGAGGTGGACCCCACCCCTCTGTTGAACACGGTGCAGGCGGCCCGACAGGCGCAGGGGGACAGCGAGGCGCCCTTCGTGGTACACTGCAGGTAGGCTAACTCTCTGACCACTATTCTGGGAGAACTTTATTTGAAAAACTAAATGTTTTAATACCTTTTCCGGTGATGTCAATTCATAAAACTAATGAAAAACGAGAAATACAATATTATAAACTAAAATTACACTATATATATGATTATTTTATAAATTAATAAGAATAATAATACAATGTAAATACTCAAAAAACAAAAATGCTTTTATTAGGGCCCATTGCCCTGTATGGATTCGCCATACAACAACAAAATAATACAGTAATTTTTCCACCCTTTCCCCATGTGCACGTGAGCCTTTTTTGAAAAGGGATTTATTTACACTTCTGTTCTAGAACTTTCCTCACTACCTATTTTGTGTATGAATCTATTCACAATTGATCTGTAGAAATTATAGAGTTCTATTGCTATATTTTTCTTTTCTGAAATAGTTCTCAGCGTCTTCAGTGGGTTTCTAGATCTCCAGAAAGTATTTTAAGAGTTTTTTTCTTTTTCTTCACCTAAATATTTGCATTCTATGATATAGTGTGAGATTTCATCAGATATCATATTTCCACAAATCCTGCAGTGAATGTTTTCCTTTTTGATGATGAGAATATGACTTTCTCTATCTAGAGTTGAAGTAATTCTAGTCTGTGCAATGAAGGCTATTATCTTCGATGACAGATTCCATGACAAGTATCGTTCTGGCATAAATGAATTACAGAGAAGTTTATAGTTTGAAAGAAAATTCGAATTATCGAGTCTAGCGAAGTCTTGTTGAATAAGCTGTTCTATTTTTGATTTCATAATCTTAGGAAGTTCTTTTTTAATTGTATCATAGTTCGGTGGGAGGTTCAGCCATGACTGACCACAACAGTTGATTATATCATTAACGGTTTTGTATAATCCAATAGAGTTTTTTGACATTTGATGTACTTCTTTCAGTCTGTTCCAGCATAATTTTGGTAGTCTGTAATCGTCTATTTCCAGTATTCTCTGTAGTATTTCAATGTTAATTTTGTGGCGGTAGCAGTAAGTGAGATTCTTCCAGTTTCCAATCTTAGTATGTTCCCCGGGATATATCTAGGTAAATCAAAAAAGTTTTTTTTATAAATGAAGTTTGAAGTTGCTCTATAATTCCCCCATTATCGCAGGCCCACACTGGGGCCGCGTAAAAAAGAACTGATTTTGTCGAAGATTCAAATAGTTTGAATGCAACTTCTATCGAATCGATTTTTCTCTTTTTAGAAAACCAATGGTTGAGTTTAGTGCGGTATATGCCTTTGCTTTAAAAACTAGCGCAGCTTGTCTGGTATTGTGTGTGTTTGTATAGAGGAATCCCAGATATGTTATTCTAGGGGTGACAGTCAACAGAGTGCCTCCCCAGAACCAGTTTTCATTTCTTGCTGGTCTTCCACTATTTCTGAACACTATTATTTTTACTTTTTTTCATTTGAAACTAATTTATTTTCTTTCAGATAAGTTCTAATTAAATTGATTTTGCTTTGCAAATTTATTTTTGATTCTCCTATTATTGCTATGTCATCTACATACATGAGAAGATGAAGGAAGCCGAAGTCTGGAAGATAGAATCCTGCAAGTGAAGAATTATTATAATGTTCAATTAGATCAGATATATAAGTTATGAATAGTAGATGTGACAGTGTCTCTCCTTGTAAAACTCCGGAATCAATTTTTACGTTGTTTGAATATTCACCTTTCCATCTAACTGAGATTTTTGCTGCCTTATAATAACCTTTTATTATTGATATAAACCTTGGGCTGATTCCCATTTTTTGTATTTTTTTCCATAGTATTTCGTGAGGAACTGTGTCAAATGCCTTGGTCAAATCAACAAAGAAAACGTATAGCTTACCACGTTTCTTTCTTAAAGATAGTTGGATAAGGGTATTCAGGGTAAAAATATGGTCTAGACATGAGCGGTTTTTTTCGGAATCCTTCCTGATTTTCTCCTATATAATCTTTTTTCTCAATCCAATTATTGAGTCTGTTTCTCAGAATTGAGGTAAATAATTTAGACATTTTGCTGCATAGTGCAATTCCTCTGTAGTCAGATGGGTTATTTCTGTCTCCGTTTTTGAAAATAGGATGTATAATTGAATTCGTCCAAATCTCTGGATATTTATTTGTTATCATTATCTTGTTGAATATAGTTTTTAGTTTTTCTAGAATAGGTATTGGTAATTTCTTTAAAAGTTCTTTGGGAATATTATCCGGTCCTGCTGCTTTTCCATCCCATAAAGTTTTAATTACGGCTTTGATCTCATCAAGCGTTATTTTTTTATCTAATTCTATATCTGATGTATATAGTTGTTCATTTGTTTTGCATATTTTTCATCTGTGAATTAATCTCATAATTTGGTCTGTGAAAATAAAAATATTGGACCAGTGACCAAAACAAACTGTAAATAGATCGCTTAAGGTTAGATAGTTAGAAGAGAGAATTTGTTGGTTAGGATATATTTAAATGTGATGCTTATGTAATTTTTATCTTAATTGAATAAAATATATAAATTGTAAATGAGTTATAAATATTAAAGACAAGCACAAAACAACTGGCGACGAGGAAAAGCGAATTTTGTAAAGAAAAAAGAAATTGATTTGTGAGAAGAAATTATACTTCAAATATGTCTTCAGGTTTGTTTGAGAAATTTGACGAGAATTTAGAAAATGTTGAAAATTATATATATCGCTTGAAGCAATTTATGTTAATTTCTAAAACAAAGGAAGATTTTAAGACGCCATTTCTTATTTCAAGCATCGGCCCTAAATATTTTGGTATCTTGCGAAATTTAGTTTTTCCGGAGGAAGTTGATCAAGTTCCTTTTGATAAATTATGTATGATCTTATTAAAACATTTTAATCCAAAAACTAATATAATATATGAAAGATTCATATTTCAGAAAATGGATCAAAAGTCAGGCGAAACTATTTCTAAATATATGATACGCCTAAAAGAACAAGCTCAAAGGTGTAATTTTGGAGATTTTTTACAAGAATCCCTACGTGACAGATTTGTTGCTGGCATCATTGATTCATCTACCCAAAAGAAACTCCTACAGGAAGAAAAATTAACTTTTGATGGTGCATTGGACATAGCTCTGTCTGCGGAATCAGCGGATAAAGATCTACATAAAATCAAAGGATCCGAAAATGCCCATCAGTCCCCACAATATCTTCACGCCATTAATAATACCTGCAAACACTGTGGTAAGACTAACCATCTACATTATAATTGTTTTTTTAAATCTGCTACTTGTAGAGTTTGTGGTAGATTAGGTCATATTTCTACAATATGTTATAAAAAAAACAGGTCTGACCATAAATTGCCCATAAATTCTAAAAATAATTTTAATAAATTTAAGCCGCAACCTAATGATAATAATCCTTAAAATTCTCAAAATAGTTTGTCATTACATAATATAAATTTACATCCTTCTTTGACTGAAACAGTGTATGTAAATGATATAGAACTTTTGGCGGAAATTGATAAATTGGTTGATTTGAATATTTTGTCTCCTATAGATAAAAGTGATTGTGCTTCACCACTTGTTTGTGTTGAAAAATCAGATGGCCAAATTAGACTTTGCGCTATTTTTAAAAAGAGTTTAAATCCTTACTTAGAGGATGTCAAATATCCTATCCCTAACATTGATTCAGTCTTAAGTAGTTTTCAAGGAAAGAAATTATTTACTAAATTAGATTTGTCAAAGGTTTACCATCAAATTGAGATGGATGATATTTCAAAAAAGTATTTGGTTGTCTCCACTCACAAAGGTTTATATAAATATAATCGTTTGGCTTTTGGTATAAAGACTGCTTCTGAAATATTTCAGAAGACAATGGAATCCTTCTTCTCGGGAATCAATGATGTTTACATTTATTTTGATGATATTCTTATTGCATCAGAGGATTTGGAAAGCCATTTAGATATTCTTAAGAGAACACTTAATATTCTTAAATAAAATAATTTTGCGATAAACAAAAATAAGTGCTTGTTTGTTAAAAATGAGATTGAATATCTTGGACATAAAATTAATGGATTTAGTATATACCCCTTGAAAGACAAGCTAGCTTGCATGAAGAATTGTCCAGTTCCTAAGAATATAACTGAATTAAAACGCTTCCTTGGATTTTTGTCATTTTATAGTAAATTTTTGCCAAATCTTTCAGATTTAGCATATCCTTTATACAACCTATTAAAAAAGAATGTGAAATGGTCTTGGAATGCTGGGACAGATAGATCCTTCAATTCCTGTAAAAATGCATTAGATGAGACCACATGTTTATCGCATTATTCCCTAAATTTGCCTTTGATTCTTTCTTGTGATGCAAGTCAGGTGGGAATAGGAGCAACCCTTTCACATTTGAAGGATGGGGAGGAAAGGCCTGTGTGTTTCATTTCCAGAACTTTAAATGTTCATGAAAGAAAATATTCTCAAGTTGAAAGAGAAGGACTTGCAATTGTCTTTGCAGTAAATAAATTAAAAAATTACCTTTTTGGTAGGAAATTTACCATTTATACTGATCACAAGCCCTTAATAACTATTTTTGGAGATAAAACAAATTTGCCTCCACTCATTCCAAATAGACTTCATAGATGGGCTCTAACTCTTTCAAATTTTAGTTTTGAAATTAAGTATAAAAAAGGAAAGGATAATATTATTCCAGATTTCCTTTCTAGATTTCCAGAGTTTCAAGAGAATAATGTGGAATATAATGATGGGAGTGGTGAAATTTTACTCTTAAATACTTCCATCATTGGCCATGTTCTTGTGGCTCATGAAACACATTTAGACAGAACTTTATTCAAATTGTATAAAATTATTGAGACAGGGGAGTTACCCTCAAGTCCCAATGATGATCTCATTCCTTATTTAAAAAGGATTGATGACTTTACCATTCTCCAAAAATGTATTTTTCTGGAGAATAGAATGGTTATCCCAAAAAGTCTACATGAAAAGGTACTTCAATTATTACATGAGAGCCATGCAGGGACTAATAAAATGAAAATGATGGCTCGTTAAACTATTTGGTGGCCCGGCATGGACTCTTCAATAGGAATAATTACAAAAAATTGCAGAACTTGTCTTTCTAATGAAAGTTTGCCTCCTCAAAGGACTGAGAGTTGGCCTAAATATGCAGGACCATGGAGGAGGGTTCACATGGACTATTTCAATTTTAAAAACAGACTGTTTTTACTAGCAGTAGATTCATTTTCTTCATGGGTTGAAGTTTCTGAAGTACCATCTACCAGTGCATATTTTTGTATAAATTTTATGATAAATTGTATTGCTCGCTACGGATTTCCACAAGTAGTGGTTTCTGATAATGGTCCTCCTTTCTTTAGTAGTGACTTTGGTGATTTTTTGTCTAAGAATGGCATATCCCATGTGACATCTCCCCCATATCACCCAAAGTCGAATGGACAGGCAGAAGTCTCTGTAAGAGAGGTAAAGAAATTGCTAAAAAAAACTATTATATTAAAACGAGCAGGTGGAAATAGATTTGGCTCTGTCCAGGGCTTTGTTCTTTATAAGGACAGATGTAAATATTAGGAAAGGGACATCACCTGCGGAACTGTTTCTTGGAAGAAAGATCAGATCAAGACTTTCTGTGTTGTCAAAAGAAGAAGTAAAAGTCTCCAAAGTCAATGGTCAATATGTTAACAGTAAATTTAAAGTGGATGAGACTGTGAAAATTAGGTGGATTACTAATGGGCATTCCTCTTGGTATACAGGAAAGATAATTAAAATACTAGGAAGGAATGTTTATTTAATAAAACAAGGTGACAGTAAAAAAAAAGTTCATCAAAACTACATTAAAAAAATGTTGCCTGGTAAATCACATCCCACTAATATGAATGATACTGAATGTGTGCCAACTCCAATCTCGGAGGAAAAAAGTGTTACAACCCCCAGGTATCCTCAGAGGGAGCGCAGATGTCCGCAGAGATATGGAGAGTAAATAAATAAATAAGGGGGGCCAAGCCTAAGAAGGGGGAATTGATGTATATAGTTGTTCATTTGTTTTGCATATTTTTCATCTGTGAATTAATCTCATAATTTGGTCTGTGAAAATAAAAATATTGGACCAGTGACCAAAACAAACTGTAAATAGATCGCTTAAGGTTAGATAGTTAGAAGAGAGAATTGGTTGGTTAGGATATATTTAAATGTGATGCTTATGTAATTTTTATCTTAATTGAATAAAATATATAAATTGTAAATGAGTTATAAATATTAAAGACAAGCACAAAACAATATCTTCCCACCTGATCATCAGGTTTGCTTTATGGGAGGGTTCATTGTCGCCTTTATTTAGCAGTTTCTTGTAGAAGATAAACCAGTCTTTTATATCTATATCAGCTGAAGGGGTTACTTTTTTTCTAAGAATAGATAGAGCGCTCCAGAAAGATTTCGGATCTCTAGCATTTTTTATTTTGTCTATTTTGTCTTTATTAAATTATCTCTTTTTTTAGCAATTTTAAGTATTTCTTCCTATCTTCTATGTATTTTTTCCGGTCCTGTTCTTCGGCTGAATTAGTATATTTCTTTAAACTTGATTTAGTTGTGTTTTTCATTTGATAGCATTCCCTATCGTACCAGGGCTTAGATATTGTGTTGAATTTGTTTACTATTTTGGTGTAATATTTGATAGTTCCATTGCCTTGAAAATTTGCTCCGTGAAATTTGCAGTCATTGTATCAATATCTGTAGCGATGTCATATATTTCTTCAAGTGCATCCAGATTTCGTTTTAGTAGTTCTTCGTTTTGAGACCAGTCGTATTTTCTGAATGGTGTCACGTTTTTTTTTTTTTTTGTGTTGATTGCTTCTTTTTATGATCTGTATTTATTTCTAAGAATATTGGTAGATGGTCAGAATAGGGGAGTTCTTCTATCCACATATCAGATATGTTCTCTATTAGGCTTTGTGTGAACATAAAGTAGTCGGAGACTGATGAACCTCTATCTGACACAAAGGTAAATGAACCTTCTGTGTCTTCTTTTGTTATTCCATTTGCTATTGTTATTGAGTTTGAATCATTGAAGGCAATGAGTCTTTCTGATAATGGAGAAATTATTTGGTCCTTGGAATGTCTGTGCTTATTTAGGGTTGTTTCCAATTGTAATGGGTTGTGCAGACTGCCCCTGTTTCCTGTTCTTATATTTATGTCACCAGCAATCACGACTTCATTGCACTCTTTTATTTGGTATTCAATCTGATTTATCAATTTAGTTACATTTTGTTCATGTGATGCATTGGGGGGTAGGTAGGTAAAAAGCAGACATGTGTTCACATCAGACCCATCGATTAATTTGTTTATAATTATTGTTATCCAACATGAACCTACCTCTGTTTTTTTAATTGTAAATTGTAAATTTTCCCTAAGCCCTACTATAATTCCTCCAGAAGCTCTTCCCTTTATTTCTGTCTTAATTGCTGGGAGTTGTATAATATGGTAATCCTCTGTCAAAATTTTGGTTTCTTCTATAAGCCATGTTTCAGTAATTGCAAACATTTCGAATTTTTTAAAGTAGTCTATGAGTGAAAATAGCGATATAATTCTGTGGTATTCGTTAATATTCCAGTGTAGTAATCTAATTGTCGCTCTCTTAGCCGGAAACTGTTTGGAAACATTTTTAGATAAAGAAATACATATATAGTTACCAGTTCTATTTGCTTGCAGTCCGATATTCAAATTTTCAGGAGTTTGCTATATGGATATTCCGGTGGCATCAACTACCTGGCCGTTTTTAACCTGGTAACTGACACCGTTTACAAGCAGCCTATTATCCCTCAGTTTCGCTTTAGTACCCCTCTCTAACAGTTCTTTCCTTTTGGCATTCAAGATGCGCTTTTGATTTCGTATTTTAGGGCTATAGTCCTTGCTTATGAAAATCCTATCATCCCTGAGTCTGCTGAGTTCCTGAATATTTTTGTTCTAATCGTTTGCTTCGGTATTTCGACTATGACAGGGGCACTAGGTCTTCTTGAGAGACGGTGGCAGCGTGTTATCTCCAATTCCTCTGTAATTAGCAATTTTCCTTTATTATTTTAGTGACTTTTGTCCGAGTCTCTCATCAGAGTTTTCATCTTCAGTTCCATTTAATCCGTATATTACGAGGTTGTTTTCCCTGAGCTTTCTCTCCATTGACTCGACATGTTCCCAAATCTCAGTACCCTAGCATCGTTTGCGGTAACCGCTTCCATTCCTTTTTTTAGGGACGTCTTAACGGCACCGAGTCTCTGGTCCCAATCCACCATCTTTTGTTCAATACTTTGTAATCTGGAATTTAAGTCTTTCACCTAAGTCTTTTAAATCTAAAGCCATTTGTTCAATAAGGGTTTTTAAGTCTTCATCACCTGACTATTTCTGCCTGGGCGATTGTGTTGACAGTAGGGTTGTTTATTTCTTAGTTGGAGGTCCAGGGTTGAGTTCGACGCCACCAATAATCACAAGAACGGCAATTACTTTTATTAGGTAGGCATAGGAGTGCTTAAGCAGTGCCATGGGATAACGGACATGTACGCAAGGATACTTATTGTAAATTTTGTTTATAAATTCAGTGTATTTAATCTGGGTAAAACTTATTTTCATTTTTGCATGTTACCATAGAAATAACAATAAAAACAGTTAGAAAGTATGCAAATTTCCTTTCGAAGAATTTTGATTTTAAATTTCTCAGCCAAATATTTTGGCAATCACAACAACAATTGCAATTAGATATGAATTGCTGCTTACGGTAAGAAAGATAAGATAGGAAAAAGTTATCAAAATAGAATTAGAATTGATGCTGCTAGTAAAATAATGTCGTGAATTTTCTGGAAAACAGTTGGACAAATTAAGGTTTACATCGATGATGTGGGATCTTATAATAAGGCGTTGTTGAGGCGCTAACTCTATGTTATATAATCAAAATTTATCCATCTGTCTGTCTATCGATAAACTCCAAAACTACTGGATTAAATATCACCATTACAATATACAGTTATCAGCGTCATAATCAATTCTTTCTTAATCAATTCTGTCACGGTTTGCTTTTGTGAATGGAATAAATACCGAAATATGGCCATTTCTCATAACCATCAGTGGTTCAGTGGTAGAATGCTCGCCTGCCACGCAGGCGGCTCGGGTTCAATTCCCGGCCTATGCATTTTTTTTACAATTTTTAAAACTCATTTATATATTATACAAGAATGACATCCACGGCGCCAATTTATAATTGTAACGAATAATATTTGAATAAAAGCATTTAATCGGGTAAAACCCGGGCGTTGCCCGGGTCATTCGGCTAGTATTTTACATGTCACACCTTCTGACCCTGGGAAACGTTATAGATTAATTATTTTTTATAAAAAACTTTGCATCGTAATTTTAATTACAAATTTGTTCATCTACGCGCCAATTTAACTCGAACCAGCGCTACCCATGACATTTTAGAATTATTTTCCACCCCCCGGGGGGCGTTTGTTGAAATCACATTTTATTGATAAATTTTTCCAAAAAAAAATGTGTTAAAATATACTTCAAAATATTTTAATATAAAATTAATAAGGATTGCAAAATTTTGTTGAAAAAAAATCTAAAAACGCCTTTTACATAAAATATAAGGCCTGAAATAACTTTACAATTGATTTTATTTATGTTCAAACGTGACATGACGATAGGCTATTCTCCACAACCTAAGTTCGAAGCTGAGTATTGGTGTTTTTTATTCTTATTTTTATAACACATTTTAATCAAAGATTAATGTATATAAATTCATCGAATGAACCTTTTTATTTTTATTAAGAGGACTTTTTTAAATTCAGGTTTGTGCATATATATATATACTAGCCGAATGACCCGGGCAACGCCCGGGTTTTACCCGATTAAATGCTTTTATTCAAATAATATTCGTTACAATTATAAATTGGCGCCGCTTGTGAAACGTCCCGCTCCAAACTTTGTGTCTGAGAAGCGATATTTTTATAAAGAGATGATCTGGCTTTGTGTCTTCTGCTCGAATGAATGTTTTTCTGTTAGAATTTTGTTCCTGCATACTAAAAATGAACTGGCTTCACCCGTGGTCTCTGCTTTTTGGAATTTTTCCGGATATAATTTTGTATCTGATAATCAAATATGATACATCAATACTGTCATGATCATTTTCTGGCTAAAAAAACAACTATTTTTGCCCAGAACCTGTCAATTTCAAATTTTCTTGGCTAAAAATGCGAAAAATATCTCTTCCATATTTTTTCTATGTCCCGTTAAAACACGTTTTACATGTACATTAGGTCAGCTGATATTACCTCCCATCTTCACTGCTAGAGGCGCTGCTTGTGAGTGAAAGAGCAAATTTGCAAATAACTCGAAGAAAAAAAATATTCGGGATAGAGACCTGAAATATTCAATATAAGTTTTTTTCAGATTCTACTATACATACTGCTAAAATTTCAGTCATTTTAGTTACGTATTTTACGTATATTATGTAAAAGCATTCCATTCACAAAAGCAAACGATGACAGAATTGATGACTCTGATACTTGTATATTTTAATAAGAATAATATAAATGAGTTTTAAAAATTGTAAAAAAAAAAATTCATCGGCCGGGAATCAAAGGCCCGCGTGGCAGGCGAGCATTCTACCACTGAACCACACTGATGCTTATAAGAAATGGCCATATTTGGGTATTTATTCCATTCACAAAAGCAAACGGTGACAGAATTGTTGATTTATTGTTGATTATGACTCTGATACTTGTATATTTTAATGAAGGTTTTAGCTCATGATGATGATATAAAAATAATGATAATAATAAATTGGTGCTCTGAAAATTGTTTTGTGCTTACATCTATAAAAGGGGGTAAATAAATAAACTAATGTAAAATATTGAATTAAATATTGTTGAATAGTGTTGCCGCGAAAATATATTTAGTCCTTTCACAGCTATCTAATCCAGCACACACAAAATGAGAGCATCCACTCTTGGCACTGTCCATCCCGACGAATTTTAAGGACTTTCAAATCGATCTGCAGAAGGGGGAGCTATCTGTGACAGGGAGGTCTGAAACTGACTGGCTGTGTGTACAGTGGCGGTGGACGGACCGGCGTCTTCCTGGCCGTGGAGTGGCAGACCCGCCAGCTGGAGCGGGAGGCTATGGCCGCGGTGTACCAGTGCGTAAACCAGCTGCGGCTCCAGCGGGGAAGCCTCGTACATTCCCTGGTCTGTACATCTCACCATCTGTTTGTATTGTAATATCTGATTATACAACTAAACGTTGCTGTTGGCCATCTCTCGGAATATATATTTTTTGAAAATTTGTTCGTTTTCTCTCCTGCATAATGTCAAAAAAAAATTTTTTAATGAATAAAAAGAGTCATCTATGTACACGTTTAACGCTGTTGTTGTCCTTTATCAGTTTGGCGCAGACTGTACCTCAAAGACCCAATATGGCAGTTTTAGAGACTTCTTGATCCATCAAGAAAATGTTTTAGCCCGAGATATAGAAATTAAAAAATATCTACGTTTACTCGACATTTATTTCATAGAATGACAGTAGTCATGAACCACGTTTTATTTGTTCGATTAAGATATCATTTTTGTCATTATTAGTTAGTCAAGTAGTTCTACAATGCGACACCTGTCAATCATCACTGGGCTCCGGGGGAACGATCACAGGTGTGAGGGGTTCTCGGAATCTTATCGGCAAAAAAGGAAAACGAGACGCCTCGGTGGCTGAACACTCGTGTTATTATTATTTTTACCTTGGGATAAGTTGTTATATTATCTGACTCTCTCTCCCTATAAATACCTCTTCTATATAATTTTATTGGAGAAATAAAAGGTGAATATTCTTTATAATAAATTAATTATTCCCAAATTTGCCCTTGCTTTATTTATCTCCGCTACAATATTGATGTGTGTAGCCCGAGTATATGCTCATCTACCACTGCCTTCTGGCCTGGACCATTAAGGACGGAGCCACCACTGTCATGGCCTAGGACAACTGTACATAACAAGCCACGACATTTTGTTTTACGTAGACGATTTGAAATTTATTTGGTATTTTTCAATAATAATGCTACTTGTCATTTTTGTACAAAATATATCGATCTCATTGGAATCATATATGATATAATAAAGCTATCCCAAAATGGCTGCTCTCTATTTGTGTACATTTTTGTGGCACTAAACCATCTTTAAGAACGAAATACTTGATGAGGAAAGAGTTTCTTTATTACACAAAATTAGTTCACAAGCTTTCGGGCACAATCACCCTTCTACTGGTGTAAAACGAGACAAAATTATTAGTGGCATTCAGCTATATACATATATACAAAAAGTAAGAAAATAAGACAGATATGTAAAATTGTGCCAGAGAAAATTAACATAATATTGGAGGATCATTCATAAAATTAAGCAAAGCAAGTAAATAAACGTATAATACATTCAATACTTGGCTATTACAGAAACTAAGCACGAACAACGACTGTTAAACGAAATAAAACAAAATAAAATAGAAATAAAATAAAATAAACCAAAATTGCCATTGACGTGTAAAAGTATAAGTAAGTTAATGAAAACTAGATCTTTCAGGTAGGAGGTTCCAGTACTAAATTATCATATATTTCAGGAAGGTCTATTGCTCTATTGATGCTTTTAAATTTTTTGGTGAGTATAGCTTCCAGGACCAATCGCTGGTGTTTGTTCTTAATCTCATGATAATGGGCCGAGGGGTTATAGATATTGAATGTGTGGCCTGTGTCCCGTATGTGTTGGTAAACTAGAGAGCGGGGATCTTTCCTTTTTACCGATCTATCATGCTCCACCATTCTGGTCTTCACCATTCTCCCAGTCTCTCCGACATACTTGGCATCACACTGCTCACATGATATGGAGTAAATGGCATTGTGATAATTAAGGGAATCAATGGTTACACTACTTCTTGCTATTGTCTGTTTTAGTTTGGTTGCCAGACTGAGTGTGTTGGAGAAATATGAGTTTACCCCATATCTATTCAGAATTCGTGCTATGGCCGCCGATTTGTAAGAGTATGGAATAAAACAGGTGGACCGGTATTGAGCAGTATTTCTTATACCTGAGAAAACATAAAAATGTTTGCAAACAAAGGATGTCGGATAGCCTGCAGAGTTGAGATTCTTGATTATGTTCTGTTTCTCTATTGCCTGGAAAGATGGAAGGGAACAATGGGTGTGTATACGCTTAGATAAAGTTTTTATAATACTGATTTTTTGGGAATTGGGACAACAGGAAGTGTAATGCGTGTAGTTGGGGAGGAAATCTTTTTTGTAATATACGGTAGTGTGGTAAGAGTTTGGAGTTTGAATTATTAGAACATCAAGGAATGGTATTACACCCCCTTGAGCTATTTCTATGGTAAACGACATATCCTCATTGTAACTGTTAAGGGATGCTAATATAGTTTCGTATGAACTCTGATCACAGACACAAAAGATATCATCTACATATCTGCGCCATAACACGATATCTGTTCTATGTTTTTCATTGATTGATTTGTCAACCATGATCATCACCAATTCTGCTGCAACTGTTGAAAACGAACTCCCCATTGGGGAACCCCGTATCTGTCTGTATGCTTGCGACTCAAATTTAAATACACTCATATTTAGACAAATATCTGCCAGGCATACTATTGTTTGTATGGTGGATGCATCGGTCTGTATTTCTGTCAGGAAGGCAACTATGCTTTCTCTAATAACTGAGTGGGGTAAGCTTAAAAACAATGAAACTACATCATAAGAGCACATTATGGTGTTTGGACCAGGGGAAATTTTCCATAACTCCTCAATGAAGTTAGGTGTGTTGTGTACCGTGAATTTATGATTATATTGTTTTAGTAACGGGGAGAAACTCTGCAGGCTATCCGACATCCTTTTTTTGCAAACATTTTTATGTTTTCTCAGGTATAAGAAATACTGCTCAATACCGGTCCACCTGTTTTATTCCATACTCTTACAAATCGGCGGCCATAGCACGAATTCTGAATAGATATGGGGTAAACTCATATTTCTCCAACACACTCAGTCTGGCAACCAAACTAAAACAGACAATAGCAAGAAGTAGTGTAACCATTGATTCCCTTAATTATCACAATGCCATTTACTCCATATCATGTGAGCAGTGTGATGCCAAGTATGTCGGAGAGACTGGGAGAATGGTGAAGACCAGAATGGTGGAGCATGATAGATCGGTAAAAAGGAAAGATCCCCGCTCTCTAGTTTACCAACACATACGGGACACAGGCCACACATTCAATATCTATAACCCCTCGGCCCATTATCATGAGATTAAGAACAAACACCAGCGATTGGTCCTGGAAGCTATACTCACCAAAAAATTTAAAAGCATCAATAGAGCAATAGACCTTCCTGAAATATATGATAATTTAGTACTGGAACCTCCTACCTGAAAGATCTAGTTTTCATTAACTTACTTATACTTTTACACGTCAATGGCAATTTTGGTTTATTTTATTTTATTTCTATTTTATTTTGTTTTATTTCGTTTAACAGTCGTTGTTCGTGCTTAGTTTCTGTAATAGCCAAGTATTGAATGTATTATACGTTTATTTACTTGCTTTGCTTAATTTTATGAATGATCCTCCAATATTATGTTAATTTTCTCTGGCACAATTTTACATATCTGTCTTATTTTCTTACTTTTTGTATATATGTATATAGCTGAATGCCACTAATAATTTTGTCTCGTTTTACACCAGTAGAAGGGTGATTGTGCCCGAAAGCTTGTGAACTAATTTTGTGTAATAAAGAAACTCTTTCCTCATCAAGTATTTCGTTCTTAAAGTTTAGTGAAGGAATTATTATTTCAATAACTAAACCATCTATAACATCGATATCTTTTATCTCGATGGGTGAAGCAAAACTCACTCTGTCTTCAGTTCTCTCGTTTCACGCCATTGAATTCGCTCCACGTCGAGTTCTGGCTAAGAAATTCACAAGATGAAAGAAGTAAGTATTCAGCAGAGAAACTGCATTGCAAGAAAGGTGCACTTAACTCACATAACATAGATTTAGCAATTTACAATCTGCTCGTATCCACGCTGCATCTACTAGTATTTATCACTCAAGGGTAAATTTTGAGTGCAACACTTTTTATAGCATCAATTTATAAAATTAAAAATGCTTATAACAGCACTTAATTTTGCTCTACTGGTCCTACAATTTTTTTATTTTATAGAATCCAAATTACCATTTACAATATTAAGCAATTCGATATTTTAAAAAATATTGTAACGTTTGGTCTCTCAAAACGATGCTTCCTTGTCACGTAATGTGCACCATTTATCGCTCGTGAAACTATGGGGAGTATCTTCCAACAGAGTGGCTACCAGCTAGCAACATCACCGCATGATACTTCTAGGCAGGCATTGTCGTTAATACTTGTCTCTTTCTCACAACACAATCTGTACTTATAATCTCGAGACTCCAAAAAAGGTTTAGATATGGCCAAATTAATTTAATTTATCTATACATTTTGATAATAATACTCATGTATGTCAAATACCTATCGCTCTCTTAGTCTTGTTTAAAATTCAATATTTCCTCAAACTTTCTAAATAGATATAATTGTTTTGAAAAGAGAGCAATATATATTTAAATCATTAGATAATAAAAATGAAATATTGAATTGAATGAGAGATTTATTTGCCAATATTTCAGTTGACTGAACACGCCAACCTTTGTCAAAGTTATATTATGAGGCCTTGATAAAGGTTGGCGTTCAGCCAACGGAAATATTTTCAAATAAATCTCTTATTCAATCCAATATATGCCTTTTTATTATCTAAGATATAATTGTGTGTGATATATATCACAATATTTTTCTATCAACAAATTTGAAGCTAAATTGAAACTACCCCAGTTAAAATTATGCTAAACCCAATCACCCTTATAACTAAAGATTTAAAAAAAAGTTGAAAGATTTTTGTAGATTTCCGTAAATTAAAAGAAATAATTAGTTCAAACGAAAAAAAAATCCATCCAGGGTGAAGTGTCTTGTAAAAATATATTTTTTTAATTAACTCGAGAACTTCTTCAATAACTCCAGTTAATTAAATTGTATTTTTGAAAGACACCTCCCTGGATTTGAAAATTTTCACTCAAAAATTCTATTAAACAAGGTGTGTCCAATAAATAATGAGACTGGTCAAAAATAAAGAAAAAATAGAAAGATTAAAAAATATTTTTTTATTATTTTTCAAAAGAGTCCCCTCCCGCATCTATACATAATTTCCATCTCTTCTCCCATGATTTGAAACATTTAGAAAAGGCATCTTTCGGGATGTTCTTCAAGACCTTTTTCGAATCTGCTATGATGGACTCTCTAGTGTAAATTTCCTTCCTTTTAAAGCCATTTTGAGTTTTGGAAAGAGAAAAAAATAATTTGGAGCTAGGTCTGGGAAATAGGGAGGTTGTTGAAGTATTTGGATGCCGTGTTTAGCCAAATAAGTCAGTACAGATGTAGAGGTGTGTGGTGGTGCATTATCATGATGGATAATCCAATTTTTGGAACTCCACATTTCACTTCTTTTCAGACAAATTGATTCACGTACACGTCTCATAATGTTTAAATAAGACTCCTTATTGATTGTTTGACCTTCCTCTAGATATTCATAATGCACAATTCCCTTTATGTCAAAGAACGTGACCAATAAGACTTTGTTTTTTGACTTGCAAAGTCGGGATTTCTTCGTTCTTGGTTCATCTTTTCCTTTCCACTACATGGGTTGGCGTTTTGTTTCCGGGTCATAACCGTAAACCCATGCCTCGTCTCCAGTTATTACTTTTTCCTTCCAATTAGGGTTTTCTTCTACCATTTCAAGCATTTTTGACAACTTCAACACGATTCTCCTTTTGTTGGATTGTGAGCATTTTAGGGACAAATTTTGAAGGTGTCTTCTTTAACTGCAAGTCTTCTTTAATTATCGATCCAACTAATGATTTTGATATCCCTGTTTCTTCTACAATGTCTCGGAACCCTATTCGTGGATTTTCTTTTATCGGATTCTCTGCTAGGTGGCCAAGTTGACCGGTCGCGAAATTCTTCCGCTCCCGATAAGTAAATATTTTAAACTTATTATTTGCTTTTTTGTGCTTCTACTTGGGCTACGCCTTCTTGTGAGTATCCTGCCGTTGGCCTATAGTTTATATATTCTCTACGAAGATCATGAAGCTGATTTTATTTATTTCTATAATTAATATCTTCATTTTTGCTAGAGAAGCTGCTGTGATCACTAGATATGTAAATTTTCGCGCTAAAACTTTTGTTTATTATGAAAATAATTTCAAGGCTATCTCTTTTACTCATGCTGGAAAGGGAACTCGTCGATGTATTATTTTAATGCTGCTGCTAATGTCAGGTATTGAACCAAATCCTGGCCCCAAACAGACAAGACAAACAACATTAGATGTGGGCAAATATAAAGATTTGCATGATCTAATTTTAGCACTTTCAACTAAGATAGATGACTTTGGTAAAAAAAATGGAGACTAGACTTGATTTGGTAGAACAAGGATTGGACAAAATAAATCAGCGCCTACAACACTTCGAGTCATCATTGGAAGCCACTTCTAAAGCTGTCTCGCTTAATACAAATAGAATATCTGATCTCGAGAGACATTTGGAGCTTGAAGAGATGAGGAAGAGGGAAAGGAACTTGATTATTTATGGAATGGAAGGAGCAGAAGGTGAAACCCCTGAAGAATCTCGAGGTTTGATCCAAGATCTAATTTCAAACGCGATGCAAATTTCTGAAGATCTTAGGATATAACAGTGCCGAAGATTGACAAAAAAATCTAATTCGCCGCTGCTTATTGAGGTGCCTGTTTTCAAGCAAAGACTTCTGCTTTTTCGGAACGCTTTCAGACTCAGGGACAAAAAAATATTCGTAAATAAAGATTACCCTCCTACTATTAGAGATCAAAGGATATTGCTAATTAGCAAGCGAAAGGAACTCATGAGTGAGGGAACTGTTTCCAAACTAAGAGATAACAGGCTAATTGTCCATGGCATAAGCTACTCTGTTTTAAATGGCCGCGTTGTCAGCTCCAACGGGGATGCATTATAGCAAACTTCGGATAGCATTCGTACCACTGTCCAACCTAATTTTTCACAGTTAAAATATCTTTCTCAGGAAGAATTTTTGCAACAACCTAGACAAGAACTATCACATGATTGATCATTTCTAAAAACGAATAAAAGTCGCCAATCTGCACTTGTAGCTCAGCATTAACATTCTAATTATCAAAATAAAATGTTACATCACTAAGGAACAATCCTCATAGAATAATCTCCTGAAATATACTCTGTAGAATTATTATTTTCTCGATGAGAGTTCACTCACGGTAATAGATGGCAGATCTATCAGTGAAAATATGGAAACTTTTATTCTTCAACTCAAGGATCCTCAGTTATAGATCTTTCTATTGTTTCGCCTGCAGTACTTGAGCTGATTGTTGATCTTACTATTGAATGCATGCCTTATTTGGACCATCTACCACTTGTCCCAAAATTTAATGGTCTAAACAATATAAAGGCAAAAGATAATACGAAGTTTCGTTCTGTTGGCAAGTATTCCTGAACAGCTGACAAGGCTACATCTTACAAGGGCAGCTTGAGGAATTCAACGAATTTACTAGTGGTAGACTCCACAATTAACTCACAGGTCGAAAAGCTTACAAGTGAAGTCCAACCGGCAATGCCAAGGACGGGGAAGATGACTAGGAAGAGTTCTACATAGCTAAGAAGTTTCCGAGCTGCTACCAAATAACTTCAGAAGACCTAACACGACGTGGTAAATCCATGTATAGTAACTTTCTTTGCCTCCAATTTGCCCAGATTAATCTATTAGCTTGATTGTCTTTATATCATTTTCTCTGTACATAAATTTTATGTTACCATTAAGTTCTATCATTGTTTTCCCTGCATGTATCCTATATTTCTGCTTGGAGAATCTGTATAAGACTAAAGGGTCTTAATAAAGCTTTTGTTGTTGTTGTTGTTGATTTTCTTTTATAAAATTTGAAATTTGGCTCATTTTTCAGATTTCCTGTGCAGAATTGGACGTCCAACACGCTTCTCATCTTTCACCGAATCCATTCCATTTTTAAATCGTGAAAACCATCTAAATGTGGTGGGCTTATTTATATTTTCATTTCCAAATGCCAAATTCAACAAATCTAAAGTTTCTGAAGCCGATTTCCCAATTTTGTAGCAAAATTTAATACAAATTCGTTGTTCGATTTTTCTATCCATTACAAATTAGAAGTTGTTATGCAAGGCGTTATTTTTACAAGCTTACAATTTATCGACTGCGCGCGCAATCACGTGCTGTGATGTACCACAGTGTAGCTGAAGCTTTCTATTTTTTTAATAGACTTTTTTTTTTAATTATTTCATTTTTTCCCTGTTTTTGACCGGTCTCATTATTTATTGGACACACCTTGTATATAAGGGATTATTATTTTTAGAGGTAATTAGTCCCCAGCCTCTCTTTGATAGAAACAGTATTGAATAATGTGAAAAATAGTAAAAAGGTGAAATTGTACTAGAATCAGGTAAATAAATTAAGTGAAAGGAATATCCTAATCATAAAACTGAAAGTTGCTGATAGTTTGCGCTATCTGTCGGACTATATATTATCTAATCGTTGACCAAATACCCTTTTTGATTAATTAAGCGAAGCTAACTACGTACGCGGGCTGTCCCGACAGATGGCGCAAGCCATCAGAAACTTTTTGTTAAACTATCAGGAGAGGCCTTTTTCTTAAGTATTGAATATATGAGCTAACGAGCCAAGTTATATGTGAACATAAGTTGGTCATTCTGGCAAGTTCAGATCGAACCTAGATTGTGAACCATTTTGCCTTTCGTAACCTTTGAAAACCCCACCACAAATATATGGACGTGTTATAAATCAGCAGTCATTAATGTGGATTGAATTTCATTTTTGCTGATAAATCAACATTTTATGGTATTAATTGTTGTAGACAAATCTTCATTGTTGTAGATAAAATACTCATTGTTGTAGTTTAAATACTCATTTTTGTGTATAAGATTTCTTTGGGGCAGATAAAAGTTCATTGTTGCGAATAAAGTAAACTTTGTTTTGGATTAAGCTCCGATTTTGCGGCTGAAGTAGTCATTGTTGTAGATAAATAGTCATTGAGCTAAATTCCATTGTTGCGAATGAAGTACGAGGTATGTTCAAAAAGTATCGCGACTTTTGTGTTTTCAAAATTTATTTATTTATTCATGAATACCTATTTTGTCCCCTTCAAAGTAATTCCATGAGATATTATACACTTGTGCCAACGGTTTTTCCAATCTTCGGAGCACTTAAAAATATCATTTTTTAAAAATCTTTTTCAGCTCCTCCTTCGATGACGTCTTTATCTTGTCAAGCATACTGTAACGTCGTCCTTTCATGGGCCTCTTCAGTTTAGGGTACAAGAAAAAGTCACAGGGGGCCAGATCTGGGGAATACGGTGGCTGCGGCATCATTAGTGTGTTGTTTTTGGCCAAAAGGTCGCGCACAAGCAACGATGTGTGAGCAGGGGCGTTATCGTGGTGCAAAAGCCAATTTTTGTTCTTCCACAAATCCGGGCGTTTCTGGCGGATTGCTTCGCGCAAATTGCGCATAACTTGCAGGTAATATTCCTTATTGACCGTTCTACCATGTGGCAAGAACTCATGATGCACCACGCCCCTGCAATCGAAGAAAACTGTCAGCAAAACTTTCACATTCAACCGAACTTGGCGCGCTTTTTTCGGTCTTGGTTCGTGCGGCAGCTTCCATTGAGATGATTGAGCTTTGGTTTCCACGTCATAACCATAAACCCACGCTTCGTCACCAGTTATGACCCTCTGGAGCAAATTTGGGTCGTCGCGGACAGAGTCCAACATCTCATTAGCAATGTTGATGCGATGCTGTTTTTGGTGCAATTGAGCAATTTTGGTACAAATTTCGCGGCGACCCGTCTCATGCCCAAATCATTGATAAAAATCGAATGGCACGAGCCAATCGATATGTTTAGGTCCTCAGCAACTTCTCTAACGCTGATTCGACGATTGGCCAATATCATTTTCTCCACTTCATTAATTTTTTCGTCTGTTGTTGAAGTGCTCGGGCGTCCGGCACTCTATTCGTCGTTCACATCTTCTCGGCCTTCTGAGAACATTTTGTACTTCCGATAAACGTTGCTTCGGTCCAAGGTAGCTTCTCCGTATGCCACAGTCAACATTCGGAATGCATCCGCGCACTTAATTTCGTTTTTCACTCAAAATTTGATACAGGTTCATTGATCCATTTTTTTTAATAGGTAAAAATCGAAGACGATCCAAAACACCTGCAAGCAAAGCCGCTGTCAACAATTAAGTGAACATTCAAAATGGCCGAGCTTGTCGGTATAAGTGAGAGACATGAGTACCAACATAAAGCCACAAAAAGATTGAAATTCGAATATACGTAACCCGCGAAAATTCAAAAGTCGCGATACTTTCTGAACACACCTCGTAGACATTGTCGTGCATTAATAGTCATTCTTTTGGATAAATAGTCATTAATTTTAGTTAAATCTCATTGTTGCGGATAAAGTAGACATTGTCGTGCATTAATAGTCATTTTGTGGGTAATTTCATTTTTGTTAATGAAATGCTTATTGAAAAAATAGCACAAATGTGATATTGTACTGGGATAAGATGCAAAAATTATAAAAATAAAAAGGCATCTCCTTATCGTTCAACTGAAAGTTGCTGAAAGCTTGCGCCATCTTTCTGAATAAATATCAACAATTTTCTTTGATTTTCAATTATTCCGGAATTGGCCAAATACCCATTTTTTCTTAATCAAGAAAAGCTAACAAGTTCGCGTTTCGGGCTGTTGGCCCTCATCAGAGTGGTGCAAGCTGCACCTCAGCGACAAAAAAACTGGTGGAAAACTGAAATACTTATTGTTTTGTGTAAAGTAGATTATTGTTTTTGGATAAAGTTTGATTTTTGTGAATTTATTCTAATTGGTGCGGATGAAGTAGTCAATGCAGTGAATAACGTAGTCATTATTAAAGATAAACCAGTGATTGTGTGTAAGTTGTGGATAGAAAAAATCAATTACTGTAGATAAGGTTTCATTGTTGTCGAAAAATACATTTACGCTTAAAAATACATTGTTGCGGATAAAGTAGTTATTGGTATGGTATGATTTTATTTTTACGTATATATAGTAATTTTTGTGGATAAATCTTCATTGTTTTATATAAAATATTAATTGTTGAGGTTAAAATACTCATTTTTGTGTACAAGATATTTTTTGGCAGATAAAAGGCCATTGTTGCGAATAAGGTAATCTCTGTTTTAGATTAAGCTTCGTTTTTACCGCTGAAGTAGTCATTGTTGTGAATAAATAGTCATTAATATGAGTTAACTCCCATTGTTGCGGAAGAAATAAACATTGTCGTGTATTAATAGTAATTGTTGTGGATAAATAGTCATTAATTTGAGTTATATCTCATTGTTGCGGATTAAGTAGACATTGTCGTGCATTCATTAGTCATTGATGCATATGAATAGTCATTAATTTGATTTAAACCCCATTGTTGCGGATGAAGATGTGGGATGGTTGCGTGCGTGGTGGTGTGTCTTGTGGAAAGACCGCTGATAAAATTATAATTTTTTTTTAAATAAATTTATTTATTTAAAGCCCCGAAATATATAGAGAGGAAAGAAGTAAGGCCGCTGGAAGCAAGCCTTGTTGTTTGAACGACGCGCGTGGCAAGAGTCCCAGATGCCGCCCGTGAATACGTGGTGAAGTGTTCTCCCAGCTAGCGCTTGCAGAGTCGTAGTGAGGTTCCACACTTCTGCCCGTATGTGAAGTGAAGCTTTGTCCCAGTTCGCGCTCACTGAAGCAAAGTGTGTTTGCCACATAGACATTGTCGTTCATTAATAGTCATTTTTTGGGATAAATAGACATCAATTTGAGTTAAATCTCATTGTTTCGGATGAATTGGACATTGTCGTGCATTAATTGCCATTGATGTGGATGAATAGTCATTAATTGAATTTAAATCCCATTGTTGTGGAAGAAGTAGACATTGTCGTGCAATAATAGTCATTGTTGTGGATAAATAATCATTAATTTGAGGTAAATCTCATTGTTGCGGATGAAGTAGAAATTGCCGTGCATTAATATTCATTGATGTGGATAAATAGTCATTAATATTAAAATAAAAACATGAAGCCTCCAGGGAAAAGTTTCTTTAAAAAAAAAATATTTACAAAATATCTCGAGCTTTCGGGCAAGTAAGCCCTTCTGCGGGAGAAAATGCTTTACATGATTAATATGCCAATAAAATATTATTTGAAATTAAATAAAGTCCATTCATTGTTTACATTTGTTTTGAGGCATAATCAACGCGGGCTTCTGTTGCGCGTGCTTCACTTGAGGGTTATGGGGTGGGCTCAGGGAATTTAATGTTATAAACTTCCGGAATATCTATTCTTCTGTTAATTATATTGTGCTTTCTGGATATGATGGATTCAATTATTAGTCTCTGTAGTCTATTGGGGATGTTGGTGTAATGGGTCTTTGGTTCTGATAGGGAGAAGGAATGGTCTGATTCTCTTATATGTTGGTATACTAAAGATCTATTGTCTTGATTATCTATATTTCGTTTATGTTCTGATACTCTTATATTTTAATGTCTGCCAGTTTCACCAACATATTTAGTTTTGCATTCGTTGCATTCTATGGAGTATATGGCATTCTTAATATATTGGAAGGATAATCAATTATATTGTTCTTTGTAATGGGGTTTCTTAGTAACGAATTATAATTAGGTGAGTTTCTGAAAAAGGTTTTGATTCCAAATTTCTTCAGATGACGGGCTATAGAAACAGATACTGGTGAATAGGGAATACTGCTAATAGATTTATAAATTGGGGAATTCCGAATTTCAGAGGGGCTATAGAAATGTCTTAGAATAAATGATAAAGGATATTGACAAGTCTTTAGATTTCTTATAATATTCTGAGTTTTTTCCGTTTTAAAGGTTTGAAGTGAGCAATGGCTATGGATACGTTTAGTTATGGTCTTTACCGTACTGATTTTATGGCTGAGTGGGCAGTAGGAGGAAAAACGGATATAGTCGGGGTTGAAGGATGGCTTATAATAAACAGTTGTTTGGAATATATTCTGTATGCGAATATTTTTTATATCTAGAAAAGGCAGGCTATTGTTTGTTTCTTTTTAAAATGTGAAATTTAGGTTAGGAGGGTAACTGTTGAGTCTTTCTAGTATGTTCTTAGTTTGATTTTCGGGGCATATACAGAATATGTCGTCAATATGACAACGCCATAAAACTATATCTGACAGGAATAGGGAGGTTATCCAACTGTCTATGCGACGCATGACTATTTCGACTACTTATGTTGAGAGAGAGCTCCCCATGGGAGAACTTTTAATCTGTTCATAAGTTTTGGAATCGTATTCAGAATATTTGTTTCGAGGCATAGGGCTATAAGTTTGGTTATTTTCCTGACTATGATCTGATCAACCTGATTTTCTCTCAAGAATTCTTCGGTGCTGCTTAGTATCAGATGGTGTGGGAGACTTGGGTAAAGGGATTCTACGTCGAATGAGATCATGATCTTGTTTGCTTGGGGTTGGTACTTGAGTAGTTCATCTATGAAGGTGGTGGTGTTGGAAATGGAGAACGGGGAGTTTTGCTGCTTGATTATGGGTTTGATAAAAGTTGAGATGAACTTGGAGAGAGGTGCTGTTTGGGAATGGTCGAAAGTCACTATGGATCTTAAGGGGACATTTGGTTTATGTATTGGGAGTACAAATAAGTTTTAAAAGATTTGCAAAAGAAGCCACAACAAATATTATATAAACAGCATCGGACCTTGTGTGTGTGTAAGGTTTCATGTTAAGGCTTCATCATTTCCCCAAAAAAATCAGAAGAAGTCTTTTCACTCAAGTGTAAGGAACTTTTTTTGTGTGCTCTAACCATGTCAACCTTTTTGCCAACAAAACACAATTTGCGGGAAGCGCTGCTTTTTTGTTTTAATTTGAAGAAAAGTGCAACTGATGGACATCGATTGCTGAGTGAGGCATATGGTAAACATGCTCTATCAATAAAATCATATGAGCACTGGTTTCGGCGTTTCAAAAGTGGCGATTTTGACACCAGAGACAAAGAACGCGGAGGGTAGCCAATAAAGTTCGAAGACGCTGAGTTGGAGGCTTTATTGGACGAAGATTCAAGCCAAACTCAAGAGGAGCTCGCTGAAACCTTGGGAGTGACTCAACAAGCGATTTCGAACCGTCTCAAGGTCATGGGTATGGTGCAAAAACAAGGAAATTGGGTTCTATATGAACTCAAGCCAGGAAACATCGAGCGCCGTATTTGCACGTGCGAACTACTGCTCAAAAGACAAAATCGGAAGGGTTTTTTTGCATCGAATCGTGACGGGGGACGAAAAGTGGATTCACTACGACAACCCAACGCGCAGAAAATCGTGGGTTAAGCCCGGTCATGCATCAACTTCAACGGCCAAACCGAATATTCATGGCAAGAAGCTAATGCTGTGCATCTGGTGGGATCAGCTCGGAGTGATCTACTATGAGCTACTTCAGCCTAACGAAACCATCACTGGAGAACGTTACCAACAACAATTGATGCGATTAAGCCGAGCATTGAAGATTAAACGCCCACTATATGCCAAAAGACATGACAATGTGATCTATCAGCACGTCAACGCTCGGCCACGTGTTGCAAAAGTTGTCAAGAAGACTTTGGAGGCGCTTCAATGGGATGTCTTACCCCACCCGCTGTATTCACCAGACATTGCTCCTTCAGACTACCACATGTTCCGTTCAATGACACATGGCCTGGCCGAGCAGCACTTCACTTCTTACAAAGAGTCGAAAAATTGGATCAATGTTTGGATCGCCTCAAAAGACGAGGAATTTTTTCGACACGGAATCCGTATGCTGCCTGAAAGATGGGAAAAAGTCGTAGCTAAAGATGGACAATACTTTGAATGAAATATATTGTACTGATTTCTCTGAATAAAGCTTCGAATTTATAAAAAAAAATCCCTCAAAACTTATTTGTACTCCTAATATTTTAGGAAGGCCATATATATTAAGGCATCTGTTTGTATATTTGACAAGAGGTCTTTCAATTCTTCATTCGAAATATTACGTTCTTTATGCATTTTTCTGAGTTCTTTTTTGAAAGAAGAGTATGATCGGGTTTTTTCTTCTTTGGAAATGTGTTTGAAGGTAGTTTGATCTTCAAGGATGCTCAGCATTTTACTATGGTAATCAGTTTCGTCCAGAATAACTGTTTGACCGCCTTTATCTGATTGGGTGATGATTATTTCTTTATTGTTTCTTAACTCTTTAATCAGTCGGTTCTCATGAGGGTTACTTGGGGGAAGGGTTACTGGTTCACTTAGAAGATTAGTTACAAGATGTCTAATAATATTCTTTTCTTGGTGGGTAAAAGTTTTGATATGGCTGCTTCAACTCCACTTACTATTCTGATGGGATCTGTTTTTTGCATATTCCTGAATCCCATACCTTTGGATAATAAAGCTAATTCTTCTTGGGTTAGGGTAGTTTTTGACAGGTTGACTATTTTATTGAGGTTATTGTTTCTATTTAGATTTGGATTATTAAATTTCAGTGCCCAATATTCCAGTTTTTTACTCTGCCTTCTCTCTACTTCTGTTCTTACTTTCGTGATTTCAGACGTGGTTCGGACTATTATTTCGTACATTTGTTTTTCTGGTACAATACGGAAGTGATGCATAAGAGTTCTTTGATTGTTTTCGATAACAATCGAATGTTGAAATAACAGCCCTGTGTTCTGGTCCTCAACAATCTATATTGAGTTTCCTTTATTACTTTAGCTGAGAAAAGGTTTTTGACAGGATATGTTATTCTTAAGGATGGGGGGACAAAGTTCACCTCTTCACAGAAACGATTGAAACCCAGATGACATCTCCACTTCGCTAGTTGCAATGATTTTTTGTGAATCTGGTTTAAATAAAAATTGATTTGATATGGCGATAAATTTATGACTTAACTTGAGTTCACAATTCGATAAAATAATCCCTTGAATTAATATTAAAATAAAAACATAAAGCCTCCAGGGAAAAGATTATTTTAAAAATATTTTTTATTTAAAAAATATCTCGAACTTTCGGGAAAGAAAGCCCTGCTACGGGAGAAAATGATTTACATGATTAATACGCCAATAAAATATGATTTAAAATTAAATAAAGTCCATTCATTGTTTACATTTGTTTTAAGGCATAATCAACGCGGGCTTCTGTTGCGCGTGCTTCACTTGGGGGTTATGGGGAGGGGGGCTCAGGGAATATAATGTTATAAACTTCCGGAATATATATTCTTCTGTTAATGCTATTGTGCTTTCTGGATATGATGGATTCTATTATAAGTCTCTGTAGTCTATTGGGGATGTTGGAGTATTGGGTCTTTGGTTCTGATAGGGAGAAGGAATGGCCTGTTTCTCTTATATGTTGGTATACTAAAGATCTACTGTCTTGATTATCGATATTTCGTTATGTTCTGATACTCTTATATTTAAATGTCTGCCATTTGGTTTTGCATTCGTTGCATTCTATGGAATATATGGCATTCTTAATATTGGAAGGATAATCAATGGTATTGTTCTTTGTTATGGGGTTTCTTAGTAACGAATTATAATTAGGTGAGTTTCTGAAAAGGCTTTGATTCCAAATTTCTTCAGATGACAGGCTATAGAAACAGATACTGGTGAATAGGGAATAGCGCTAATAGATTTATAAATTGGGGAATTCCGAATTTCAGAGGGGCTATAGAAATGTCAGAATTTTGAGTATGCCTTAAAACAAATGTAAACAATAAATGGACTTTATTTAATTTTAAATCATATTTTATTGGCGTATTAATCATGTAAAGCATTTTCTCCCGTAGAAGTGCTTACTTGCCCGAAAGCTCGAGATATTTTTTTAAATAAAAAATATTTTTAAAAGAAACTTTTCCCTGGAGGCTTTATGTTTTTATTTTAATATTAATTCAAGGGATTAATTTATTGAATAGTCATTAATTTATTCAAATCCCATTGTTGCGGATGAAGTAGACATTGTCATGCATTAATAGTCATTGTTATGGATAATAGTCATAAATTTGAGTTAAATCACATTGGTTGCGGATGAAGTAGACATTGTCGTGCATTAATAGTCATTGTTATGGATAATAGTCATTAATTTGAGTTACATCTCGTTTTTGTGGATAAAGTAGACATTGTCGTGCATTAATAGTCATTGTTATGGATAATAGTCATTAATTTGAGTTAAATCCCATTGTTGCGGATGAAGTAGACATTGTGGTGCATCAATAGTCATTGTTATGGATAATAGTCATTAATCAATTCAAATCCCATTGTTGCGGATGAAGTAGACGTTGTCGTGCAATAATAGTCATTGTTGTGGATAATAGTCATTAATTTGAGTTAAATCCCATTGTTGCGGATGAAGTAGACAATGTCGTGCATTAATAGTCATTGTTATGGATAATAGTCATTAATTTATTCAAATCCCATTGTTGCGGATGAAGTAGACATTGTCGTGCATTAACAGTCATCGTTATGGATAATAGTCATTAATTTGAGTTAAATCCCATTGTTGCGGATGAAGTAGACATTGTCGTGCATTAATAGTCATTGTTATGGATAAAAGTCATTAATTTATTCAAATCCCATTGTTGCGAATGAAGTAGACATTGTCGGGCATTAATAGTCATTGTTATGGATAATATTCATTAATTTGTGTTAAATCCCATTGTTGCGGATGAAGTAGACATTGTCGTGCATCAATAGTCATTGTTATGGATAATAGTCATTAATTTGAGTTACATCTCGTTGTTGCAGATAAAGTAGAGGCATTAGTAAATTAAATTTAATTGCCATCTATCGTTAGAATTTGACACGAATAAATTTACTGGCAATGAGCTTCTTTTAAATATCATCAAATATTATCTCTACAGACCTTACTGCAATGATATGAGTAATTGAATGAGAGGGCTTGGCTCATCAGTAGTGAACCCTCTCGGCGGTTTCGCCAAATTAATTTCTAGACCTCCCTACTATTGTATGGAATTGGTTTGGAATATACCCTATATATTTGTTATGAAAACATATTTTGCGGAAGAGATTTGCTCGATGCAATACCTTGCAATTAAATGTATGTTCCTCTACAGACCTATAAGCTTATGTCCATTGTTCAATAAACACCCCTAAGCTGTCTTTCATAGAAAATACAGGGTATATTCCAAACCAATCCAATACAATAATAGAGCGGTCTAGAGATTAATTTGATGAAACCGCTGAGAGGGTTCACTACTGATGAGCCAAGCCCTCTCATTCAATAACTCATATCATTGCAGTAAGGTCTATAGAGATTATATTTGATGATATTTAAAAGAAGCTCATTGCCAGTAAATTTATTTGTGTAAAATTTTAAAGTAGACATTGTCGTGCATTAATAGTCATTGTCGTGCATTAATAGTCATTGTTGTGGATAAATACTCATGAATTTGATTTAAATCCCATTGACAATTAAAATAAATTTTTTGACAACTTAGTCAATATTTACAAAATGAGGAAGAGATCACAAAAATAACACTGATAGACAAAACTTAAGGAAGTTGTACCTTATAGCATATATATATATATATCAGGATTCAGAAAATATCTCTCAGATTTATTTTCTGAATCCCGATATATATATGCTATAAGGTACAACTTCCTTAAGTTTTGTCAATCAGTGTAATTAGAGAAAATAAAAAGATAGCGAAAAGCGTGTTAGAACCTAGGACATCAGGTTCTAAAGTCTAAAGCTTTCGCGGCTAGGCTTTTTCGCCTTATTTTATAGCAATTTAAAGAATAATTCTAATATTGTCAAGAAGCTCCATCCAGATGGGACACCTGTCAATCATCCCTGGACCCCGGGGGGAACCACAGGTGTGAGAGGTTCTCGGAAGCTGCTCTGTAAATAAGAAAAACGGGACGGTGGCTGACGCCGCTCATTAGGATTATCTTTAACTTGGGGTAAGTTGGACTGGACAGCATTGAGAAGGCGGAGCGCCTGGTGGAAAATGGACTCACCATCAACAACACCTTCCTCAGAGCATTCCCATACAGAAGGAAGGCGGAGAAGATCATCATCGGGAACCTGCCGATAGCAGTGAGGGAGGAGGACATCATTGAAGCCCTGCGACCTTACTTCTGGGTTGTCTCCCTGGCCTATGAAGTGGTGTCCTGTAACGGCTACACCTGGACCACCGGCAACAGGGAGGCCTTCGTCCTTCTGAATGAAGGACGCAAACTCCACTAGCTCCCTGTCAAGCTGGTGATCATCTCCAAAGGGGAGTCTACACCCACCTACATCACCTACGGTGTTAGGTGTAGTAGATGTCACCGCCAGGAACATCGGCGAGCCACCTGCCCCCAGGGCACCCGAAATGGACCGGTGTTGACACCTCCACCCTCCCAGTCCACCCCCTTTAACAAATCCGCCCTCTCAACACCACCTGCGGAACTGTCTGCGCCCTTCAAGCAGACCCCCTCAACATCCTCCAGCATTGCCGCGCATGCGTCCGTGGCGAACTTCCCTGTCCGTCCCTACGAGAATCCAACCCCCGAGCTTCCTGCTCCTGCGCCGAGCACCAGCCAGTTGCCGTCACGACCAGAGCCCTTCCTAACCAATACTGAGTCATCAGCGGCTCCT
The DNA here is from genome assembly GCA_030710605.1 of Cordylochernes scorpioides. NCBI lineage: Eukaryota > Metazoa > Arthropoda > Arachnida > Pseudoscorpiones > Chernetidae > Cordylochernes > Cordylochernes scorpioides. The sequence continues at coordinate 34,054,117 of CP092865.1, read as the reverse complement.
GAAAAGGAGAACCAAACCATGACGGTACCCCAGTCTACTACCCCCGTGGCCCAAATCCTATCTCCCTCTCTGGCCCTTCAGGAGAGGGATCAGGTAGAGAATATGTTCATAGAGCTAAACGCTGACTCTATTCTGGCACCTCTCTATGAAGAGACCGCTCTGACAGAGAAACACTCCCCGATGAACTCTCCTATGGAAATAGGAAAATTCTGTACGATTTCCTCGGCGATGCAATTGAGCACGTTGGGGACAAAAACCCTTTTATAATCACGGGACTTTCCAAACTCAGGGCGGCCTTGAACATTTGACATTATCCAGACGTCCCTTCAGAGAAGGATCATGTCTGATGTAAATATACATTTTTTTTCTGTAACTTTAAAATTGCCAATATATAATATTATATGAACGATTAACAAAGTAGTTTCAATCTCAATCTCTCTCTCCCTATAAATACCCCTTATAATAAATTAATTATTCCCAAATTTGCCCTTGCTTTATTTATCTCCGCGACATATTTTGGCGGAGACGCTGGGTAACGTGACGGAACTTCGAAGAAGTCGACGTCTACAGGGACTTGAACCAATTATTTAACTTTTGCCAGAACGAATAAAAATGGAAGACGACCACAGACCTACTGTTAGCCGTTCCTACCTCCCTTGTCAGCGCCAACGAGATCCATCTACCTTTTCTGGAGATGGAAATATAAACCCTGGACAGTGGTTGAAGGAGTACGAGAGATTGTCGAAGTACAACAGATGGGACGACCCCATGAAGCTTGCCAATGTCGTCTTTTACTTGAACAGAACTGCTGGAAGGTGGTTTGATAATAACGAAGAATCACTCAACTCGTGGAGAAGCTTTGAAGACGCATTCCGCGGTGTGTTCGACTGCTCGACGCGCCGAGGAGGGTCTGAAGTCAAGAGCACAGAAGGCGGAGGAATCCAGCGAGTCATATATCCAGGAGATTCTTAGTCTCTGCCACCAGGTGAACCCTCGCATGGAAGAAGGTGAGATAGTTGCTCACATTATAAAGGGAATTTCGGAGGACACATACCAGGTATTGGTGGCAAAAGACATACAGACGGTAGATGAGATCCTGAAGTTTTACCGTCATCTGACAACCATCAAGCAGCGCAGGATCGGCCGTACGAAATTCGCCAAGTTGTCAAACGTAATGCCCATTTCATGTGTTGACGACTCAGACGACTTGGCCGGCTTAATTCGGCGCATCGTTAGAGAAGAGATACAAAAGGTCTTCTCACAACCTGAAGTGGGCAATCCTCTCCGAGAGGTAACGCCCTGGAACAGACTGTGAGGGAAGAGTTAGCCGTGTTCTCCAACCTACCAGAGCACAAATCAACGAGGTACAACAACAACCACGCACGCCCTATAATATCGACCGACCAAACCAACCCAGGAAGACGGAACATTGGAGAACCTACGACGACAAACCAATCTGCTTCCACTGCGGACGACCCGGACATGTCGTCTGTTATTGTAGGGAACGACGGCAGGTCTTCGCTGAAGCCAGGTCAAGGAATGGCGGAGATGGAAGAAATGTTGGATTTTCGAGTCGACCCCCGAGATATGACGCCGACAACTACTATGTAACGCCCCAAACCTCGACGTACTTCTACCGGAGCTCTTCCCCACTTCCAAGCCGCGCAAGGTCGCCAGCCCGAAAACAATCCCAGTCGCCAGCCCGTCGTTTCAGTCGTTCTCCCAAGCCTCAGAATGTGAAAAACTAAGTGGAGCGGCTTCTAACGGGGGTGAGGTCGCCATTGAGGAAAATCCTCCAGGGTATATCGCCGCTAAATTAAAAGAAAATTTTGTTATGGTCGAAATAAATGGACACAAAATTAAAGCATTGGTGGATTCGGGAGCAGACTTTTCTGTTATTTCAGACAAATTTCGACGCGAACTAAAGACACCTCTCTTCAAAGAACCAGATCCCATTCTTAAAGCCGCAAACAAAAATTTAATAGAGACCCTAGGAAAATGTGCCCTGAACATAGAAGTTAATGGTCTGAAGATATCCTTTGAATTCGTTGCTATGGTGGAATGCAGCCAGGACATCATATTCGGATGGGACTTCTTCAAGGCCACCGAAGCCGTCATTGATTGTGGCAGAAATGAACTCCATCTCGGGGAAACCTCTGTCCTGGAATCTCGAGAGGAGGAAAACCAGAGATTGTTTGCTTCTGACGACTTTGTCATCCCGCCTAAATCAATAAAGAAGATCAGTGTGATAAACGAAGAAATATGTGGTGTTAGAAATGTTTTAGGCTCAACTTCTAAGGACTTATTATTAAGAAAGTTATTGGTATAAGTTCTTATACCAAACTCATTGGTTACATTTCGACATGGCCGAGGTAGTATTTGGGTTGCGAATGGAGCGTCTTGGCCGCAACTGATTCCATCGGGAATAAATATGTGCACCATGGAAAGTTATGAGAATGGGATTATCTGCAGTCTTATTGAATCCAGCGATAAGTTACAAGAAACGCAGCTAAAGTCACGTGAATGGTCACAAAAAATAAACCTTAATTTAGATCCAGGGCTGTCTGAAATTCAAAGGTTACAGCTTGTTTCATGCCTTGACGAGTTTATTGACATATTTGACTTTGGGGTAACTCCTATTAAGCCCACCAGTACTGTGAAACACAAGATAAACACAGGAGCACCACTCTCCTATCAAACAGCGGCCCTATAGAGTAGCACCAAGTGAACGACGACTAATTCAAGATGAAGTGAACAAGATGATTGAAAATCACATCGTGAAGCCCTCTGAAAGTCCTTGGTCATCTCCAGTTATTCTTGTTCGAAAGAAAGATGGGACCTGGAGATTCTGCGTAGATTATCGTCGATTAAAAAGGATAACAAAAAAAAAGATGTTTACCCGCTGTAACTCATTGACGATGCCTTGGACAGTTTAGCCAGCTCTAGTTACTTCTCCACGACGGATCTTCGGTCCGGGTATTGGCAGATTGAAGTGGATGAAAAAGACAGGGAGAAAACTGCCTTCATCTCTCCAGATGGATTGTATGAATTCCGAGTAATGCCTTTCGGTCTATGCAATGCTCCAGCAACGTTTGAAAGGATGATAGATAGTGTTCTGGGCAGTCTTAAATGGAACATGTGCCTTTGCTATCTGGACGACATCGTAGTTTACGCACCTACCTTTGAGGAACATCTACGACGTCTACAACTTGTATTAAGGTGCATCCAGAAAGCTGGACTAAGCTTGAAACAAAAATAGTGTATTTTTGTATCAAGGAGGATAAAGATTTTAGGACACCTTGTTGACGCCAATGGAATTCATCCAGATCCAGATAAAGTTGAAGCCGTCTCTAAATTTCCGAGGCCAAAGAATATCTCTGAACTGATGAGCTTTCTTGGATTATGTTCCTATTACCGAAGATTTATTGAAAACTTTGCCGACAAAGCTAGATCTTTGCATGACCTAATGAAGACTGAAAAACAATTCTATTGGGATGCAGCTCAAGAGAAAGCGTTTGAAGTCCTTAAAACAGCTCTAATTTCAGAGCCTGTCTTGGGACACTTTGATGAATCTGCTGATACCCATCTACACACGGATGCAAGAGGACATGGTATTGGAGCTGTTCTTCTACAAATACAAGGTGGAAAGGTTATCTTGAAGCATGAAGCTCCTAGAGAAATGATAACAGATCGCGGAAGAAATTTCATTTCTCAAGTAATAAAATAGATCAATGCTCTGTGCGGAATTGTGCACAGATTTACAACGGCCTACCATCCCCAGACCAACGGCCTGACTGAAACGTTCATCAAAACTCTGGGAGATATGTTGTCCATGTACACAGGTGTTGAGCAGAAGGACTGGGACCTAGTTTTACCCTACGTAACTTTTGCTTACAACACTGCTAAACAGGAGGCAACCGGCTACACTCCGTTCTTTCTTTTCCACGCCCGCGAGGCCGAGACATACATCGATGCCGTACTACCTTACCTACCAGATAAGATCTCTGACCACTACGTTGGAGAACTAGTGACCAGAGCTGAGGAAGCGCGTCAACTCTCCCGATCACGCCTTCTACAATCACAGGCGAAAGACCGTAGACTTTACGACCAGAAGTCTATTACCAGAAGGATGATCTTGTGTATTTTTACTCCCATCCGAAAAGTAGGACTCTCAGAAAAGCTACTGAAGAGATACTTCGGTCCCTACAAGGTGACCAAGAATCTTTCAGAAGTTACGTATGAAGTAAAGCCCGTGGACCCTTCTCCCCGATCACGGAAATGTCATTCGGATGAAGCCCTACCTGGATCCTGAAGAACAACATTCCATTCTGCTAGGGAACACCAGCCGTGATAGATTTCATTCCAGAACAAGGGCTGAAACAAGCTAATCAACGGGTTGCTGTTTTCTCTAAAGAGGGAGTAATGTCAAGAAGCTCCATCCAGATGGGACACCTGTCAATCATCCCTGGACCCCGGGGGACCACAGGTGTGAGGGGTTTTCGGAAGCTGATCTGTAAATAAGGAAAACGGGACGGTGGCTGACATTAGGATTATCTTTAACTTGGGGTAAGTTGTACTTTCTCTCTCCCTATAAATACCCCTTATAATAAATTAATTATTCCCAAACTTTCCATTGCTTTATTTATCTCCGCGACAATATTTACAAATTTAAGATTTCAGCCGGGGAGTCTTCCCCGCCGTTCAAGTGTCCTTTTTGAGGATAAAGTAGACATTGTCGTGCAATAATAGTCATTTTGTAGATAAAGTCATTAATTTGAGTTAAATCTAATTGTTGCGGATAAAGTAGGCATTGTCCTGCATTAAGAGTCATTGTCGTGCATTAATATTCATTGTTGTGGATAAATAGCCATTAATTGGATTTAAATCCCATTGTTGCGGATGAAGTAGACATTGTCGTGCAAAATTAGTCATTGTTAAGGGTAATTTCATTTTTGTTAATGAAATACTTATTGAAAAAATAGTACAAATATATATGATATTGTACTGAGATGAGGTACAAAAATTATAAAAAAGAAAAAGTCATCTCCTTATCGTGCAACTGAAATTTGCTGATAGCTTGCGCCATCTATCTGAATAAATATCAACTTTTCTCGTTGATTTTCAATTATTCCATAATTGGCCAAATACCCATTCTTGCTTAATCAAGAAAAGCTAACCACGTAAGCGTTTGGGGTTGTTGGCCCTCATCAGCCTGGTGCAAGCTGTACCTCAGCAACCAAAAAAACTGGTGGAAAACTGAAATACTTATTGTTTTTGGATAAAGTTGAATTTTTGTGAATGTATTTTAATTGTTGCGGGTAAAGTAGTCAATGCGGTGAATAATCTAGTCATTATTAAATTAAAATTAGTGATTTTGTGAAATTGTGGATAGAAAAAGCCATTACTGTAAATAAAGTTTCATTGTTGTCGAAAAATATATTTGCGCTCAAAAATACATTGTTGGGGATAAAATAGTTATTGGTATAGTATGAGTTTTATTTTTACGAATAAACATAAATTTTTGTGGATAAATCTTCATTATTGTAGATCAAATATTCATTGTTGAGGTTGAAATTAAAGGTGTATCAAGGTGTTGATATTAAAAATAAATAAGGCATCTACTGACCACGAGCACATGTGCTTTTTAGAGGGCAGAGCGCTATCTCCACGCTGACGAGCGCCAACAGCGCGAAACGCGTTCGTGGATGGCTTTTCTTGATTTATCAATAAATTGGGTTGGCCAAATATCACGGAGTAAGCTAAATAAATGTTTGGTTTATTTCTGCTCCACTAGATGGCGCTCTGCCCTCTAAAAAGCACATGTGCTCGTGGTCAGTAGATGCCTTATTTATTTTTAATATATATATATTAAGAAAAAGGCATCTCCGTATCGTGCAACTGAAAGTTGCTAATGGCTAGCGCCATCTATCGGAATAAATATCAACTATTCTAGTTGAATTTTAATTATTCCAGAATTGGCCAAATACCCATTCTTGATTAATCAAGAAAAGCTAACCACAGACGCGTTTCGGGCTATTGGCCCTCATCAGCGTGGTGCAAGCTGTACCTCAACGACCAAAAAAAATGGTCATTAAGGCATCCTGAAAAATCATGAAATGGGTAGTTAAGGCCAGAATTGCGTGATAACGATACACAATGTGAAAAAATAGTACAAATGTAATATTGTACTGGGATAAGGTGCATAAATTAAGAAAAAGGCATCTCCTTATCGTGCAACTGAAAGTTGCTAATGGCTTGCGCCATCTATCGGAATAAAAATCAACTAGAATAGTTGATATTTATTCCGATAGATGGCGCAAGCCATTAGCAGCTTTCAGTTGCACGATAAGGAGATGCCTTTTTCTTAATTTATGCACCTTATCCCAGTACAATATTACATTTTATTTAAAAATGCCTATTTTGGATCAAAAGGTTTTATTTCCGATATTTCGTGTGGCAACTCGCCAAACTTCTTCGGGGAACAAGATTGTTTTGAATAAGCTCGCGTATCAATTCACGCGTATGTACAGCTGCTATAAAATTTTTTAAAATATCTAAAATCTACAATATGCATGTTTATAAATATAATTAATAATAATAAAATGATATATAAAATATTAATATATAGAGAATAAATAAATATATACATCTAAAATAAAAGAATTGAAAATCAGTAATTTGTTATATATATATATATGTGTATAGTAGTGGGCTATATGGTTTTAAATTGTAAGTATAATTGAGGAATGTCTATTTTTCGATTGATACTGTTTTTATCTTCTATTGAGGTCCAGCTTTCTAGAAAAAGTCTTGAATGTTTGTCCTTGATATTTTGATATACTATTTCAGTTGAGTCAAAATTTGGTATGTGGTCCTGTTTCAGTGCGTGGTCTACTAAAAGGGAAAGAGGGCTATAGTTTTGAAGGGCTGTCCGGTGTTGATTGGTTCTTTCTTCTAGAGTTTTCCCTGTCTCTCCTATGTATGTAGCTGGGCAAGATCGGCACGGGATTCTGTAAATGAGGTTGGATTTTTGACTGTTGTCTGTGTTATGTTTGGTATCGGGATGGCGGAGAAGTGTTTTTAAGTTGGATGGTGTCTGGTATATCGTCTTGATGTTATACTTCTTGAGGGCTCTACTGATTCTTTCGATGCCGTAGCTGTACGGAAGCGTGCAATATTCCAATAGCCAATCTCATAAATCATATTGCACGCTTCCGTACAGCTACGGCATCGAAAGAATCAGTAGAGCCCTCAAGAAGTATAACATCAAGACGATATACCAGACACCATCCAACTTAAAAACACTTCTCCGCCATCCCGATACCAAACATAACACAAACAACAGTCAAAAATCCAACCTCATTTACAGAATCCCGTGCCGATCTTGCCCAGCTACATACATAGGAGAGACAGGGAAAACTCTAGAAGAAAGAACCAATCAACACCGGACAGCCCTTCAAAACTATAGCCCTCTTTCCCTTTTAGTAGACCACGCACTGAAACAGGACCACATACCAAATTTTGACTCAACTGAAATAGTATATCAAAATATCAAGGACAAACATTCAAGACTTTTTCTAGAAAGCTGGACCTCAATAGAAGATAAAAACTGTATCAATCGAAAAATAGACATTCCTCAATTATACTTACAATTTAAAACCATATAGCCCACTACTATACACATATATATATATATAACAAATTACTGATTTTCAATTCTTTTATTTTAAATGTATATATTTATTTATTCTCTATATATTAATATTTTATATATCATTTTATTATTATTAATTATATTTATAAACATGCATATTGTAGATTTTAGATATTTTAAAAAATTTTATAGCAGCTGTACATACGCGTGAATTGATACGCGGGCTTATTCAAAACAATCTTGTTCCCCGAAGAAATTTGGCGAGTTGCCACACGAAATATCGGAAATAAAACCTTTTGATCCAAAATAGGCATTTTTAAATAATATAATAAATGGATTGCTCTATTTTCAAATATTACATTTGTACTATTTTTTCATATATATATGTCGAATCCTGTCGACTTTGTGTCGAATCCTGTCGACTTTTGACTTCCCCCGCTCTAGTAATTTATCCCTCTTCTGGATTCTTCTTTATGGGTGTGGAGCAAGCCGACACTCGCTGGATGGTATTTTTGTGCAGTCGCGACTGGCGAGTGGTAGGAGGACCGTTGTGTGGGATAGATGGTGATGTTTTTCCCCGCACTAGGCAATGATGAGAATAACTACTCTTTTAAAAGCAAAACCATATCCTGGGTTCCAGAAGTGTCCACAGAAGTCGGGGAAAAATGGTGGATCAATCGAGGTTGTGGCAGAGATTCGATAGGATCTCGGCTCGGTAATCAGACGACGTTAGGGTTGGTCGTCAATCTTTTGATCGTTTAGTTTTGTTGATAAAAATTGGTGCCGCGTCGATCCAGGTGTGCTGGTGGATGACTATAGTGAGCTGGGATAATTATTGCGACTTTTAAAATTTTTATATAATTGTTCTTTTTCGGTAACCGACCGACCGAGCTCCTTCCTGTTTGAATACCAAGGCCCCACTGCCGAATCTCTGCCAACACCTAAATGGCGTTCTCCTATTGGCTCGCTACGATCACGCCATACTTCAACCCTGCCCTCTGTGGAAACTTCGAGAAGGATCTTTTCTTTATTTCACCATTTGAATACATTCGATTATTTTAATCAATTAAAAACAATTAAAATATTTATGGTACAATTAAATAAATGGTGGATTGACATAAAATGAAGATTATATTTTTATGTGATATAATTTAAATGATAAAATATAAAGTAAATAATTAATTATCAAAAAAATATATTAAATGCGAAAGTGTTTTGATTTTATTATTATTAATGCTTCAATTGGCTATATATATCTGTGGGTTTATTGAATAATAAAGCGATTATTAGATTTAAAAACATGTAAACAAATTAGATATTAAAAGTGAATTAGGCGTTTTAAAATAAAGATTTAAAATGATATTCGATTATAATTGAAATTATAAATATTGAATCGTGTGCTTTGGGTTTTTATTTTTTTTTAATATAAATATTTTAATATGCGTGTAGTTGTTTATTTAAATATTGATTACTGTATTAGGAAAATATATAAATAAATAAGTTATCAAAATGTGATTATGGCATATTTTAGTGTTTTAAAAACAAAGCTTTATATGATAAACTAGCGGACCCGCCCGGCTTCGCCCGGGTTTTACCCGAGTAAATGTTTGTCTAACGAACATTTGTTAAAACAATTCTCTTTAAACTTATAAAACGTACTCGGCTTCGCCCGGGGTTTTACCCGAGTAAAGGTTTGTCTAGCGAAAATTTGTTAAAACAATTCTCTAAAAACTTATTAAAAAATAAAAAGATATATTTTGATAATTTGAAACTCGTAAATTTGAATCTCTCGATAAAGTGAACATTTTTTCCCGGTCCCTGTGTGCCTTGTCATCCTGAATTTTGTCTTTCCTAATTTTCTACATTAGAAAATCATAGTTTTATCTAGTGAACATTTTTTCCCGGTCCCTTGAGAAATACTCGATAAGTTGAATAAAATCAATATTAATTGGTTCCCTCGGTAATTGGAAGTTAAAGGAATAGTATCTTCGCCTTGGAATTGTATCATTATTCTTGTCGCAAATAAATTGCCGTGTCATCCTGAGATAATCTTACTTTTGATAAATAATATTTAAGATAACAAACTTAGTGATAAGAAAACTTGTTATCATCGTCACAATGGGGGCGCTGCTTGCGAGTTAAATCTACAAATCTGCAAGTAACTCTGTTAAAAGTCGTAACATGCAATATATAAATATATCTTTTGAATGTATAACTGGAAATGTAGATTTTCTATTGAATGTATGGATTATTATTATTATGTAAATTTCCTTGAATGTATATAACTAAGCCGTGTTGTTTAAATAAAGAGTTTCTGAGTAGAGTGAGAGCTTCTGGGTGTGTAGCCGCTGGTTTCTGTCTTCGTTATTTTCCTTCCTGGCTTGATCACCCAAGGCAGTCCAAACTAATATCAAGACTCTAGGTGAGGGTCTTACTTGTTGGGAGGAGGTTCCTTCAATCTTGACCTCGCGTACCTTAACATTTAATGGCGTCCCCGGGTGGGCTGCGTGGGCTAGTCAAGTAGAGAAAGCGGGAAGACCTGTAGGCGCTGTCTCCCGAGGAACAGAAGGCGGGAAGACCTGTAGGCGCTGTCTCCCGAGGAACAGAAGGCGGGAAGACCTGTAGGCGCTGTCTCCCGAGGAACAGAAGGCGGGAAGACCTGTAGGCGCTGTCTCCCGAGGAACAGAAGGCGGGAAGACCTGTAGGCGCTGTCTCCCGAGGAACAGAAGGCGGGAAGACCTGTAGGCGCTGTCTCCCGAGGAACAGAAGGCGGGAAGACCTGTAGGCGCTGTCTCCCGAGTAACAGCAGCTCAAGGGAAGCTCAAGGTACAAGAAAGCTAAGGAAGCTCAAGGTACAAGAAAGCTAAGGAAGCTCAAGGTACAAGAAAGCTAGGGAAGCTCAAGGTACAAGAAAGCTAAGGAAGCTCAAGTACAAGAAAGCTAAGGAAGCTCAAGGTACAAGAAAGCTAAGGAAGCTCAAGGGTACAAGGAAGCTAAGGAAGCTCAAGGTACAAGAAAGCTAAGGAAGCCCAAGGTACAGGAAGCTAGGGAAGCTCAAGGTACAAGAAAGCTAAGGAAGCTCAAGGGTACAAGGAAGCTAAGGAAGCTCAAGGTACAAGAAAGCTAAGGAAGCCCAAGGTACAAGAAGCTCAAGAAGCTCAGGCTCAAGAAGCAGAGGCTCAAAAAGCTCAAGCTCAAGAAGCAGAAGCTCAGGAAGCTCAAGGGAACAGAAGTTCAAGAAGCTCAAAAAGCTCAAGCTCAAGAAGCCGTTTGTTAAAGATTAAAAAGAGCTCAGTGAAGCTCAAGGTTTAAAGGAGCTCAAGAGGCCCTTGGTTAAAGGTTTAAAGGAGCTCAAGAAGCCCTTTGTTAAAGGTTAAAAAGAGCTCAGTGAAGCTCAAGGTTTAAAGGAGCTCGAGTAGCCCTTTGTTAAAGGTTAAAAAGAGCTCAGTGAAGCTCAAGGTTTAAAGGAGCTCAAAAGGCCCTTTGTTAAAGGTTAAAAAGAGCTCAGTGAAGCTCAAGGTTTAAAGGAGCTCAAAAGGCTTTTTGTTAAAGGTTAAAAAGAGCTCAGTGAAGCTCAAGGTTTAAAGGAGCTCAAGAAGCCCTTGGTTAAAGGTTTAAAGGAGCTCAAGAGGCCCTTTGTCAAAGGTTAAAAAGAGCTCAGTGAAGCTCAAGGTTTAAAGGAGCTCAAGAAGCCCTTCGTTAAAGGTTAAAAAGAGCTCAGTGAAGCTCAAGGTTTAAAGGTGCTCAAGAGGCCCTTTGTTAAAAGTTAAAAAGAGCTCAGTGAAGCTCAAGGTTTAAAGGAGCTCAAGAAGCCCTTCGTTAAAGGTTAAAAAGAGCTCAGTGAAGCTCAAGGTTTAAAGGAGCTCAAAAGGCCCTTCGTTAAAGGTTAAAAAGAGCTCAGTGAAGCTCAAGGTTTAAAGGAGCTCAAAAGCAAAGAAGTTGAAGAAGCTACAGGGTGAAAGGCTACCTACAAGGTAAAAAGGATACCTACAAGGCGAAAGGATAACTACAAGGTGAGATGGACGATGTTAGCAGAAGGCGTAGAGAGGCGATAAGAGGCGTTTTTACCGAGATGGTAAATGATATGAATACAGAGTTAAGGGATCCTCTTATTGATAAAAGTGGCATATATGCCAAATTTGATAAATTGGAATCTCTCCATTTGGAGTTGCTGGCATTGAATGAGCGATGCCAGGCAATTTTATTGGCCAAGGATGAGGCTACTGAGGAGGAGATAGATAGGGAGTTTGAGGAGTGTGAACCCTACATCACGGAAAGATATTATTTAAAGGCTAGAATTCGCATAATGCGTGAGCAGGTTAGGGTCGACGGCTCATTGGCTGAGTCCAAAGGCGATAGAATAGAGGATTCTGTAAAAACTGCTAGAGCTACGGAGGTGAAGCCTGCTCTAGCTAAAGCTAGAATACTAAAGGAAGCTTGCTCAGCTCCCTCTATAATAGATATTGAATATGAGGGCAAAAAAAGGTGCTGTGAATACTATTAAAGAAAGGGAATTGAACGCAGCAGTTGAAGGCGGTGAAGGGAAGGAAACAGAAGCGGCAGTTAAATGCAATGAAGTGAAGGATTCGGAAACTGCAGTTAATAGCTATGTAGGTGTGAAGGAAGCTGAGGCTAAAGACAAAGCAAATGAAGCGGAAGCAAAACCTGATAAAGTGAATCCTAAGGGCGAAGGCGTAAAGGAATCTGAAGTGAATCCTAAGGACGAAGGAATAAAGGATTCTGAAGATGAGCCTAAGGGCGACGGAGTAAATGATTCTGAAGCGAAGCCTAAGGGCGACGGAGTAAATGATTCTGAAGCAAGACCAACTGGAGATACAGAATCTAAAATAAAGAATAAGGGAGATCTACAAAAACTTAAGGGCAACCCAGGGGATTGGCTCTCAAGGTGGAGGCAATTTGGTAGAAATAATGCCAATGAAAAATATGAAGAGGCAAATTTAAAGGATAAGGAAGATTCTGAAGCGAAGCCTAAGGGCGATGGAGTAAAGGATTCTGAGACTGCAATTAAAGGTTATAAACCGGTGAGCAATTCTAGAGCAGTAGCTGAGGGTACTGATTCAAAGGTGGAAGAAAACCTAGATGCAGAACAAGGTACTGAATCAAGGGTGGAAGAAAAGATAGATGTAGAACAGGGTACTGATCCAAAGGTGGAAGAAAACCTAGATGCAGAACAAGGTACTGAATCAAAGGTGGAAGAAAAAATTATTGATCCAAAAGATTGGTTTAAGAGTGAGTCCAGGGCTGCGCCTATACGGCCAGTATTTGGCGACGCTTCCTGTCGAGGACGCGGCGGACTATCTTTGAGGCGATATTTGAAGAGGAGACCCATTCTACTGAGGAGAATCCCGGAAATAGGGATAGAACTTCGGAAAAATAAGTACGGAGTTTTGGCCGACATGGGGAGATATTTCCAGGTGATCGCCATCAAGGAAAATGATTGGGACTACCTCCGATTTCTTTGGAAGAGGAAGATGGACGCTTGTAGGGCAACCTCCGGTGGTGTGTATGGAGAGGGTGCCGCAGTATGCCGGATTTTTTCTTTTTACAAAAAAAGAAAGGTGGGGGTATGTTAAAAGTCGCAACATGCAATATGTAAATATATCTTTTGAATGTATAACTGGAAATGTAGATTTTCTATTGAATGTATGGATTATTATTATTATGTAAATTTCCTTGAATGTATATAACTAAGCCGTGTTGTTTAAATAAAGAGTTTCTGAGTAGAGCGAGAGCTTCTGCGCGTGTAGCCGCTGGTTTCTGTCTTCGTTATTTTCCTTCCTGGCTTGATCACCCAAGGCAGTCCAAACTAATATCAAGACTCTAGGTGAGGGTCTTACTTGTTGGGAGGAGGTTCCTTCAATCTTGACCTCGCGTACCTCAACAAACTCTAAGGTTATTCAAGATATTCATGAAATTATTTTTCAAAAACCTTTCCGGTGATATACCTAATAATATCCCAAAATTTCACGGCGATTGGATGTATGGTTTTTGAATCTATAGAGTACAAACAAACAAACAGACAGACAGACATTCAATTTTATATATATAGATTTACTCTTCATTGTTGGCTTTTTATCATACATTCACTCTTCATTGTTGGCTTTTTATATTATATTTACTCTTCATTGTTGGCTTTTTATCTTACATTCATTCTTCATTGTTGGCTTTTTATATTACATTTACTCTTCATTGTTGGCTTTTTATCTTACATTCACTCTTCATTGTTGGCTTTTATCTTACATTCATTCTTCATTGTTGGCTTTTTATCTTACATTCATTCTTCATTGTTGGCTTTTTATCTTACATTCATTCTTCATTGTTAGCTTTTTATATTACATTTACTATTCATTGTTGGCTTTTTACCTTAAATTCACTCTTCATTGTTGGCTTTTTATCTTACATTCATTCTTCATTGTTGGCTTTTTATATTACATTCACTCTTCATTGTTGGCTTTTTATATCATATAGAAAATCATAGTTTTATCTAGTGAACATTTTTTCCCGTGTCACATTGCCGTGTCATCCTGAGATAATCTTACTTTTGATAAATAATGTTTAAGATAACAAACTTAGTGATAAGAAAACTTGGTATCATCGTCACAATGGGGGCGCTGCTTACGAGTTAAATCTACAAATCTGCAAGTATCTCTAAGGATATTCAAGATATTCATGAAATTATTTTTCAAAAACCTTCCCGGTGATATACCTAATAATATCCCAAAATTTCACGGCGATTGGATGTATGGTTTTTGAATATATAGAGTACAAACAAACAAACAAACAGACAGACATTCAATTTTATATATATAGACTATTGTTGGGGTACGTTTTGTAATCATACCCCAACAGAAGATGTATGGTGTCAACATCAATTGGATACATGGCTTCCCTCCCATATAGACTTATAAATTACTTTTTGCCCAGAAACTTAGCACCTTGAAGACACCAGACATCCATACTGGAACTGATGCCTGGTGGAAAAGAAGACACCAGTGACATCCGTGCTGGAAGCTGTTGTACCATATGTATATATATATGTCGCAATATCGTTGCGACGTTTCTTTGTATTGGTTGAGAATGGTGTTGGTTGTTGATGGCGCAGTCGTGGTGTTGAGGGAAGTGAAGCATACAGTGGAAATAAGCCAGGACACTTGATGGGGTTGAAATAAAAGGCAACTAATCGGAGGAAAGAAAGGCTTTGAGAGAAGGTGGAGCGGTTTTGGTTATTGGCTATCTATTCACATTGCAGTAAGATTGACTTAGCTGAAAAGGATGAACGGGGAGGGATTTCTAGAGCAGGTGTTACCTTGGTGGGATCCAAGTGATGACTCGATGGTGTCCAGCCGATGACTGACAATTATTGGTTCTCGATTTAACACGAGAACCCTTCTTACTTCCCATTGGTTGACCTCTGTGTCGTTGGAGGTTCCCTATTGGTTGACCTCTGTGTCGTGGAGGTTCCCTATTGGTCTTCGTTACGTCTTTGTCTTTAGACATGTTCCAGCTTGACCAGGAAGTGATAGTTTGTTGAACTCGAACTTTTATGAGTTCCGCGATAATTAAACTGGTAATAACTTTACTAATGATTGTGCTAACTCTAAGCCTTCTTCCTAGGCCTTTCTTCTAGGCCTTTCTTGCCTCCAATGTTACCTTGTTCTTTATTGCAATCATACATTTTCATACATATTGAATTGGGTTGGCATCTAATTGTAAAAATTATGACAGATGCGCCCCCTACATGTGAAGAATTTATGAAGGGGTTTTAGTCTGAATAAGTTCTGTGAAGCAAAAAAAAATAATTTGTGTGAAAATTAGTTGGTTATAGGGAGGTTATATACAACATTAATAAGGATATAAGAAATAAGAAAAAATGTGGTATTAATGCTATATAGTTTGTTTATGGTTAATAGAAATCAAAATTTGTAATGGTGAATCATAAGTTGAGTACTATGGTACATAGTGAAAAAGGAAAAATTGCCTAATTACATTTTTTGCTCGAGATTGGGAAGGAAATCGAGGAAATTTCATGAGGTAATTTTAGAAATCAAAAATAAAAATAAAAATAGTTGACTGAAATCAAAGTGAAGGCGTGGTTGAAAAAGAAAAATGCCTTGTTGCGTGGAAAAAAAAAGAAAAATGCTTTGTTGCATTGGTGAAAAAAGAAAATTGCCTAATTACTTTTTTTGCTCGAGTTAGGGAAGGAAAACGAGGAAATTTCATGAGGTAATTTTAGAAATCAAAAACAAAAATAAAATAAAAATAGTTGACTGAAATCAAAGTGAAGGCGTGGTTGAAAAAGAAAAATGCCTTGTTGTGGAGTGCGAGAAAAAGAAAAACGTTTGGTTGTATAAAAAAGGAAAATAAAAAGGTGGTAAATAAAATGGTAAATAATTGCTAAAATAAGTGGTAAGAAATTGGATAAAGTTGATAAATTGGGTTAAATGTTTTTTGATTCTAATTTTAGAAAATAATGCAAATGATTAATATATAAACAATAAAATGTATTGTTTTGAACCCGTTTTTGTATCTACATGCCATCATCTAGTTTTCGTAATTGATTAACTTAGCCCTATAAATTTTTTGTCTCTTCTGTTGCGACACTTAGGTGGAAACGTGATCCTATCCTCAAGTGCGAATTTATGTTATGTATACAGGAGACATGGAAATCTAAATAACCTTTACGTGTATTTTTGTCTTGTGTCATTGTAGGTTGAGATCTCAAAAGCCGAGTGTCGTATGTTAATTTGTCTCGAGCCTTAATGCGTTCTAGGGGTTTTTATGCAATCCCCTTGGGCACTTAAGATGTGCTCGCCCAATATCCACTTTATATATTGGGTGTCGGTACCTAAATTAAAACCTTGAATACAGGATTCGAGGGGATTCTCGATCCTTCTAAAAGGTCGTTTAATCCTTTTTGGGAGAAAACGTAAGCTTGAACAGCTTAGTTATCTAAAATCCTAACAAATTTAAAGTGGTAATATGCGTGAATTTTGTTCGTAATTGACTTTGAGATCTACGTGTAGGTGGAATATGTAACGTTTTTTGGAAGTCTGTAAAGGGATTATAATAGAGGTGTGAATTCATTAAGATGTGTCGGTACGTTTTAACTCTTGTGAGATTGCAATTGAATTGTATTTTTGTAAAAGTCGATATGTAGCTGGAATGGGGAATGAAAAGTGGGGGGATATGGAGAGAAGTCCTCAGCTTGACCTCAATTTAGCCGACGACCCCACTGTAATTAGAGATCAGGAAATGGGGGGGTGTGAGTGGGGGACAAACAGGACTCCCTCTCTATTTGCTAATGGGGGATTTTTATTGCCGCGCGGAGCTATCTGCCTCCTAATTGTTTTTGTTCAATTTGAATCTTTTAATGGTTCTATACTTATTTTACTGGAGTGGTTTTTTTTTTTTCTTTCGGCACTGATTTGTTATTTTTCAGTTACTCCTATCTCCTCGGAATTTATTCAGATTTTCTGCAAAAATGTTTCCTAAAATTATAAGAAGTTTTACAAATGCTTGTCCTATATGAAAAACTGCCTCTTGCAGTTCGAAAATTCTATGAGAGGGCATGGTATAGGTTATCAGATAACTAAGGAATAAAACTGGGGTACATTTATAGGGTAGGACTAGCAGACAAAGGATAAAAATCAGATGAAAGATAGGGTATCGATACATGTTCTCCCATATTATCATAAATGGTGACTCTGAAATATCTGCTCGAACCTTATTCATTGTTGGCCGTTCAATTTCGCACTGCTTGTTATCGTTGGGGAGTGGTGTATATCGTTTTTGGGACAGAATGGTAGGATTTAAATGATTGTCAAGTTCGCAGTTCTTAATATCGGGGAAGAATGGTGTAAATCGTTTTGTTGAAAAGATGGTAGGATCTAAATGCTTGAAAGGTTCGCTGTTTGTTGGTTTGAATCTTAAGGGCTCTGCTGGAAATAATTCGGGTGTGAAATGCTTAAACGGGAACGTGTAATCGGGCTTGTGCTTTATATGACATATTCTAACGGCGGGCGGTGATATATAACGGACTGTTTCTGTATACAGCTTAAGCTTGTTGACGTGGATCGTATCAGTGTCTCTTTGAAGAGGTTGATTTGGTCGATCTATATGGACCACATTTGGTGAAATAATTTATAATATTGTATGGGGTCCTGTGAAATATGGAGCGAGTTTCCCTGTATTGGGGTGGTGATATAATTTAACTAACACTAGATCACCTACTTCAAAATGTGGTTGTTTGTGTCGTTGATCATAAATGTTTTTTTCTTGAAGATGCATGTTTTGTGTTCGTGTGTGTGCAATCTTTCAGCTCTGTCGATATCTGGGTAAGGTGTGCTGTGGTCAGAGAGTTCTGGGGGTAGGATGCCAAACATTAGGTAGATGGGTGGAAAACCTGTGGTAGAGTGTGGGGTTTTGTTATATATGACTGTAACTCTTTTGACCAACTTGGTCCATGCGATCTTAGGATTTTCTAAATGTAACAGCCTAAGTTTTCCCGTGAGGGTGGCGTTCAGGCGTTCACATAGACCGTTGGCTTGTGGATTATTGCTGGTCGTAATTAGTGGGTGGGTGTTTCTGTTAAGTAGGAAACTACTAGATTTTGACGAAGTGAAGGCAGGGGCTCTATCCGTAAGGAGGCGTTTCGGAGAGCCATCCTGTAATACTCGCTTAAGTACCTGTTGGCAGGTGGTGATGCTGGTGGATTTAGATGTAAAAGTTCACGCGTAGCGCGAAAAATGGTCGACTACAACATGGAGGTATATTTTGGTGTTGCCATATTTGTCAAATCCTGCTATGGTGTCTAGGGATAATAGGTCGAAGGGTTCTTTGGCTTCCGGAGGTTGACTTAACTCCCCGTAAGTGGGTCCCAATTGACGTTTTGTTAACTGGCAGGTGGGGCAGGTCTTAACCTTTTGTTTAATATCTTTTGACATACCTTGCCAGTAATATTGCGTGGAGATGAGTCGTGACATTTGTGAAATACCGGGGTGGTTATAGTGTGCGTGTACTGTTTGTAAGAGCTGTTGTATGAGTGGTTTTGGAATTATAATCTTGGTTACACCTTTTCGGGAAACTGTATGTAATCCATTACGATCAATGGTCAGGCTAGACTCTCTCGATGGAGGAGGTTGGTGTGTCTTGATAAGGGACGCGTCTAAGAATCCACAGAACGGGTTACGGGACAAAAGATCCGCCTCATACTGTTGTTTTCCCTTTATGTAGCGGACTTCATACTCGTAACTCGACAGCCGTAAACTCCATCGAAACAATCTGCCGGACGGGTTTTTGATGGTCTTCAGCCACTGCAATGCGTGATGGTCAGAAAATATAGTAAACTTTCTGCCCATCAGATAGATGCGAAACTTCTCCACACTCTCAACGATTGCTAAGCACTCAAGTTCAGAGATGGAGTAGTTTTTCTCATGTGGGCGCAATGTTCGGCTGAAAAACTGAACTGGATATACGTTCCCGTCAGGGTCAACCTGTTTGATAATGCCCGCTATACCGAGGGTGGATGCATCGCAATACACTTGGCATGGCAGGCCTTCTTTGTAAAGGTGTAAGATGGGGTGTTGTGTGAGGTTCCCTTTCAGGTCAATGAACGCCTTTTGGCAAGCTTCATCCCAGATCCACACGACATCCTTTTTGAGGAGGTTATTGAGTGGTGCTCGCAAGCGAGCGTATTCCGGGATGAATTTGTTATAGACGTTCACAGCGCCTAAAAAGGATTGTAGTGTTTTTCGGTTGTGTGGTTGTTTAATGGCGTGAATGATGTCTGTGTTGCGTGTGAGCGGTGTGGTTGTACCAGCTGTGATGGTGTAGCCTAGAAAATCTATGGACTGCTTAAAAAATTCGCATTTCGCGAAGTTAAGTTGTAACTCTTCTGCTTCGCAAAAGGCGAAAAATTGTCGCAGGTGGTTTTGATGTTCCTCCAATGTGTTGGAGTAAATGATGAAATCATCAAAGTAATGTGCCACACAGTCAAGTCCATGTATCTGTAGGACCTGACTGATGGCTCGTTCGTAGATCTGAGGGCTGGTTTTTAATCCGAAAGGTAATCGAGTGGGTTGGTATAACCCTTAGAGGGTGGCAAATGCTAACAGTGGTCGAGAATCGGGGTGTATTGGGACCTGCCAATACGCAGAGGATATGTCGGCCGTGGAGAAATACTTGGCCTGTGCGAGGCGGTCGAGGATATCCTCGATTCTCGGGAGGGGATGGACATCAGAGCTAATTAACTCGTTCACCTTTCTATAATCGATACAAAACCGTTTGGTCTTGTCGCGCTTAGTGACGAGGGTGACAGGGCTCGAGAAAGGTGAAAAAGATTGCTCTATAATGCCATTCTCTAGCATTTGTTGGACTTGATTACGGATTTCTTGTTGGTCACATATCGGAACACGATATGGCCGTATGGTAATTATTTTGTCGGAATTCGTGGGTATTTTTACTGGTGGAATCCTTAAGCATGGTACGTTGAATTTGTTCTGTGTGAAGATGTGATTGTATCTTTGTAAAAGTGTTGTGAACTGGGGTGTATAGAGAGGATTGTGTGTCGTGTTGTAGCATGTATGTGGCAAAGGATTTTGTTGGGTCTTAGTGTGAGTGTCGAGTTCGTTGTGTGGGTTGGGCATGTGATAGTTGTGTGACGACGTGTGATCGCCTATGTGCTTGGTATGCGAGTTGTCCCGCTGTATGGGTATGATTTGGGCATTATGGTTACCAGTTGAAGCCGTGGTGGCTTTGTTATTTGAGGGCATGTAAAAAAGGCAATTGGCCTTAGTAAAAAAGTTGCGTGGCGCTTGCTTAGATAGATTGTGGCATGTAGGTACTTGTGGTTCAATCAATGAATGCACGCAATGGTTGTCATAGGCGGAAGATTTGGCTGTAGGGTAAGATCTTTGGGACATCGCCTGACATTGCCAGTAGGTGCATACATTTGGTACATGGTTAAAATGGTAGGATGGGGTAGACAATGGGGCGCCCAGCTGGAATATAGTGCATTTATTAAAATCTATTGCTAATTTGAATTTGTGGAGTCTATTAAGGCTAAGAATTCCAAATGGTAACGGTGCATTCACCACATGGAAATTCTCTCTTCGGGATATTTGGCCTATTGTCAGAGGGAAAGACAGTTTACCCATTGTTTTTGCAAAACCATCCAGGGTTTGGAGATCCAGTGAATGTCCCTTAAGGGTTAATTTAGGCAGGTGAGTTTTTAACATATTGTAGAGGTTGTATGGCACTATATTCAGGCTGGCGCCTGTGTCAATTAAAAAGGGGCATGGTATATTAGGGGCTAGGACAAGTTTTACAGTCAGTTGGGTTAGGAAGCCTACCTCAGTCTCGAAAAGTCTGCTCTGCTGGGGTGTCTCTGGCTTGAGATGGCTGCTGGGGACTCGGGACTGGTTGATTTGGGACTGATTGCACTGTCCTGGCACTTTGATATCGGTTTGGGACTGATTGCACTGTCCTGGCACTTTGATGTCGGTTTGGGACTGATTGCACTGTCCGTTCTTTTTCGTGGGTCGCCGGGGCTGGTCGATGCCGGCATTCGCTGTGCCAGTGCCTCGCGCCGCAGAACTTACAGTTGGACGGTGGAAGAGTTGCATTCAATGCACCTGGGCGTCGGGGTGTGTTGTGGTACGGACCCGACATTGTGGGCGGTTGGTCCTCTCTGTCTCGCGTTGTCGGTACACTGGGCCCGTGGATCCGCTGTACCAGTCGGAACCACTCTCCTAGGTTCTCGGGAGGCACTACGCGGACTAGGCGCTGGTCGGAGAATGGCAACCCTTCTGTCAGCGTCTCGAGGATCACCTCCTGCGGGAGTCCTAGTTGCAGCCCAATGGCGGTTTTCTCCCGGTAGTAGGTCTCCAGGTTGGCTTGTCCAGTAAGCTTCATGGCGAAATATTTCGCGAAGGACGCTTCGCTGGACTCAGGATAGAGGTCTAAGAGGATTTGCCTCACCTGGAAATAGCTCCGGTCGGCCAGCCGAAGTTTCCTGAAAAGCTCCAGGGGTTGTCGCACCAGGTAGTTTGGTAGACGGAGCAATTTTTATTTTTCTCCCATGGAGGCGTCTTCCATTTTCCGGTCGAATGCTTGGAAAAACTGGGACGCACTGTACGTTCCATCGAAGACTGGTAGGTCCGCGCCCGGGGTGTCGGATCTGCCTTGGGCTAACGCCGTCGCAATTTGACTGATGGCAGCCGCTAGAGGGCTGGCTTCCTCCGCCTCGGTCATTTCCTGTTTCTCCGGTTGGTCGCTGCCGTCGTTTTTTATCGCATCTTGGCTACTCTCCATTTTAATATCCTGTCGACTCAATCGTGTCGCAATATCGTTGCGACGTTTTTTTGTATTGGTTGAGAATGGTGTTGGTTGTTGATGGCGCAGTCGTGGTGTTGAGGGAAGTGAAACATACAGTGGAAATAAGCCAGGACACTTGATGGGGTTGGAATAAAAGGCAACTAATCGGAGGAAAGAAAGGCTTTGAGAGAAGGTGGAGCGGTTTTGGTTATTGGCTATCTATTCACATTGCGGTAAGATTGACTTAGCTCAAAAGGATGAACGGGGAGGGATTTCTAGAGCAGGTGTTACCTTGGTGGGATCCAAGTGATGACTCGATGGTGTCCAGCCGATGACTGACAATTCTTGGTTCTCGATTTAACACGAGAACCCTTCTTACTTCCCATTGGTTGACCTCTGTGTCGTGGAGGTTCCCTATTGGTTGACCTCTGTGTCATGGAGGTTCCCTATTGGTCTTCGTTACGTCTTTGTCTTTAGACATGTTCCAGCTTGACCAGGAAGTGATAGTTTGTTGAACTCGAACTTTTATGAGTTCCGCGATAATTAAACTGGTAATAACTTTACTAATGATTGTGCTAACTCTAAGCCTTCTTCCTAGGCCTTTCTTCTAGGCCTTTCTTGCCTCCAATGTTACCTTGTTCTTTATTGCAATCATACATTTTCATACATATTGAATTGGGTTGGCATCTAATTGTACAAATTATGACATATATGCCCCTCATTTAATATTTAGATAGAGGTGACTAAAAGAAATTATTAAATTTCAGCATCGAATTTAATATCCGGAAATTTATAATAAATTATAAACTATTAACAAGTCGAATATCTACAGTAGCCCCAGTTAAATTAGTATTTTTAAAAAAAGATTTAGGAATAGAATAAAGAAAGAAAATAATTTATCATGTAAAGATTTAAATCAATAATTTTAGTAATACTCAGACTATATTTTTTAATTTCTTAAAGAAATTAATTTGTTTCTCAATCTACAATGTTTCCTTTTTTTTTCTCTCTCTCTCTCGGCAACACGGTAAATTGGAGGCGTGGTCACGATCATGTGCGTGTTTTTTTTTTTTTTGACGAATGAAAATGCCAACCAATAAAAAACTTTAGCAGGAGCAGCAAATCAAAATGGAAAGAGGCAAGGATAAAAGAGAGTTTCTTTGCTAAAAGAGTCAGTCAGGGAGGTAGTTGATCAGCGGTCGGCAGTCGAGAGTCAAGCTCGAGACGCGGAAGGGAGGAGACCAGACTTTCTCCAGCGCTTTCGGAAAAAAGTAAGCCTCTTTGCCATTATGGCTTAGTCTTTCTTTTTAGCAGGAACTGACTTAATTTTTACATGGGCCCTAAAGGGCTCTAAGGAATGTATTTTTGATGAGACCTTTATTTTTGTCTCGCTAGAGTAGATAGAGATCTAGGCTTTCCCCTTTATAAAGGCAAATTTGTAACTTCAAGTCACCTCTATCTAGATCACTATATAAATAGCGCATCCCGCCAGTATAGAAATGTTCCCTAACTTTGTTTGTTTTTTGAATAAATATCTAGTATGTGACTTATAAGAATGATTTTTTGTGTCCTCTCATACATGTTTCATTCTTTTGTTTTATGGTACTACCTCTACATCTTATTATTATTATGAATTATATTGGAACATAAAACTACCGGCTCCGATGGAATGGAGTTGTGTACTGTACTTTTGCTGTGATTTACTAATACAGCAACAGCAGCAAAAAAACTTTATTAGGGCCGCCTTGAGGGCATCCCTTAGTCAGATTTTTGTAACATTTGTATTTTCATATGAGGAATTTGCCCTTCTTCCACTGTTTAAATAGAGGATTGTATGATTTTTTACCAATTTGGAGAGAATGCTACCAAAAATCGAGTCTTCTAATAATTGCTGGCCACCATGCGTTGTCGAAGGCGCCTGCCATATCTACTGTAATCAAAGAAGTCTGTTCTCCTTGTCTGTGTTTCAATATGGTTTTCATTATATCTACCCTAGCACTGTTCACTTTAATTTGATTATCTACCATAGCACTGTTCACTTTATTTTATTATGTTTTTTTAAAAATAATTTAGAAATGTTTGGTGTCAATGATATAGGTCTATAGCTTTTGCTTGTTTCATAGTTTATTTATCAGGTCTTGGAATGATCCTTACAGTAGAGTCTTTCCATACATCCAGATAGTAACGTAATTCAAAGCATTTGTTGAATATTTGCTGAAAAATCAGGATTAGAAGTGTACCTGCATGTTTGATCATATTATTACTGATAAAATCTGGACCTGATGCTTTCTTGATATTTAAAATTGAAATAATGTCTTCAACATCTTTTTTTTTTAAATGAATGTTATTTGGTCTTATATTCAGGATATCATTGGAAGTCCTCTATTGTTGTTGGATGATCTCAGAGTTTTAAAAGTTTTATAGGCCCTTCCAAGTATTCTCCAACTTTCTTTTAGGTCCTTTGATAGCGTCAATGTACTTGTTTCTTGCAATTTTAAAGGTTATTTAATTAGGGCCTCTTGCCCTGTACAGTTTCTCTCCCGCCGTGGAACTACAAAGGTATATGTATATCTTTGTAGATTCAGAGAGTTTTGTTAAACGTATTCTGTATTTGATCTATAATATCAGCATTGTCCTAGGCCCACACACGAGGGTCGCTCCTAGGTGGGCGCTTCTTATTTGGTAAAGCTCGGCTTGTCACCGACCCGAGTCCTCTAGTTTGTAGAGACGGTCAGTAGATGGCGCTCAATTCTAGCGTCTATTTGGATGGGAGAGCCGACCATTATTTTATAGATTATCTAATTTAATACAACATCAAGAATAATACAGCAATTCCCTCCCTTTTTCCCCATGTACACATGAGCCTTTGTTTAAAAAGGGATTTACTTACACATCTGTTTTAAAACTTTCCTCACTATCTATTTTGTGTACGAATCTATTTACAACTGATCTATAGAGATTATAGAATGCCATTGCTATATTTTCCTTTCTGACATAGTCCTCAGCGTCATCACTGGGTTGCTAAATGTCCAGAAGGTGTTTTTATAGATTATCTAATTTATTAATGATTTCATGGATGTTACACAGTATATACCACAAATGACAAAAAAAATTCTAGATAGAGGTCAGTATCAGACACGTATATTAAGAAAAAAATGGTAAAAGGGTGAAATTGTACTAGATTCACGCAGATAAAATCAAGAAAGGGCATCCTTATAAGTCACTCTTCAAAGGATAGTTGACACCCAGGCCCCCACCATTATCTCCTTTTCTTCAAGAGATAGCTGATACCCCTGGGAGGGACGGACGATGGAATTCCACATGCGAGAGGCCTCGTTAGCACAATCCAACAACTTGAAACCCCGGCGGAATCTGTTAACAGCCCCCCCCCCCCCTTTCTTACGCCTCTCACCCACGGTGGCTTGGGGAACGCTTCTGAAATGCCTCTGACACTGCGTGGTCCTCGCAATGCTTCTTTGCCCTTTATTATCTGATATTTTATCTTCCCAAATATGGCTTTAGCTGCTTAAGTTCTATATTTGTCTATCTCTATGTCACACGCTATTCCTATGATGGTAATGACGCTGTTACCGAAACGTCACACTTGTATATTTTAGTAAGGAAATTTTACTAAGTCACTTCTTACATCCCTTTCCATTTGTCCAACTGAACACAACAACAACAAAAGGAGTCCCAACAATAAACGGAACTCAACACTAATATAAATTAAATTATATATTTTATATCGTGTTTTTTTTAAATATCAAAATTATTATATTGATATGCATGGCGTTATGTTTTGGATTAATGTTTTAAATAAAGATTTTTACTATATCGATAATAACTGAAGTTTTAAAGTATTAAATTGTGTGTGTTATTTAATCTTAATTTTAAAAATTACTATATTTATGGGTCGGGTGATGGAAGGCTGATTATGACTGAAAAGAATGTAATGATTGAAGGCGTAAACAGCCTAAAAAATAAAAATAATTTGTATACAAATTAGTTACTTTTGCGATTGGCACTTTACAAACTTAAAAATGAAAAAGAGATGATGCGTGTGTGTTCAAGATAAAAATTTAAAAAAATAGTATCTTAAAAATTGTGTTATTAATAATCTAGGTTTAATTTCGACACTGAAAGTTGAGTTTGTAAAGGAAGAGGTAGAGAAAAGGTCTGAAAATCTTCTTTCAGGGGAGCACCTCTCTGGATTCTGCAATACAGTGCGACGCCTGATGGTCGAAGGCACTGTTACATTGACAGAAATTTAAAAGTACTCCATCTGAATCATTAGGTCAGACAGGGGGAAGGAATGAAAGGAGGTTGTAAAAACAATAAAAAGGACAGGTGAAGTGAATTATGGGAGATGATATGCTCTACTGCTAACGGGTTGTTTGATTTGAGCCCATTGCTGTGATGCTGAAAAAGAAGAGAAAAAAAATAAATAAAAATATAACTAGATTGCCAAACCCGACGCTGGGATGAGTACGAAGGGGAGGTTTTTGCTAGTCAAATGAATCATACATAAAAAGAAAAAAAAATGTTAGCAGATAGAAACATTTGGTGAGAATATAGAAAGGGAGGTGATATAAATGACATAAAAATGCAAAATGATAATGTTATAATGAGGATGTTGTTGAGGATGCAAAGAAAAATTATAAAACTGAAGAGTGCTCATTAAACATATGATGTGTTTTGAAATATAAGTTATACTAAGTTGTACAATGAAAAATGAAATATAAATTAAAAAGATTATATATTTTAAAATTGTTTGAAAATAAAAAGGTGGATAATGATGGTTGATACATTGTAATGTTTACAAATGATTGGTTTGACAACAAAAGATAAATAATGATTGTATATAAATTGTATTTTGGTTTGTTATGGTTAAAAATAGTTGATCGAAAATAAAATGATAAATGAATGTAAAAATGATAAGGAATAAAATTTGTTTAAAAAGAATCGTTTATGTATAAAATTTGCAAAGTTCAAAGTGATGCAAAAATGTGATACAATTACTAATATAAGAATAATAAAATTTGATGGTGAAATAAAAAGGAAAAAAAAATTGTTTAGTTATCGTGAGTTTTTGTTGATTTGGAAGATATTATATGGAAAAAAAATCCTCGGAGTGGGACGTGGATGAGGACTGTGTGTTTTTGAACAACATTCATGATGTCTTCACTTGTGGGGCTTATAGTGATGTATTCTACATGTTGCGAACCTTTGTTGTGAGGGTTGTCCTAGGTGTGATGGGTGGTGTAGGACATGGTGTTTGGAGGAGAGAGATCTCCGTTGTGCGTCCTTGTAGGTAATTGCCAATTTGTTGGCTAAGATAGTGGTAGTAAAGATGGTGGTGACATTACAATGGTTGTGTTTACAAATGGGGGGAACCAAAATGAAAAGGTGTATTTTTATTTTAATGAAAGAGGTTTTACTATCCGTTTTAAACTGGCATTTTTCTCTTTTTGTGTTAGTGAATCATTTGGATACAAGTGATTTTAGATTATTGTAATTATATATGTGAATCAAGATAATAATAAAAAATGTTTCTTTGTTTATATATACAGAATGTCTAATGAATTTCCTTTGTTGCGCTGCAACAGTCCAAACAACATAAGGAAATATTGGTAGATATATGATTGGTTGTGTAAAATGATTTAAAAATGATTTCATATATTTGATGATTAGGATTAAAGATAATTATAGATTGATTAATAAATAAAATTAAATTATTGGAAGAGAATTATCTGAGGATTTGCCAGATTTTAATTGTTGAAATTAACCGGTATTATCTAAATAATTGGGGATGTAAGTGAGAAAAGGGTTCTGAATAACGTATGTTTAACTCTTTTTCTGTGGGTTCAAAAACTTCTGTATTTAAAAGATCGAAGGGGCTTGTTGGTTTCCTATTCTTACAGTGCTGTGTTGCGGAACCTATTTGGGGTGGTGAGATATAGAGGACGTTTTCATTATAGTATTGTAATTTACTAACATGTACAGCATCGGAGTCCTTACGCATATTCTTATTGGGTTTATCTATAATTACTGTATTTTGGGAAATTTTATCGATGACGGTATATGGGCCAGTGAAATAAGGGATGAGCTTACCGCTGTCTGGGTGATGATATGCTTTGACTAATACTAAATCTCCTATTTCAAAATGGGGTGTCTTATGTTTACTATCATATTTGTTTTATTTGTTCTTGTATTTCATGTTGATCTGTTATTGATGTGCGATAAGGTCTTAATGTGATCATCTTATTTGATAGGGTTCTAATGTTGACTGGGGAAATATCTAGTTTAGGAATGTCATATTTGTTAAGGGAAAAAATATGGGTAAACCTATTGATTAACCTAACGAAATCTAATGGTGTGTCGGGCCTTAGACAATGCAAATAATCATCTACTTATATAATTGCCTTATTCTGTCTGTGTGAAGTTCACTGTGTGAAGTTCACGGATAGATTTTGGTTAGAATGGATAAAATAAAAAAAGTGTCAAGGGATGGGAATCGAACCCACGACCTTCCGCTTACCGGGCAGATGCCATGACCACTAGGCTACCCTGGACATATTTTTCCGTTCATAAATTATAAATAAATTAAATATTAAAAATATATATTCAAATTATTCTACTTAGCTCACGAACAGCGCCCTCTCTATCAAGGTTATAAATACGTTTAAAATCGAAATCTTTTCAAAATTTTATTAATAATAGTTCGCTTACTAATTAGAATACTTGATCTAAATCGAAATATTTATAGACGCTCGCTCGATTTGAAGATTTATATCGTAACTAATCTGACTGTAAAGTTTGGAGCGGGACGTTTCACAAGAGTGACATCCACGGCGCCAATTTACAATTGTAACGAATAGTGTTTGAATAAAACATTTAATCGGGTAAACCCGGGCGTTGCCCGGGTCATTTGTCTAGTTATTAAATATTTTACATGTGTGATCATTATGTTACGCGGGATCCCAACCAATCTCTGGGCACGACTGCTTCCTCCGCCGCGGAGTAGCTCCTCCTTGCTGGCACCCCGACTTGCTCTCCTGAGTTCCACTTCTCGAGTGGAAACTCCCTTCTCCTGGCAGTATCTCTCGGCCTTACCACTGGTGGGGGGACACGAGAGACTTACCAGAAGAGTAGCAGCAGCAGCAGTAGACCGGCGATGAAGGCAGTGGCAGAGCAACGACAGGAGGCAGCACGCAGACTTGAAGCACTTTGTTATTGTCATATATCACTAAACATTACATATAACTTGAATAATAAACAATGGGTATTTACATTACGCCACCTCCTGGGGTCAATATAAAAAGGTATTTACAGTCAGGAGAGGTGGCCTCCGCAGGAAACGGGACCACAGCAATCGGCGACTTCCGCATCAGTTGCGGATGCAAAACAGGCGAACGCGCCATCTACTGGCGGAGGTTACAAGTGCTCTTCTCGTAACACTACCTCCCCCTTAAACCAGATCGTCCCGATCAGGTCCAATTAGTCCTATCTCCTTGGTAACAAGCCAGTCTTCCCAAATGCACCACCTTGGCTTTTGATCTAGAACTCCGCTGGATACGGTAGACTAAATCATTGATCCTTTTGATGATCTTGTAGGGCCCTTTCCAAACTGCCATTAACTCCGGTGAAAGTCCCTTTTTTCTTTTTGGATGAAACAGCCATACTAAATCATTTTTTCCAAATCCATCGTGGTTCGCCCTTTGGTAATAGCGAGTCCTCATCCAGTGGCCTGCCATGCGAATCTTGGTCCCAACCAATTCGTGAGTTTCCAACAGAAGACCCCTCATCACTCCTCTGGACCTAGTTTTTGGATCTTTGCTTTCGGCAAACCTGTCGCATTCCTTGCACCACCTTTCCACATCCTCGTGATAGTAGACCCAATAGAATCTCTCCCTAACTTTCTTTAGCATTTTATTAATGCCAAAATGAGCCCCCGAGACTCCACCGTGTATTTCCCGAAGGACATTGGGAACCTGGACCTTAGGGACTACTAGCTGCATGGTTTTACTCTTTCCATCGGCACTTTCCCAAATTCTTTTCAGCCGTCCGTTTTCTATACTGAGGGAGTCCCACTGTGACCACAAGGTCTTCAATTCGGGGCTCTTGTCGGATATCATTTCCCAGCTTGGTCTTTCATTCCCCCTTTCTTTCCATTCCAAGATTGGGCCGATGTTGGGATCCCGTTGCTGGATAGTCCTACAACTTTCAGAGGTCCAATCGTCGCTCGGCACCATAGCTGTCCTCCTTGAGGTTACCCCATGTTCATCAATTTTCTCACAATGCCTGCAGTCGCCACAAAATCCTCTGGAGAGAGCATCTGCACTGCCATGTTTTCTTCTAGGCCGGTCCATAACGTTGGAAGAATTTAGTTTCCCTGGCTGTCTCTGGTCGGGCAGCCTGACGGTGCACTGCCTCTTCAGATGACCATGTCGTCCACAGCGGAAACAGGGCCCAGCCGATCGTCTGCCAGGCCTGCCGGTCTCTTCTAGCCGTTCTAGTCTCTTTAGTATCTCCTTAATGGCGTTCGATTTCCCACCGCCTCCAGTGGTGCTTTGTTCCACAACTAATTCTGCACCAGGGACCCGTGGATGCCCCGATTCCCTTTTTATTTCACAGATAGACACAACATTGTGGGGCGGGTTCACCACAGCCAACGGTTGCCCCATAACGTTTTCCGGCTGTCTCTGGTCGGGCAGTCTGACGGTGCACTGCCTCTTTAGATGACCATATTGTCCACAGCGGAAACAGGGCCCAGCCGATCGTCTGCCAGGCCTGCCAGTCTCTTCTAGCCATTCTAGTCTCTTCAGTATCTCCTTAATGGCGTCCGATTCCCCACCGCCTCCAGTGGTGCTTTGCTCCGCAATTAATTCTGCACCACGGACCCGTGGGTGCCCCGATTCGCTCACTCGGTAGGCCACCTCCACCTCCAGGGCGCGAACCAGCGCCTCTCTTGATTTATCGAAAGAAGCAAGTCGTAGCACTCTCTGGACTTCTACGTCTCGAATACCATCGATAAACGTCTGGGCGGCCAATTGGTCAAGGAAATCAATGGGAGCGCCAGGGTAGGCCAGATGACAGAGCCTCTTGACATCAGCTTCAAACCCCTGCAAACTTTCCCCGACTTTTTGTCTTCTTAGCTTAAGTTGAGCTTGGTATACCTGCCTTAGATGTTGTTCTCCATATCTCAACTCAAGTTCTCCCATCAACATCGCATAACTCTGTTGATCTGCACGCGGAACCGCCTGAAGCAGATCTAAGGCCGGCCCCCGAAGAGCCACAATCAAATTTGTAACTTTTTCGGTCTCTCCCCAGCCATTGTTGAGAGTCACTGCTTCGAATTGTCGCCTAAAACCCTCGAGTGAAGTTTGTCCGTCAAAGGTAGGCGGAGGTATGTTGCGGCCTGTAGGGGAGATCACAGCACCCTTTAGACTCTTCATGCGCGCCAGCTCGATCTCCAGCCTCTTGCACTCTGTCCGGACTTCGCCAATATTATTCTCTAAGGCTGCCTGGACCCCCCCGATCTCGCTTTGGAACCTAATCTCCAAATTTGTAACTTTTTGGTGGAATTCCTCCCTCTCCTGCTGTCGAAGAAGTCTTTCTTCCTCTTTCTCTTTTTCTTTAAGAACTCTTCTTTTTTCTTTCTCTTCTTCTTTAAGAACTCTTCTATTTTCTTTAAGAAGCTTTTCTTTCTCCCTCTCTTCTTCTTTAAGAACTCTTCTTTCTTCTTTAAGAAGCTTTTCTTTCTCCTTCTCTTCTCGAAGCCCTGAATCATCTGGGTGATTGTGGCCAGCACGTTCTGCTCCGAGGCCATTTTTTGACCTCTAGTCTCGATGGGCATTCGTCAGCAACCGAAGAAATCTCACAGAGAGCCTCCTGGTGACCTCCACGAGGAAGAATCCCACTTCTGACACCAGTGTTACGCGGGATCCCAACCAATCTCTGGGCGCGACTGCTTCCTCCGCCGCGGAGTAGCTCCTCCTTGCTGGCACCCCGACTTGCTCTCCTGAGTTCCACTGCTCGAGTGGAAACTCCCTTCTCCTGGCAGTATCTCTCGGCCTTACCACTGGTGGGGGGACACGAGAGACTTACCAGAAGAGTAGCAGCAGCAGCAGTAGACCGGCGATGAAGGCAGTGGCAGAGCAACGACAGGAGGCAGCACGCAGACTTGAAGCACTTTTTTTTTGTCATATATCACTAAACATTACATATAACTTGAATAATAAACAACGGGTATTTACATTACGCCACCTCCTGGGGCCAATATAAAAAGGTATTTACAGTCAGGAGAAGTGGCCTCCGCAGGAAACGGGACCACAGCAGTCGGCAACTTCCGCATCAGTTGCGGATGCAAAACAGGCGAACGCGCCATCTACTGGCGGAGGTTACAAGTGCTCTTCTCGTAACAATTAGTTGGATATGGTGAGGAAAAATTATAAAGGTTTGTGGCACATGGAGTATGTTGGTTTGGGACATCGATGTCAGAATTGGTAATTGTTTCTGAATTATTAGAGGAAGATGATAAGAAAGGTGGTAAGCATGGCGAGGTTGTTTGTAAACAATGTGAAGGGGGTCGTAAACAAGGTGGTGTTGTTTGTAAACAAGTTGAGATAGATGATGGATAGGTGAGATAGGGGGTGGACAAGGTAAAGTAGGTGGTGACATATTTTTTTGTTAGGTCTTGTGATCCTTGTAACAAGAAAGTAGGTTGTTTGAAGGTAGTCTTAGTTTGACCAACCTTGTTTATATTTGGTGTATCCACTCCTTTGTTACATGGGGATACATATGAAAAATAGTACCATGCCTTAGAAAGAGGAGCATTTGATTGGTAAATTTTATGGTTATATAAATCTAAAGTTAATTGAAAATCACACAATGAATTTAAAGAAAATATGCCAAAAGGTAAAATAGCATTAATTACATAAAATTTAATTGATTTGGTTATGTCACCTAATGTGATGGTTAAAAAGGTGTAGCCTATTGTACTTATTTGATCGGTAAGAGAACTAATTAAAATATGATTAGGAACAATTTGTAAAGAATTATTTAAATTATTATTTATATGATTGAAAATATTTGTATTTATGATGTTGATAGTTGCTCCGGTATCTATTAGACATGGTATAAATTTTTTTTTTTTCAAATAATAACAGTTTGCACGTTAACTTATGTAGCTGGGGCTCGAAAAGGATGGGTCTTACTGCTCTCCATGGTGGTTGCAGGCGCAAGTGATAGGGATCTTGGTGGTTCTCCTCGCGCGCTGTAGGCCCGGGGTCTGTAGGATCTTCTGGCCGCTTTCGAACACTCGCTGTTCCAGTGGTCGCCACCGCAATGGTAGCACGGTGATGGTGGTAGTCGTGTTGTATTTCCGCCATGGGAACTAAGCAATGGGGTGTTCCGTGGAGGGTGTTGTTGGGGCTCTTTGCCTTGGAAGGGGGTCTTGGGAGCCGTTGTGTTGTTGTCACGGTCGTGTTGTTGGTCTTGTGCTGCTGGGTAGACGCATGCGCCTTTCACGCGTGTCATGGTGGTGTACCAGTCCGACAAGGACTGTGGGGACACTGCGCGGATCAGGCGTTGGTCGTTTAATGGCAGGCCTTCGGTGAGGGCTTCCAGGATGATGTGCATGGGGATGCCCAATTGTATGCCCATGGCCACCTTTGACTTGTAATACTCCTGGAGGGTCGTCAGGGATGTCAGTCTCAGGCCAGTGAATTTGGTGAATGTCGCTTCGTTGCCTCCGGGGTAGAGGTCCAGCAGGACCTGGCAGGTGTGATGGTAGGAATGGGCGGCTAGGCCTTGTTGCCGGTAGAAGTGGAGGGGCTTTTCTATTAAAAGTCCTGGGACCCTTGATCGTCGGGCCTCTGTGCTCAATTGCAGACGGTCTGCGGAGTCGTTGAACTGGTTGATGAATTCTTGAGCACTGTAGGTGCCGTCAAATGGAGGGACGTTGAGTTCGGCTGACTGTGGAGTGGCTAGTCCTCTGATGGCTATGGTGAGTCGCTCCACCATGTGGTCGAGTGGTGGTGGAGGCATGGTGAGTGTGTCCAGGTAATGTTCGTCAGCCTCACTGATTCTGGATCCCGGTCTTACTTCTTCTTCATCATTGCGGTTTATCCTGTCGAATCCTGTCGACTTTGTGTCGAATCCTGTCGACTTTGTGTCGAATCCTGTCGACTTTAGACTTCCCCCGCTCTAGTAATTTATCCCTCTTCTGGGTTCTTCTTTATGGGGGTGGAGCAAGCCGACACTCGCTTGATGGTATTTTTGTGCAGTCGAGACTGGCGAGTGGTAGGAGGACCGTTGTGTGGGATAGATGGTGATGTTTTTCCCCGCACTAGGCAATGATGAGAATAACTGCTCTTTTAAAAGTAAAACCATATCCTGGGTTCCAGAAGTGTCCACAGAAGTCGGGGAAAATGGTGGATCAATCGAGGTTGTGGCAGAGATTCGATAGGATCTCGGCTCGGTAATCAGACGACGTTAGGGTTGGTCGTCAATCTTTTGATCGTTTAGTTTTGTTGATAAAAATTGGTGCCACGTCGATCCAGGTGTGCTGGTGGATGACTTGAGTCAGCTGGGATAATTATTGCGACTTTTAAAAATTTTAAATAATTGTTCTTTTTCGGTAACCGACCGACCGAGCTCCTTTCTGTTTGAATACCAAGGCCCCACTGCCGAATCTCTGCCAACACCTAAATGGCGTTCTCCTATTGGCTCGCTACGATCACGCCATACTTCAACCCTGCCCTCTGTGGAAACTTCGAGAAGGATCTTTTCTTTATTTCACCATTTGAATACATTCGATTATTTTAATCAATTAAAAACAATTAAAATATTTATGGTACAATTAAATAAATGGTGGATTGACATAAAATGAAGATTATATTTTTATGTGATATAATTTAAATGATAAAATATAAAGCAAATAATTAATTATAAAAATATATATATATTAAATGCGAAAGTGTTTTGATTTTATTATTATTAATGCTTCAATTGGCTATATATAACTGTGGGTTTATTGAATAATAAAGCGATTATTAAATTAAAAACATGTAAACAAATTAGATATTAAAAGTGAATTAGGCATATTTTAAAATAAAGATTTAAAATGATATTCGAATATAATTGAAATTATAAATATTGAATCGTGTGCTTTGGGTTTTTATTTTTTAAATATAAATATTTTAATATGCGTGTAGTTGTTTATTTAAATATTGATTACTGTATTAGGAAAATATATAAATAAATAAGTTATCAAAATGTAATTATGGCATATTTTAGTGTTTTAAAAACAAAGCTTTTTATGATAAACTAATATAAATTAAATTATACATTTTATATCGTGTTTTTTAAATATCAAAATTATTATATTGATATGCATGGCGTTATGTTTTGGATTATTGATTTAAATAAAGATTTTTACTATATCGATAATAACTGAAGTTTTAAAGTATTAAATTGTGTGTGTTATTTAATCTTAATTTTAAAAATTACTATATATATATTTTTTTAAATAAGGCCTATTTTGGATTTTAATACGATTATTTATTAATCCGATATTTCGATTGATCAATCTTCCATCTTTTACAAGGTGTTTTGCTGTGAAGCACGCAGCAGGTCGCGTGCCCCAGGTGAGCCACTAGACGTCTTCCAAGCTTATTGGGCGACAAACCATCTAATATATGCATTCTAAACAGAGTAAATATAATCAAAAGAAAAAGTGATATATGTAAATAACTATTGAAAATTAAGAGATATCAAATTAATTAAACAAATAAAACATCATAAAAATTGAAATAACTATGAAATAAATATACAAATAATAGTAATAAATATCTGATTAAAAATGAAATAAAATAAACATGTAAATAGCATAATCATCTAGGAGGTTCTAAACTGAGTATATACATTTGGCAAGTCAATCTTTCTATTGATACTATTTTTATTTTCTAAAGAGCTCCAGCTTTCAAAAAATAAACGGCAATGTTTTTATTTGATGTTTTGATGTATTATAGATGTGTGATAGAAGTCAGGAGTGTGACTATTGTTGAATGCGTGATCTACCAGTAGGGATGTCGGGTTATGGTGCTTTAGTGCAGATTTGTGCTGGTTGATTCTTTCAGATAAAGGTTTGCTGGTTTCTCCTATGTATATTGCCTGGCAGGATTTGCATGGTATTTTATAAACCACATTCGCTCTTTCTTCTGGCTTGTAGATTTGTTTTGTATCAGGGTGACGGAAGATGCTTCTTAAATTCTGGTTGGGTTGATATCTGGTTGTAATATTGTGTTTTTTTAAACTTCTGGTTATTCTTTCACAGCCATAGCTGTAAGGTAGGGAGCAAAACACGTTCGGGGTTGAGATCTGTCTATTGTTCGTGGATGGAATTTTTGGTGCATATAATTGCTTTTTGATAAATTCTTTAGGGTAATTATTGCTTTGTAGTTCTTGAAATAATCTAGCTCTTTCAATTTTTTCATCAATTTTATCCGTAAAATGTGTAGTCAACCTCTTGGAAAGTGTTTTGACCACCGCAATCTTATGACAGATAGGACCAAAAGAATTGAAGTTCAGGTAACTTCCTGTGTGGGTTGGTTTTTGATAAATTTTCGTTTCAATTTTATTTTGATTTCTGGTCAGTTGTAAGTCCAAAAATGGTAGAGACCCATTTTCTTCTAATTCATAAGTGAATTTCAGAAAGGGTCTAAGACTATTTAGAAAATTTATAATTATGGAAACATCCACCTCTGTGATGCATAATACATCAATGTAGCGTTTCCACATTAAAATTTGTAGTTGTGTGGATTCAACGATTAACTTATCAATTTTATCCATTATATTTACTCTGTTTAAAATGTATATATTAGATGGTTTATCGCCCAATAAGCTTGGAAGACGTCTAGTGGCTCACCTGGGGCACGCGACCTGCTGCGTGCTTCACAGCAAAACACCTTGTAAAAGATGAAAGATTGATCCATGGAAATA
The DNA here is from genome assembly GCA_030710605.1 of Cordylochernes scorpioides. Lineage (NCBI taxonomy): Eukaryota > Metazoa > Arthropoda > Arachnida > Pseudoscorpiones > Chernetidae > Cordylochernes > Cordylochernes scorpioides. The sequence continues at coordinate 34,017,126 of CP092865.1, read as the reverse complement.
TCGGATTTATAAATAATCGTATTAAAATCCTAAATAGGCCTTATTTTTAAAATATAAATGTATTATGGATTGCTCTATATTCAGAATATATATATATATTTTTAGCAGATAAAAGGTCATTTTTGCGAATAAAGTAATCTTTGTTTTGTATTAAGCTCCGTTTTTACGGCTGAAGTAGTCATTGTTGTGGATAAATATTCATTAATTTGAGTTAAATCTTATTGTTGCGAATGAAGTGGACATTTTCGGGCATTAATAGTCATTGTCGTGGATAAATAGTCATTAATTTGAAAACGACATTTGAAAACTATCCCGCCTGTGTTTCTTTTCAACGAAAAATCAAAATTTATTTCAAGGAGAAATAACGATTATTTCTAACTTTTGAGATGAGGTATGAAAGGGTGATTTGTGAAGTCATTAATTTGAGTTAAACCTAATTGTTGCGGATGAAGTAGACATTGTCGTGCATTAATAGTCATTGTTGTGGATAAATGGTGATTAATTTTAGTTAAATCTCATTGTTGCGGATGAAGTAGACATTGTCGTGCATTAATAGTCATTGTTGTGGATAAATGGTGATTAATTTTAGTTAAATCTCATTGTTGCGGATGAAGTAGACATTGTCGTGCATTAATAGTCATTGTTGTGAATTAATAGTCATTAATTTGATTTAAATTCCATTTTTGCGGATGAAGTAGACATTGTCATGCAATAACAGTCATTGTTGTGGATAAATAGTCATTAATTTGATTTAAATCCCATTGTTGCGGATGAAGTAGTCAATGCAGTGAATAACGTAGTCATTATTAAAGATAAACCAGTGATTGTGGATAAGTTGTGGATAGAAAAAAAGCCATTACTGTAGATAAGGTTTCATTGTTGTCGAAAAATACATTTGCGCTTAAAAATACATTGTTGCGGATAAAGTAGTTATTGGTATGACATAAGTTTTATTTTAGCGAAAAAATAGAAATTGTAGTAGACAATATAGCTATTTATGTGGTTTAATTTCATTGCTGCGAATAAAAAATAGTCATTATTGTGAATAAATTTCTTATTGTTGTGGGTTGAGCAAGAGTTATTATTGTTACAGATAAATGAGTCATTTAAGCTGATGAAGTTTCATTGTTGCCTAAAAATATCCATTGTGTTGTGAATATGATAATCATTGGGCTGTATAAAATTACATTTTTGTATAAAGTAGTCGCTTTGCTGTCGATAAAGTTTCATTGCTGTTCTTAAAGTATATATATTTTTGGATAAGATAGCTATTGTTGTGGACAAATTTCATTACTGTGAATAAAATATAATTGTTGTAGATTAATTTTCACTGCTGCGGATATAATATGTTTTTGTGGATAATCTTTCATTGTTGCAGATAAAAATCTTTGTGGGAATAAGGTAATAATTGTTGTGGATTATATATATAAGTTTATTTTGTTTCGGATAAAATTGATTTTTTTGCCAATATAGAGTCATTGATATAGATAAGGTAGTCATTATTGTTACAGATAATTATAGCTGTTGTTATATATTTATTATTAGCCAAATGACCCGAGCAACCCCTGGGTTTTTCCCGAAAGCATTTCTCGCCCCTACACCGAAACTCTTATGAAACGTCCCGCTCCATCTCCTTCACACACCAATCATGCCCGTCGCGCCGTGGGGCGTCCTCACGTGGGTCCCCAGGGAAGTCTTGTAGGAGCTGGGTCTCCCACTTGGATCAGGACGGTGGTCCGAGTAGGCGTAGTCAATGGTTTGGTATTGGGTGACGCGGTCGCAGAAACTTGATGGAAGTGAGCATCCACAGGGAGCAGCAGCTTTTTTCCTGCAGGCTGGTTTTCCATGGACAGTAGGCACGCTTGTGCCCTTACTTGAGGCGTAGGGAGCCTTTGATGCCATATGTCCCGTATACGTGGGTGAAAACCCTCTTGGACTTGGCATCCAGCCGGACAGGCATCTGGGAGAGCTTACTCCATCTCGTAGAGTGATTAAAGCTTCCCAACGGGTATCAGCCCAGCAGGAGTCGCCCATTTCTATCATCTTCTGGACGATTGAGGTCACCTGGCCGTAGGGCCGAAGTGCTGTGATGATATCAGCATCCTCCACAAAGACGAGGACGTTGCCCAGCATGACGCGCGCTGTCCTTTTTCTCAGGGGAAAGTCCCGCAGGGTGGCGCCCTCGATATCCAGACCTTCTTCTATTAGTTTGATGGCGAGCTGCACGCTGGAGAGGCCGACCAGGATGTGCCCTTCATTTTCTTCAACTGATAGACGGAGCCCAGGCCCAGCTTCGCGTTCAGCGCCAAAAAATACTGGGCCTAGCTGAGTCTGGGCAGAATTCAAGGTAAGACACACTGGTCTACCTTCCCCGGTGTCGACCTGGCTCGAAACGCCGCCTGCTTTTTTCTGGGCCGTCGTACATTCCTGCACTTTGGACCTGGGCGCTGGGCTTAGGTGGGGGTTGGCTTCGCGGCCGCTGCCTGGACGCAGCCCCTCTTGGCTTTCCGTCTTGCCGCCTTGGAGTCCATCGGCCTCTTTCTTCTGGCCTCCACTTTGAAGCCATTGTTATCTTCCTCCATGGGGAATTGGTTTTCCCCATCGACAAGATCAGCCCAGCTCGTCGATGGTTTGCCTGTTCCAGGCTGATGGTTGGTGATAAATTTCTCCGTCGCCGGAGAAGTGCTAATTGCATCAGCAGTTGAAGATGGCAATTGGCTTTCAGTCAATGCCATTGGTGATTCGGGGGTGGGAAATCCCCCATAAAAATTAATTATTTACTTATTCTCTTCGGAAGCGGTTTTAATTTTTTCAAGCCTCTAGAGTTGGGGCAGAAGCACACGCCTGTGCATCCTCGCACCTCGAGAGAGAGAGAGATATTGA